>JAVIWB010002836.1:0-383752 GCA_031893035.1 Dermolepida albohirtum | reverse complement strand
AAGGTTATAAAAATTTATACCTTAAAACGAACTTCGATCACAAATCACCCAGAATGAAACCAACAGTGTTGTGCGTTTTGTGTATTTTAGGTAAAAATTTATAAATTTAATTTTCGTTTTAAGATCTTTATGAAACAAATAAAACTAAGGCAGTAACTGTATATAACTAACATCGAAAAGGATATAAAATAATGGTCATTCTTGGATGTCCAATCTCCCAAGGAACGATCACAGAAAAATTAGAAGGGAGAAAATCCGCTATTTTACAAATATTAGTAAAAAAATTATTTGCTTCAAATGCTTAAATACTAAGTATTTCAAGCAATGTATTTACAACTGAAATACTTGCGTTAATAGAAATATTTTAGCGTTTTATTTTTATATTATATGATATATGGCAAAAGTAAAAACAGGCATATTTAAAGAACAATGTAGGAAAATGAATTAATCTTCTTTAATTTACTTCGTACGGCGTAGGTCTAGGCAGTGTCAAATCGTTCACTACAAATTTCCATTTTGTTGTCACATTTGTCAATACGTACAATTTAGAATCGCAAGTTGTTATTTCTTTAAGTTACGTTGTGTTGTATTAAATGTTGCTTTATATTTGAAATGGTTTCGTATTTTTTGGTAAGAAATCTTAAAAAAAATGTTTTGGTCTATATTTTGAATTTGATTGTATAGTAGCTTATAATGGGTGATTTGTCACCGACGAATACCACAAGGGCTGTAGCAATGATCAAAAATGGTCGAACTTTAAATCAAGTTACTCAAATGTCTGATAAATTAAAATCTTCAATCCATCGTAATGTTAGATATTGGAAACAGACTGGGGCGTATGTGAGAAGATGAGGTTCCGCATAAAACGCAAAACAACAGCAGTAGATTATCGATTTATGACATTGCGAAGATCCGGAAACAAAAGTCATACGGCAATTTAATTCAGAAACGTATTGGAAAAAGTTCGTGGAATTAGAATAAGTGAATGTACAGGCAGGAAAAGACACAAAGAGGTTAGTTTGAAGTCGTATGTGCATATGAAAATGTACATATGAAAACCCCTAAACTCTCTAAATGGCATTGAATGACGTTATTAAATTAAATAAACACTAGAATTGGAATGTTAATCAAGGCGGTCAAATTTTGTTCAGAAATGTGAGCCGTTTATACGTAAACTCCAGTGACGGTAGAGAGAAACTGTATCGATGTCAAAAAGAACAAAATGCGCAATGTAATTTTACTCTTACTGTTTCTTTTGGCGGAAACTGCTCAATTGTGGTGTGGGGCTCGCGCACAGAGTTTGTGGTGATTGATGGAGGCATTTTAAATGCAGTTAGGTACATTAGAGATATTCTGCAAACCATGTACACTATTTATCGGGGAAAATTTCGTCTTAATGTAGGACAATGCTCGGCCGCACGTCGTTCACTGTGTAATTTTTAAATCATGCCGATATAACGACAATGAATTCGTCAGCATGTTTTCCGGGGTTGAATCCGATTGAAAATGTTTTGGACATGCTAGGCAGACGACTTAGAACACAATTTCCTGATGTCCAAAACACATTGATAGCTGCTTTAATTGAAGAATGGGAGAGTTTGCCTCAAGAAATGATCCACGGAGTCATGAGAAGTATGGTAAAACGTATGCTGCAGTATACTGCATCTATTAGAGCTTGTAAGAGAAACACTTATTAATAAAAAATTAAACTGTGCGATTTTTATTATTCATTGAATGAATTCATTATTCTCTACCAATTTTATACGTTACTTTTTTTAACACTATTAAAAATGCCACGAAATTTTGCAAAATAAATTTTAGTTACTTGCCTTTCTATTAAGAAATTTTGTTGAAATTCTTGAAAAGTCGTTAAGAAAAAAAAATAAGAAAAAAGTCGAATTTATCTACGCTCTTTCAAATTTGCCGGTGTATTTAGAAATAAATACACTTACTAATTATAAGAATATATACTGGGTGAGCAAACTCAAGTGAAGTGTGGTGGTATCATAAAGGTCCCTAGTCTCATCTTTTTTAGTTTTCGCAAGTTTTCCATAAGAATTTCTGAATATTACCGATACGCTGTTTTTACTTACTTACGTATTTTTGGTTAAATTATTTAGTTCGTTTTTTATTTAGTTTTGTCTTCCCTCGTATTTTAACTAATTCTCTGGCTATTGTAAGTACATCTAAAATTGTCTTTTTCAAGACACTTCATAACGAATTTGCATATATTGTGGTAAGTAAATTTCGTAAAGTTTATACAATGTGTAAAATGTAATTATTTAATATTTTCAGTTATTGAGTTCACAGCCAATGGGCCGTTCAGTTAGTTATGCATACAGCAATTTACAACTGAGTATCCAAATGAAAATGTTGCATATGACACGTTTGTGCAACACCGTAACAAATTAGTGCAGAGCTTTATGGAGACAGGTAGTGTTTTAAAAGGTAAACGAGAAAGTATTAAAGATCTGTTAACCGATGTAGTCGTGATAGATATTCAATAAAGAATTGAAGTTAGTCCTAATAAATCATTGAGAAAGCTGTCAGTACAAGCTGGTATTAAATAAAACTAATAAAATTACAATGAATATTTTCATTTTTTTAGGTGTATCTTATGAAAGTGCTCGTAATGCACTAGAAAAATCTTTACATATGCATCCATATAAGGTGTCGGTGTCAACGTTTGTATGACCATGACTATGAACAAAGATTAAACTATTGCCATTGGTTTAATCAAAACATAAATAATGATGAAGTATTGGATTTAACATTTAATTCAGATGAAGCATGGTTATATCTATCTGGGTGTGTCAACACCCAAAATTATAGAACATGTTCCACTGATAATTCACATACTTTTATCGAAACCAGCTTGCACCCTCAAAAGATTGGTGTATGGATCGCCATGTCTCGTAGACGCATTATAGGTCCTATTTTTTTAAATGATACATACAATAAATGCTATTCGTTATAGAGACCAAATTTTGGTTCCATTTATTAATGAACTGCGTGAAGACGAATTAACTAATGCAAGCATGCATTTCTTGCAAGAACATTCCGGTGATAAACTTATTAGTAGCGGCCTTTATCCACCTCGCTCTCCTGATTTGACGCCACTAAACTATTTTTATTTAGTTATCTAAAAAATAAAGTCTTTGCTAACAGACTGCATGATCTTCAACAACTACAAGCAGCAATTACATATGAAATAAATAATATCTCTATAGAAGTATTACAAAATGTGTTCAATAATATGAAAAGATGGGTAAACCAGTGGCGGCTCGTGAGTATTTGACATGGTGAGGCAGATAGAATAATAAATATTCAAAATTGTTTACAATTGATTAATAAACTCTATATACCTACTACATATAAAAACAGTTTATATATATTTATATATATATATATATATATAGGGCTTCCAGTACAAACAGGGCTGCCAGACGTGAACTGAGCCCTATATCGCGCCCCATTCGATTTTTAAGGGAAAACGAAGTTTCAAAGCAAACCCTTGTGAAACGAAAATAAATATTCTAAAAAATCAAACAAATTCTAAAAACATTAATCAAAAATAAGAACTCAATCTTCTAGGATTTAAAAATAAAAAATAAATACATTCCTATTATAATATAAAATTTAATAATATAACAAATATATACATATATATGTATATATATAAATCAACAACAATCCAATAACAAAATTTCAAAATTACATGCAAAATGAAAATATTTTAAAATACAGAGAATTTCCTTTATTGGCATTGCACGTAGAATTACATTTAATAGATTTTACTTCTTGTATAGCAAAGGTATCCTCCGGTTTTTTGTGTTAGCAAAATAATCAATTACATCATTATAAAATCGTTCATCCCTCGTCATCGTTTTAACCAATTCCTTTTCGATTGCAATTAGTGCACAGTTACTAAGTCTTTGTTGTCCAATTGTATTTCTAACATACGATTTTATACGTTTCAATGTGGAAAAACTTCGCTCAACGGACGCGGAAGTTACCGGTATGGTAACTACTATACTTAGCAATTTAAAAAGTTCTGGCATACAGATGGCTAACTTTTGTTCGTGCATAAATCTTAACATTTCACATGGTGTTTTAGAATTACCAAGGATTTGCATGTCACTATAAATAACAGCTAATTCATTTTTTAATTGAATTTGATCAAACAATTTATATTGTTCAAACAAATTATTTAAGAGCCTCTGAGGAAATGCCTTCGAATATTCTTTAAATTTACTTTCTGTTAATAAATCAAAAAAAGCAAGTTTTTCTAAATCAATAAATCTAATTTCAATTTGACTAATAAACGTATCTAGAATTTCGAAAAATAATTTTCTATAATTTTGTTTAGTATCTGGAACGTCATCAATTCTACGCCTTTTATGTGCAACAGATTCGTCAGACACCGAATTTTCGTATACAGTACTGAAATATGTATCACACTCCCGAAATTCTCTAAACTTATCAAGCAAAAAACGTAAACGATCTCTGGCATAAATAACATCAGTTAGTTTGTTTTGTAATATTGAAAATACAACGTCAGTTTGTCCAAATATTAACTTAAAAGTATCTAAAAGAAAATTAAAATCATTATCCAGAAGAAGATTTTTTAATCCAAAAGCTTCTCGTATAGATATGCTATCAAAGTCAGGACTTTCTGCAATGAAATCAAAAACTTCAATTAACTTATTTTTGTTCGCATGAATTGTAAAAACAGCCCTAGAAGTGAAATTCCAACGAGTAGATGCGTTTGATGGTATATGTTTTTGACAGATTAAATTTAACACATGAGTTCTCTTAGTGGATTTGGAAAAAAAAGATGAAAACCCTGACAAATTTGAAAAAAATATTCTTACAGACGTTATGGACTTACAAGATGTTCCTAACACTAAATTCAAGACATGTGCATGGCAGTGTGTAAATATTGCTTGAGGAGCTATTTCTTTAACTTTTGTTTGTAAACCGTTCACATGCCCAGCCATAACTGCCGCTCCGTCATACGTTTGAGCAATTAGTTTACTATTAAACTGAAATTTTTCAAAAATATTAGTTAACAATTTAAATAAATCATCAGAGGTGCGACCTGAACTTACATCAAAGAATCCTAAAAACCTTTCAACAATATTACCCTCGATCGTGTATCTTACAATAATAGACAATTGCGAATTACATGTTATATCTGTTGTTTCGTCTATTTGCCATGAAAAATATTCTGAATTAAAAATTTCACAATCTATTTTTTTCTTTACAATAAAATTAATTGATTCTATTAATTCGTTTTGAATTGTTTTCGATGTGCCAAAAAATACAGAGCTATCATCTAAGAATTTTTGTAAAATGGTATCATGTTTTGCCGTTAATAAAACAAGTTCTTTAAAATTTCCCCTGTTTGCAGAAGTATTTGTTTCATTATGTCCTCTGAAAGATAATTCCTGTGTACAAAGAAATATAGTAATATCAATTAAACGCTTTAATATATCTCGATTTTGGCTAACTTCTTTATTGTAATTCTCCATTTGATTGCGCCTCACATTATCTATCGCATCCGCGATATTATATTTTCCGAACATATGTAATTTACAAGTAGCTAAAATGTGATGTTTGGATTTAGTATGTTTTTCTACTGATCGCGACAAGTTTTTAAGATCAAAATAACCCGTTTTACTCCAAATACTATCTGTATTTGTGGAAAAAATTATACATGCCCAACAAAATAATCTGTTTCTTTTTATACTACCACATAACCAATTACATTTGTTATACCACGAATTATTGAAATTTCTGTTAGACTTACCGTGTATTGTAAGACATTTTGATAAATCAGGGTTTGGTCTTGGAAGGTTTTTGACATATAATTGATCTTCTACCGATAGAACAACGAACGTATTTCTTATTAAAAAATCTACAATGTCTTGTGTATTTCTTACATTTTCTAAATCCATATTCACAATTTTTAAATCACTGAAAATATCACTAAACAAATATTAAAATATTTAATCTAACTTTGTTATTCCCCCAACTTTAACTGCTGTTATTTGCGATTCGGGCCGAGAATGTCAGCCTCGAGTATATTCGGTAGTTCGGCGATTGTGATTCGATGAGAGGCTCAGTTTAAATTGGCTTCAGATTGATATCTAAATAATATCTACTTGAAACAATAAAAATACTCCTGTTAAAACTTAAAACATATTATTTGCGTGGAGGAAATATTGAGAAACTGTACAAGAAGAATGTAAACCTTTAGACATCTTTATATCATTAAATAAATACTTAATTTATCCTATTAATAATGCTTTCTATATTATTAAAAAATTCAAAAATCTCACAATAAAGTTAGAAAAATCTATTAACTTTTTGAATATTTTTTCTTCTTTGTTATCTTAAATATGTAGCTAATACTTTACTGTAATTTCCATAGAAATTGAGAATTTTTTGACTGCTGTAGTGAGTTATAAATTTTCAATGAGAGGCAATGAGTGGCCGGGCCTCAAATATTCGTGTTTAGTAGGGATATACATACATAGATCAAGCATGAAGTTGGTCGGGGCAAGTATACGCGCTCGTACATTCGCACGGAATTAAAATGAAATGATAAATTTGTACTTTGCTTGTAATGCCGGTTTATTTAAAACTATTTTCTTATTGTTTATAAGATAAATTCTGAATAAAAGATGATAATTAATTTATAAAGAATTTTAAAAGTATACATATTATTCTTGTTATAATTCCAAGATTTAGATGGTTAGGCACTGCCTCACCTGCCTCACCTGACCAGCCGCCACTGGGGTAAACTTATGTATAGAAAATAATGGTACACATTTCCAACATTTACTGTAATAAAAAACTTTGAATATATTATCTGTTGTTGTTATTTACTTAAAAAAAAAGCTCGGAATATATTATCGGTTGTCATTATTTACATTTTATAACTGGATATCTTACAAGAACATTTTACCTATATTTGATAAAACATCGACAAAATATGTACATTAATTATTTTTGTAAATTTCTCATCTGTCAAATGTCAAGAACCGTGTGAAAATAATTTACTATAAAATTGTTTAGCTAACATTTGAAATTGAGCTAGGGACCTTTATGATACCACCACACTTCACTTGAGTTTGCTCACCCAGTACTAATGAAACTGACTCTAATATAAGTTTGTATTCGTGAGACTAGAAAAATAATGTAATTATAAATATTAATAAACAGAAAATAAGCTCCCTATAAAAATACAATATAATTAAATTTGAAATAATCATAAAACTAACTTTCTATGTTCACGTAAATATATAAAACAAATCTTAAGTTGAAACTTGAAAATTTCAAAATATTTAACATATTCCATTTTACTGATGCACATTCAGTAACGGATATTTATACTGCCTTCTATTTTGTATAAATTCTTAATGAAATCGTATGCTTCCAAGCCTATGAATCGTCAAAATTTGCTTGTTGTTCATGAACTGAAAAAGTTTTTCATTGGAAAAAACAACCCCACGCCAAAGGATTCCTACTCATAATTTTTAGCAAAAATTATCTTTCGCTTCTTCCTGTATAATACTTGATTTAGAAAATCTTTCTGTGCAGACGAAAATCATTTTATATCTGCCATTTATAACGGTTTTCTCGCGACAAAAACTGATGCCGCAAACTGTCTCTTCTGAAACGTTAATCGCTCTGTGAAAATAATATATTTTACTAGAGAAAAATTTCTAGTTGAAATTTTTGGGCTACTAGACTTTTTCCATTGAATTTTTTTGCTTCTATTTTTTCTTCAACTTAAAGACTACGTTTTTTCTAAAGCTAAGGCTATTGGCTACAGCATGAATACTACAGCTACTTAGGAATTTTTGATTTCAGTTAATATGTAGTAGAACACTTTAATTTAAATGACAATAGCTGACAGTAACTGTTAGTAAGAGTCAACTTCTTACTTAGTTCCAACAGCATGGTTTTATGCTGTTTGTACGATATTTTACAGAATAAAATATTGTGTAAAATATCCAATTTTTTGCATCTTGATAATTCAACAATTACTGCTTTAAATACAATCGTTTGAAATATTCTTAGTTTTCCAAAAAATAAACAAATCCTAGTGCATAATGTTAAGTACCATTTTAATACAAATGCAATAATGAACTACATTTTTTCCTAAACTTATTTGCCTTTATTTTATGTAGAGATAAAAAAGTGCTTATTCTGCTAGAATTCTTGCTTCATAAAGATGTAGAATAAGAATATGGAGTAGATTCTTTTTCTATGTGCCTATTAGAAGAACATCTATTTGAATCAACTAAAGAATACAATAATATTGCATCTGTATGAATTCTTAATTCAAACTGAATGTACCAGTCGCATCATAATATAAGGCAACTGTTTGTTTTTATATTGTTGACAATATTAATATCGAAATGTTCTGGGTGTCATTTTTTGAATTAAAAATATTTGTTCAAAATAATATAGGCAACTTATTTGGAAGTAATGCTACTTTATATATTCTCGTTGAATTTTACTACCACACATGTATGTCGTGTTGCTAATAAACCTATACGGTCTTTTTCTGGTGTCAATTGTAAATTGTAGTCCGTTGCTTCTACTTCTTTCGTTAACTCTATAATGTAAAACAAATGAAATTTAGGAAATTTTAATTTGTTTCTTTTTAAAAAAGCGAAACACGACATTTCTGCGTCTCTCATCTAATCCTAGTTAAGAAAGTGCTAGCTATAGTTAAGGTTGGTCACCGTTGTTTAACGTTTTGAAATAGAATGTACAAGATATTATAAGGATTCGGCGTGACCAAAGGACGAAGTTTGGATCCATCTTCACAAATAAGCCCTTGGACCGCATAATGACATAATAGTTGCTGAAATGGAGTCATTCTTGAAATGGGTAAACGAAAAATGCGTAATTACAATGAAAGTAGAAGAAGCTACTTAAATAAAAATCTGGGGTTGGTTTTAACACTTTTTTCGGTTTTCTCTGGCAACCATCCGTTTTTATGTTAAAATAATCTGAGTTATGATAGTTATTTATGAGAAGTGTTAGCATTGTATGAGAAAATGAGAATTAAAGAAGCACAAAAAGTGTCTTCACTAATTCGGTGTCAAAATTACATTGAAAATGAATAAGACGTATCTTCGGCAGTGATTTTTATTAAAACTAAGACGTTTTTGAGTAAAATTATATCCGCTTTCTCGTATCTACTTGAATGATAACACTTTACGTATCTCAAACTTTGTTCTATATAGTCTTGTCTGAATAATTTAGTCAACCGATGAGACAAATTTATAGTTTAAGATAGCTTTATTAAACATTTTGTAGGATTGAAAGGGTGTAGTGTTTCCATTAACTGATCCTGTGTTGTTAAATCATTGTTTCTGGTGGACAAATCATTGCAGAAATAGTCGGAATTGTCACACAGGAGAATAATGATTATTTACTAAAACAATGATAAATCGCTCACTGTTTTAGCGATTAAGCAACAATTGACAAGATTTAGAGAATTAACTATTACCTCTATTCTCCGTTAACCTGTCGCTATTAGATATGTATAGAAATATTCTATTTAATCAATAATATTAAAAAGAAATACCTGAAAGTTAACAAAAAGTAACTGAACTTGGTTACATAAATGAATGAATACTGAAGTTTGTGAGATATTTTAGTTTAAAAGCATTGAAAACTTTATTCTACAACTCTATAACATAAAGAGTTTTCCTTGTAAACTATTATAATATATTTTATTATGTCGATTATATTAAAAAAATGTTTTTAGCAATACTCAATGAGCAGATTTTGGCGAAGGATAGATGTAATAAAAAATGTTCACGTAAACAAACACCTGTCTGTGCTCGAGATCACAAGAGCGATTATTACACCTATAAAAATATGTGTATGTTTAGAAAAGTCGCTTGCAGACATACTGGTGGGTATTTATTTTCTTTTAAGAATATTCATTTTTAATTAACTCTCAATTTTAGGCCTAATTTTTTTAAGCAAGGAATCCTGTGGACAAGTTATTCGCAAATTAAAACACATACGTAAGCATAAACTGCATACGGACAAATAAATAAATCTAAATAAATATGTGCAGATCTAGCCGTTTCGTTATTTTCAATTACAATACTACTAATAAACTAGATTTCTAGAAGAAGATATCTCTTTTTCAATATTCCGACATATGGCCAATAAGTTATATAGTGCTTCGTAGGAGCATTGCCGGGCCTTTGTTATAATGGATGTCCCAAAATTAACGCAAGATTTGAATTTGTCGCCATTTGTGCAGTAAAGTGCTGGCAACTCTAGAAAAAACAATTCGACAGCTGACAGTTGAGGGTTAGTAAAAATAGAGCATTACACAATAGAACAACGTGTATTCATTATTGAACAATATTTCAAAAATAATGAAAGCTTGGAGGCCGCATTTCGAAAATTCCATACAAAATATAGTAGAAATAGTGTTTTAACTTCGTCAACTCTGAAGAGATTAATTGGAAAATACAGGGAGACTGGATCCGTTGAAGACGCCGAACGCACTGGTCATCCAAAAACAAGCCGTTCAAATGTCAATATCTAAGCAGAGCGTGAGAGTGTTGGTGATAATCCAGGAACCTTAATTCGGCGTCGTGGACAAGAATTGCAAACTTCAAGAAGCTTTCTACAGCGTATACTCACTAAAAATCCATGCTTACAAAATTCAATTAACACAACAACTGAAGTCTAATGACCATGCACAGCGAAGAGAGTTCGCTGAATGGATTATCCTAAGCGATGAAGCACATTTTCACTTTGATAGCTTCGTTAATCGCCAAAATTTCCGCTTTTGGGGTTTCGAGAACCCACATGTGATTGTCGAAAAACAAATGCATCCACAACGTGTCACTGTTTTGTGTGGATTTTGGGCTGGAGGCATAATTGGACCATACCTTTTTTGAAAATGAGGCTGGTCAAGCAGCGACTGTTACTGGTGCTCGATATCGCGACATGATAACACAGTTATTTCAGCCGAAATTGGATGATATTGATGTGGCCAATATGTGGTTTCAACAAGACGGTGCCACATGCCATACAGCCCGTGAAACAATTCTATTACTGCATGAGATATTTCCAGGTCGTGTACTCTCTCGTTTCGGTGATCAGAATTGGCTCCCTAGATCGTGTGATTTAACACTATTAGATTTCTTTTTACGGGGTTATTTGAAATCACAGGTCTTTGTCAACAAGCCCACAACTACCCGTGCATTAAAGGAGGAGATTCAATGCTGCATCAACGAAATGCAGCCACATTTATGCATAATGGTCATGGAAAATTTCGACAAACGACTGCGTATGTGCATGCAAAGCCGTGGAGGCCATTTGCCCGATATATTATTCCATAAATAATCCTATCCTATGTACTTTATGATTCAATAAATAAATAACAATCAAAAGACTAAAACCAGTGTTTTCTATTTAATTCAAATCTTGCGTTAATTTTGGGACACCTTTATATTTTATATACTACAGACGTACATATCTAGCAGCGCACACATTCAAACATTTACTGATGCAGTCTGAAAGCATGTCTGATTAACAGAAAATTCATAATAAACTTCCATAAGTAAGTGAAGCACACAAATCACTTAGGAAACTAAAAGGCGAGTTAGAAAAACTTACTGGACGCTTGGCAAAAATTCATCGCATTTTTATGACATGAAATTGTTCTCTATAAGATGATTTAAGTCTTCTTTGACGGGTGTATGGACTAATGTTAATATCGTGTCTTGTTTCTAATCTAAGAGATAAAAAAATCATAGCAAACACGATTCGGCAATGTTAATGATGTAACATTACATTCTGATTTCGTAATAAAAACAATGGAAGAACAATGAAGAAGATTAATATCTAAGAACGGGCTAACATCGTTGGATGGATATTGTCCATGCATCTTATCGTCATTCCATCAACTCTATGATATTTATTAATAATTTTTATTGCTAATAAATAAAATAAATTATTTAATGGAATATCTTTGTTGTACTAGCAAATAAGGTATGCGTTTTTTTCTTTACAATTTACTTGAAATGTACTGAGGCTATACTTTCTTCCAACGAGCCTCTCTAGCAGGCCATGATATTTTTCTACATTTTTTTGCGATTTTAACGTATTTACAAATTTAATGATAGCGACAGTTGAAAAATATACTTGAATATTTTTGAACTACAACTGTTTAAATTTATACAATCATAGAACTGAATAAAAAGCATTATGGAACTGTACTTTTGATAATTTCAAAAATGGTCGAAGCCGTAAGGAATATTTTGAAAGATTAAAAGGGTATTTCATGACAAATTATATTCTCTACCTAGAATAAAGCGGTGTTATAATGAATTTCAATGTAATCGACATTCTTTAACGGACGCGTTACGAGTTCGTAAACTAACTGTAAAAAATATTCAAGTAATCCTAAAGATTTGTGTTAATACAATTAACATAATTTTGTACAAACATTTGAAGGCACGTAAGCTTTTTTTCCTATTGGCTCCCCTAGAAATTGTCTCTAGTTGAGAAAAAAAATTGCTTTGTAAATGGATCGTTTTATCTAGTGAACATCATTGCATGTGGCGAAAATTAGGTATACTGCTAACATCCCGAAAAGAGCATTGATCGGAAATTTGGATGTTTGGACATAAGTCGGCTTCAAAAGAAGTTGTTTGAGAAAATAGCCAAGACAAAAAATGGACGCCACATTTTTTGGAACTAATCGTTTTCACGGATACAAAAATACATTGATTGTAAACGGTAACTTTAAAAAAATGTGTTTTATCAAAAACTGTGTATAGTGTAATACATAGATCTAATAAAGTTACGTTCAATAGAAATGAACAGTCCTCGTATTGAAAGTAGCAGTAAATTAAACGTCTTGCACTTGTCTATGATAGAAACATAATCACTTAGTAGCTATATATTATTATATAGCAGGAAGAATACAATAGTTCAATAAATTGCAAATCTATTTCAATTTTGGTTGATTAACTTAATTAGTGTATATTTTGGCTTTCGACGGTACAGATTGTGTACGGAATTTGTTTCGTGTAGATTTTTGCTGTAGTTTTCCAGGTGCGACACTGTTTAATTATCTGCTGATGATGACAACTTAGCTCTTTAAATACGTATACAGAATACGTAAATTAATGTGGAAAGGGATTACATATCAACCTTAAGTGATTAAGTTAAAATTATGTATATTTTGGGTTTTCTGTTGCAAAGCTATTTCATTTAGATGGAGACAAATTTTCACAAATTTTCAGAATTCTTTGGAAAAATTTTAATAATTTATTGCATTAACAAACAAAGAGAACTTCGATTTTAAAGTAGAAACTGCATCCATCAAGTAGCCTTTTTTACTAAATACATTTTTACGTAAAACAATATCTTTTCATATTAGTCCTTGATTTTGTTTATAGACTTATTAAACACATAACAAATGTTCGCGCAAAGAAAAACTTTTATGGCACAAACATGAATCAATAAACTTAGAGTTTACTTATTTTATTGTTTGAGCTTTCTGTATAACGTGTAAACCATACATTTTGGCTTATACAGCCACAGAACGATTTAATTTGAATAAACTTATAATTATTTTATAGGATGGAAAAATGCGCTACGAATACTGAAAGTAATAGTAAAAGTAATCAAAAATGTTTTCATAACACTAAAAAATATAAGAAGTGATAAAAGGTTTTAACAGATAAGGAATAAGGAGAATAGAGGATGGAATGTTAATAGATATAACAGAAATAACAAAAAGATAGGATACATACGTAAAAGCCAAAGGAATAGCGATCAAGTCAACAAAATGTATAGAAAATATATTTAGTAATAACAACAACATACGAAATTCTACGAAGAAATAAAAGCGCTAGAAAATCGGAAATTGACAATACAATTAAAACTAAAGCGAAACTAATACTTAAGAAAAAAGGAACTAAATTGTTAGATAAAAGAAATAGCATGGAAAATTAAAAACTATTTGAAAACTGGAAGACATCGACAATAATATTAATATACAAGAAAGTAGTACGATCGGACGATGTAAAGAATGCAAGCTTAGCATCTTATTTCATATATTTGTTGGTTCAATATTAACATTAAATTCTTCATTTACATCTTTACAAAGGAGTAACATGAAACATTCTCTATTACTCCCATAGGTAAAACTTTTTTGTACCATTTGTGTAAACTGTGAAACAAGTATTTTCTTCAAGATTATACCGCGGTATCAATCCTAACTTACATTTAAGCAACGTGTGTAAGATATTGGATTGCCGGAAAAATCTTAAGTATTTTTTCTGTTTTCTGTTAAATATAGGTCATTAACTAATATTAAAAAGATTTATCAATTATATACTATATGACGAAAAAATTCGAATCATTCAGAAAAAGATTATATTTCAAAACCAAAATTTATCAAAATATTTACTGTGTTGAGAATAATAAAGAATATATTTTCTTTGAAAAATTCGTACTCTTTATAGAGAAAATTTAATAACGTGTTGCCATTCCATATAAACAAATGCATTCTACAAGTCGCCCGAGGCATGTTTCTGTGCGAAATGTTTTTTGGCAGAGGTAGGCCATATAATAAAGCGCTCTATATATCGCCGTTTTCGTTCGTTTGAGATGATTTCTTACCATTCAATAATGGCGTAATGTACAAGTAGAATAAGATGGAAGTGGAACAATATACTTTTTTCAGATGAATCTCGTTTTTGTTTGTGAGCCCATGATAGTTGTAGACGAAACCGATGTCGAAGATGAAAAAGATTCCCCTAGAACGTGAGATTCCACTTGCGGAAGGACTGGTTGGAATTGGTATCTACAATTCGCTTTAATATAGTACAGAAACCAATTTTAAGAGAAAGCGATATAAGAACCAAAGACCTGATATATAGCAGTAGGCATGCGTTTGTCTTACGCCGTTGATATGGTGCATATGGGTAGATCAAAGAAGAAAATGCGAAGAATATTTAGGTTACTGGAAGGGAAATGCAGATAATATGGCTAGAAATTTAACGAGATAAGAAATATAAAATAATGAAAAATGAATATAGACGATGAGTGGTTAATTTCGTGGAGGAAAAATTTCATAAAGAAAGGTAACAAATTGATTATCTGGAGGCAAGGATATCATGCAAAATCTATGAAGAGAAAATGGCTGGTAAAGAGGTTGTAGTTAAAGAAAATAGCTGCAGGATTTTTAGGAAGAAAAACAAGAAAGAACTAGATGACCGTCGAATAAAATTACGCGAAGTAGCAGATGACGCATTTGTTGTTGTCCGTTGATAGAAATAAATACAAATTGAAGAATAAGGCATAAAAGAGGTTACTTTCTTACAAATTTGAAATTTAAAAATATAGTATGATAAATGATGATGAATATTTATTTGTTAATTCGTCTTATTGTGATATTCAAATATATTGTAGTTTGTGTATGAATACACCGATTATTGCACTGTAGAGGAAGTTGAATTTTTTATCATTTTAAATACAGCTAATAATATACATAAGAAGAACAAAACATAAAGGAGTCTCTATAGATAATGTAAAATATATTAAGCTTCAACTATTTGTTTACTTTATTAATGTATTGTATAAAACATATTTCATGTTTAAAAGACTATACTTTTATGGATTATCGTATACAGTAACTGCCTAAAACCTTAATAGTAACGTAGATTCTATCAAAATTTAATATTAAACTTATTATTTTAAAACGCTTCAAAGCATAATTGTAGTTTATAATTAATTAACTTTATGGTTAATTACAAATTTCATCAACTCCAATTATGGATGCAAGTATTCAGGATCCTTTGAATAGATACGCTAATGAATTATCACATATGGCATATATCATGTCATAAACGTGAGAAACTCGCAAACTGGTTAGAACAGCAATAGCATCCGCAGAATTCGAGAAGATGCAGCGTATTATTATATGGAATACTGTGTTCGATCTAAATCGAAAATAGGAGCTCAATTTCGTAAAGCACGCCAAGCATGGATGGTTGTTCTATAAAGTTCATGATTGTGGCATAGAGAATATAAGCAGTAAACAGCTTCGCTTCGGAATATAAATAGAGTTGTTTAATATTTCCTAAACTGGACGTGTAAAGAATGATAGGTATCGTTTAAGGTAAAGGATAAAATTTAATTTTACAGAATACATGCTGTAACTTAAAATTGTCTTAATTGTAAAAATTATCACATGTTTTACAATAGTCTTAAAAATTATAAATTATAATGTTGCATTTTGTCATAAGTCACGTTGATTTCTTAGCTGAGTATTATGTTTTTATATTAATTAAACAGGCTATATTTCAGGTCTTAAAATGGCTTGAATAATATTTTCCATCATGTTAGTAAGTTTTATTCATTTTTGATCTATGATCTTTGTGTCTATCATATTCTCTCGCAAATATTTAATTTAAAGACTCTGACAAATTGGCTTGCCTGATTATTTTGTCAAATGTTGGACAAGTTTGAATTTGAAAATCAAGGACGTTTACAAAAAATTACAGAATTGTTGCCAGATTAAGAAAACAATTTCGATAATTCATTATACACACCTGTTTATTTGCTTTCTAGTTGGTGTCGCTATTTTGAAATTCCAGTTGGATTAATAAAATTTCTTTTATGATGGTAAGAAAAGTATGTATAATTTCCGAAGTTTTGAAGAATTAAACACATCTGAAATATCAGCTGATAAGCAATGAACTTTTGGTGCTCGTTCGCAAGTTCTATCACTGGGCTGTTGAACTTTAATGTGGTGATATGGAAATCCAAGATGATGTGCAAGTAGGACAATAAAAAATTATATTGACTCCGAAAATGATCTATAAAATTAATATATTGTTTTGAACAACTACAAAGTTATTATCAGTGAGTGGGTGGATAATGGCTATGATTTTTAAGACTCGAAGAATATAGTTTTGGTAGACCATCTTGCAAAGTGATAAACCGTATTATACTTCTCTATAAAATCAATGCAAAATGGCGCAATGAGGTTCAGCATCATTGATTCAAAGACACTGAAAGTTATGGGAAATATTTTGAGAAATAATGAAAACCTTATATGTTAAATCATTTGTTTATTTAATTTCGAATTTCGTTACTCGTCCAATTGAATTCATATATCTTCTTGAAAAATTTCCTTTGCCAGATCACCACTTTATTTTTTTAATTTTATTTTTTAAGGATTGTATTAGGGCCCACGTCTCAAAAGCAGACAGCGCTGTTGGCTTAACTACAACTTCATATACTTTGATTTTCCTTTGGTTATTAGATGTTTCGGTTTCCATATCTTTTTTAATTACTAAGATATATAGGCATTTTTCCTTTTTTTCAACATAATCCTTTAAAGCATTCTACCCTTTTCGGGTGTAAAGCAGGAAGGGGAGTGTCGAGTTTCGGAGTTATTACCTTTTTGAACACTTCTACTTAGTCCTGTTGCTTAGAAATGTTCGGTTAATACTATTGAATAGTCTTCCTTTGGTTCCAGTTCTTTTATTAATTTATTTTTATGCCTAGGTACTTAAAATTCTTAATTTGTCGTATGAACTAACATTGTTTCTGTTTATTTCCATTCCTAAAGATTCCAAGAGTTCGTTATAGATTGTGACGTTGTTTAGACTATTTTTATCTTTGGCAATTAGCACCATATCATCTGCATGGATAATCTCTGGTATTGTGACTTGTCCCATATTCGACATTATACTTGTCGATATGTTTCGCTATTCTTTAATTTCTTCATCCAGGACAACTGTAAACAAAAGCGGGCTTAAGATGCAGCCCTGACTCATACCTTCTGTAGTTTCAAACATCTACGGCGTCTCGTGTCTGGTACTTACGTAATTTTTAGTTTTTTCATGCAGACATTTAATGCCTTGTATCAACCTCTATTCCACTTCTTTCTTTTCTAGAATTCTCCTTATTGAAAGCTTTATCGAGGTCTACAAAACAAAGGTGAACTTTCTTTCTTTTTCAATGCACTTTTCACTGATTTGTCTTAATATGAACATGGCCAAACTCAGACCCTTCTGTTGTATGTATTTTGTAGCTGTTTCCTTAAATTTTTCTCCAGTATTCTGGTGTACACTTTTCCTTTCTTGTAAATTGGAGTGATTATTCCAATTCTCTAGTCTTCGAATGGATCCGCTTTCTAATAAATTAGATTTTCGATTATTAATAAAATTTCTTCAGTCCTGTCTTTTTGTGCTTTAACCATATCAACTATTATGTTATTAGGTCCAGGAGACTTGTTCACTTCTATTCTTATTGCCTTATTATTGTAATTTCTTCATTGTTTGGTTATTTATGTGGTGTAGCTTTCAAAATTATTTCCTCGTTTTTTCCCTCTGGTACATTTTTTCTCTCTAGCAACTTTTTAAAAATACTGTCTCCATCCTTCCGTAATTTTTGTTTCTTCGTGAAAAACGTTTACCAATTTATCTTTGATATTTTTAGAATTTTTTTAATTCCTTAGAGTATCAAAAAATAGTTTACAATTTTCATTGCACGCGGTTTTCATTTTCTCTCCGAAATCGATCCATTATTTTAGTCTGGACTATTTTACAAAATTTTTCACTTCTTTCCTCGTCTTAGTGTCGTAATTGTTTAAAATCTTTAAAGTGTGTACGTATTTCTTATATTTTACATTTTTCTTCCTAATCGCCATCTTTAAGTCTTCACTCCACTAGTGTGCTCGTTTGTTATTACTGTTTGTAATTTTACCCGTTCCAGATGTTTTTCTGACACATTGACATTTCTGCACTTGGTCGATAACCTCTTCATTGATATTTTTGTTTCTATACCTTCTAAATTTTGACGTAAGATTTTTTGGTAAGTTTCTTATAGTTTACTGTCTTTTAATTTGTAGCATTTTCTGCTCGAATTGGTTATTTTTCGTTTATTATCTTCTTTTTTGCCTTGTCTTTTTGTCTTTCTATGATCCATTCCATTATTATGAGGTAGCTAGCTCTTCCTATTTCTGCTCCCCTTCTTACATTTACATTTTTTATTTTCCTCCTTGTATTCTTGCTTACCAGGAAGTAGTCCAATATTGAAAGTTCACTTCGACTCCTTACTTCTTTCGTATATTTGTGTATCTCTTTATATTTGAAGAAACTGTTCATAATTATTAATTTATTTTATTTGTTTTTTATTATTTAAGGTTTATTGTCGTTTTATCATTCGAGTTTCTTATTGCTTCGCCATGTCTTCCGAGGCACTGTTCAATTCCATCATTATTATTTTCAACTCTTTCCTTTAAACCGCCTAGCATAATTACTCTATTGTTATTGCAATTATCTAACACTCATCTTCAGATGGTCCGCAAGTAATTATTATTGTGTATTAATAATCATCTTTTAATTTTATGTTTATTTCAAGAAGTCTCTCATTTACAGATTTTTCTTTTGATATTCGTCCATTCCTCCTTCATTATTAAAGCTACTCCTGTTTTTGCTCTTTCATCCTTATTTATGCCTGACCAGAACATCTAATAGTATTCAATAAAATTTACAATGCCCTCTCTTTTTGGTTTCTTTGAATCCCATAAGATCTAGATTTCACTCGTTTATTTCATCTATTACTTCCTCTTCTTTTCCTGTAAAACTTTTGACATTTCATGTTCCAATTTTACTATCATACTTTACATTACTTTTACGTTTTCCTTCTCATTGGTTGCTATGTCTTTCCTTTTGCTCTCTCGTCCCTAATTCTATTTATTGTCCTTTGTTTTCTATTTCGATTATTTTTATTCTACTCTTATTGCTTTTTATAGCCGTCCTCATCTTTTTTTTCCATCCCTAATTTTACATTTCCTCAGTTTTTTTTGGTGTTCTTTTGTATTTTCTTTTTTTCACACCTAATCGGCTTTCAGTCCTCTTGGTCGCAATTCCACTTTTTTTCATTTATTTATAGTTTCATATATCCCATTCTTATTGTATTCCCCATATTTTTCTATCTTTATCTGTTATTCTTTTACGCCATGTCAGAGTCCATATAAACACTGTATTGTTTAAATTCTCTCAGTTTAATTATTGTTCTTCATTATATTCAATTTATCTGACATTCTGTTATTACACACAATCTCAGGCCCAATTCCCATGCTGCGGTTATCTTTACTTGAAGATCTAGATTTCTGCTTATGAATGTGTGTAATTGTTCCTTCAATGTGCTATCGTCATATTGTTCTATAGGTAAGCCGTCAATACTAAATTTTTCTTTCCTTTTTCTATTTCCGTTTGTTCTATTCTTCTGCTAGTGTATTTTAGTTCTTTTTTCAATTCTCCAATTTTATGCTTCAGTTCTTTAATTTGTTTTATATGCTCCCTTTCTTGTTTACGTATGTCTTTTATTTCATTGAATATTTCCTCATTTCAGTCATGGATTCTTCCTTTCCTTTCTCGGTCTTAGCTTCACATTTCTTCGCTGGTCAACTTTTGATCATATCAATATTCTCTGAATGTCTTGCGTTCTTACCTTTCTCGCTCTTTTCTTTCGAAAGGTCGAAATTCTCTTTATTATGCATTTGCATACCATTTTCAATATTTCTGTATTATTTTGTTATAAAGAAAAATAATCTTCATATCAATGTTTTAATTGAGGAAACACGTGTGGGCACTGTTTAGGTACATTTGTTTGTATTTATTTTTTGTTTTATTCAATTACTGTACAAAGTAATCACATTTATTTTTATTTGCATTTAAATTATATCTACATATAATTTTTCAATATCTGATACGTATATTCCACCAAACAGTCCGTAGCGTCTACATAACATAGAATATATATATCTACAAAGTACGGGGGATCGTGAGCTGTTGCGACACCTTAAAAACTAAGACCGGTCTTAATTTCGTTGCTTTTCCCTACACGCTGCAATACCTTGAACTGATGTGAAGAGACGCATCGCATAATTTGCGGCCAAGCAGAATTATTCCTCAATAAAATCAATATATGCATAAGTGAATATATATAGTAAGGATTGCATAATCGATCGTACTCTTAATATCTTACATTGTCAATGTATTTTAAATTTAAAATTGAAAGTTATTTATACAATTATTTTGAAACAGCCAGTGTATGAATCCATTTAGTTCACACTCCTGAGGAAGCTGCAAAGGTTTGGCAGCGAAGGATAGAGTATTGAAAACTAAAATTGTTTGAATCTTTGTTCAACAGACCGATACATCTGATAGTTACGTCTAAGATATATATATATATATATATATATATATATATATATATATAAATTTATTAATGTGATATTCTATTAATTAGCCATTCCTACTTCATTAGACCTTTACAATATAATATATTTAAATTATAATATATTCAAATTAAAATTCGTTTTGAGCATTTTGCTATGAAATTAGAATTTTATACTCTCGAACATTTATTTACGCTCATATATTACGTTGATAAATAAGACACGGTCTTTCCATAAAGTGTCACCGGCACGATTTTTCCATCCATCAAAGGCATCCTGCGTCGTAGGGAGTTGGAAAAGTTTAGAAACGGAGATGAAATCGCTAAGAAAATTACGCTTAATCTTAGGCGTGCGTATCTATCACCTGGTGACGTCCGATATTATACGAAATAATGTATGAGGAAGGCGGGGGTATCTTAAAGATACATGGTAGATAAGATCAGTCTCTTCGGAAGCGCCGAGAGTGTCGAAGAAGTGTATGCAGCGAGTAAGGAGAGCTAACATCGCTGATGGATGTCAGGAAGTTGACGTTTAACGGAATTTTCCCGTTCCTGATATATTGCTTCTTCAAATATTTATGATACTATCTTCCTGTAGATGTCGGCTTTGTTTACTTTGATCGTCAACGATGATGAGACGTTTTAATAACATGCGGATGGACTATTTATCTCTTCTTTTTATCTTAAGTCTTAAACAGTAAATTTAATGAAATTTAATTAAAAATACATATTTAACAATACGTTATATATCAATTTCTGTAATGAAAACTTCAGAAATTATTGATTTAATAATAATAGTACTAAAGTTTAAGTTAAAGTTAAAGTTTTCAGTTAGTTTCGTACGTATTTAAATTTTTATTTTTGATTGGCTGTATATAAACAATTAGTATGAACAGTGCGCGTGATTTAAACAATTCAACATTATTGAAATACCAATTCGTATCTGAAAATAACCAAGCAATTTAGAAAACTGGGAAAACTTAAAAGTGTGAAATAGAATTATTTCTCGTGCAAAAAAGAAATCCTATCATTTTCTGTCGCAAAAGTTCTTTTTGAAAAATAAATTTAGAAACACATTTTAAATAAGCTTATTTTAACGTCATTTTTCATTCCGCTTAATAATGGGTGTACCAAAGTGATTGGACATCACATACGTTACATTTTGAAACTTTTATTAATTTTTCAAAAATGCATTTGCGCTATTTGTCATTTTCACTTCCAAATTTGTTCTGTTTTACTTATGCATGTCAAACTATTACTGCGTTTATTTTGTACTAGTTCTGTAGTTATCATTTACATTTATTTTAAAACTTTCAAACAGTTTATTCAGTCTCTAATTATTATTCAAAACTGTGTGTAATTAACAATTGTTACTTGATATACTCAAATTTATATTATATAGATAATTTTAGTTTAGATGTTAGCCATGATTAGAACAAGGTATCTAATTTTTATAGTGAAACAAAGAACGACAATAGAACACGAATTTATCTACTGTGAGTGTATTTTGACTAATTTACTTGACAATTCTTTTATGTAAAAATTGGTTATAATTTGTTTAATTATCACAAATGGCAAATTGTTACTACGCCCCTCTACACATATGTGCGGATAATAACTACCAAAAATTATATTCCTAATATTAAAATCTTAAGTTACTTCTATGGCTGAACTAGTAAGTGCCTCGGAGAGTTAAGAGGGTTTCTATTCGAAAGATTTAGTTTACTTGCCAATGCTGAAGCACGTGCAAACAAAATACATGCAAGTGGTAAAATTTAGGGTAACACAAAAGCGCTAATTTCTGCTACACAAAATTAAGGAAGCAGTAATAGAATAATACCAAGGTAATTAGAAAACAATTTATTAACTTATTAAAACAGTAAATAACCGGTCGATACAGTAGCAAAAATCCAAAACTATTAATCTATATCATCAATAATACATATGTGTCATCAATTAATACTATTGATCTACAAAACCAATAATTAAATAAGTAATACTGATATAGCAATTTTCCATAATATTAATACATTTCGTCGATAATTAAATAAGTGATGCGAATATATCAATCTTTAAGATCATGGATCTATATAATCCATAATTAAACAAGTGATGCCAATATGCCAATGTGCCATATACATATATATATATAAATATATCAATCTTCACATCTTCACTAATATTAATCTCTATAGTCTATTAGATAGGTGATGCTAATATATCAATCTTCAGTAATATTAATCTATGTAATCATTTATTAAATTAAGTTTGCTACTGTAGTGTCTACCATAATTTAAATTAGGTCGCGTTTATCATACTTTATTGCATTTTACAGATAGTCATCCTGAATACGTATCCAAGTCACAAACGTATTAAAATCAGAATTAACTAATTATTAAAAACAACTTGATACTCGTAATCTATGTAATATTAACTGAAACGTGATCGTCTTTAAGTATAATTACGAGAGAAAAGAACCTATCTACTATGAAATTAGCAAATGAATAAATTCTTGGAGCAATAAATGGTCGAATTGCTTAGTTATTCCTAATACGAACGTAATTAGACAATAAATAAATTACTAGAGTACTCAATTACCCTTCGTATGAAATTAAGTAGCGATTAAATAAAGCATTGGTGTGCTCGGTTATTTTTAGTATGAAATTAATTGTAAAATACTTATATGATCGGTTTACTAAATATATTCTTAGTTTAACACCAACAAATGTCTGTTGTGTGAATGTATCACTTATATCTATCGGTTTTTTAAAGAAACTGGTTATATGTTACCTCGTATTAGTCAAGGGTGATGGAGAAAAGATATTTCTGTTCGTACTCATAATCAGCTGGCTCGGTAACCTAATTAACCTATTAAATGATACTTCAGAGCTGCTAGAATAAATACAGCTCCCAACTAAGACCCCAGAAATTGCATATGCAAAACTGCAGTAATTGATTAAAGTATATCTCCTAATGAACAATCGCCTACCTTTAATACTTAAAAAAGGGTAGCCTGATCAAACATTCTCGTGCAAACTTTCAATAATTAACGAAGATGGTAAGATTAATCCACAACACATGCGCATACGTTAACTATTTTCCATAACCAAAAAGATAGCCTCACGTATATTTTTAGAATTTTCGAAGCATGATCCAACTTATGTTGAAGAAAATACTTTTCTTTATACTACAATGAATTCATTCCCAACCAACAAATAAATGAATTAAATATTCGACGACGGATATTCAAAAAAAAACTGGAAACATCCTAAACTTCTCGATGACATAATCATGTTTCATGTTCGATAAGACAGCAAGTTATCAACATACTTAACCTAATTTGAAAGGAATATACATTTAATATTCGTATTTAATAATGCGTATGATGGAGAAAAGATATTTCTGTTCGTACTCATACTCAGGGCCGTAACGAATGAATGTCAATAAAATACCACTTACGTACGTCTCAAGCAGTGAAAATAAAGGCTTCGGAAAAGATGAAAACCATCTAATTTGAATATACTCTAAACTTAGAGATTACTACAGAGTATACAACGACGTGCACAAAATATGGACAATATAATATCTTTACTGTAAGCTGCCATACGGTTAAATGTCGAAAGGGAACGATAGATAAAGTGAGCCCGTAACAGTCTGCAACATTTCGAGAACAAACATGTTATCGGCCTGCGTTGTTAACAGAGAATTTCGTTAATGATATGCAGAATCGTTCTGAACAAAGGCCAGTAAAATCTTTATGTAACAAAGTTGTATGATTCATAACCACTTAAGTAAATTTGTTTGTTTATAATGGCACGTGTGACTAACTTTTTGAGAGTACTTTAGAAAAAAGTTCATATAAACTCATGTAAAGTTATTATTATACTAAATCCCTATCTCTATGACTAACCAAGGTTAGTAACTGGATCAACAATCATTGAAGTGATAATGAAATTTCGTTTCACCTTTTTAGGAGCGAATCCTAGGATACGTTATTAGTTAAAACTGTAGAAGTTGGACTCCCAGAAACCCTCAACTTTATTGAAAGCAATTTACATCTAAAGAACTTAACACTATTTTTGAGAATATGGAGAATGGTGGACATTTCTAACATTTAATATAAATTATAATAGTCCCTGTTCTTGAAATAAAATATAATTTCTAGGAATAAACATTCCTTTTTACATTTTGTCTTTGGCATGAATGTTGTGGGCGAATAAATATTCAATATGTTTTAATAATAAATAATAATTTTTAAATGCCACTAAACATGTTTGGTTTGCGACTTCAAAATTGGATCCACCTACCATTTAATCATTTTGGTAGACTTACACGTTAAATTAATGTCTCGAAAGATTTTTTTATGTCACTTAAAGGAATATTGTTTAAGATATCAATAAAGACATGGTACAGTTTGCCTTTCATCGTTAAAATATATGCAGCCAAATCAGTTAATTATGCTGAATTGTTGAACGAAAAACGTTATTTTTTCTAAAAAAGCGATTATAAACGATGAGTAATGAGTGTATTATCCAATATTATCTTTGCGATTTTGCCGAATACGATATATACCTATGTGAATAAAAATATTAGTATTATGGATAATTATTTGATCATTTCTAATGAATTCTTTGAGAATAAATCCTTTCGAAGCATAAAAACATGTCAGCATTGTATTTATTCTCTACTATAAGTACTATATAGTTTCCTTGGTGAATTCTACTCAGCATTTCGGCGTTTTGTTTTAGAATAAAATTGAAAGCATTACATCTTGTCACCAATGACGATATCGTAATATAATTGCAAATGCTTTTGGATATCTAACAATGATTTGGTAATGAAGAATACGAAAAAATACTAAGACTATATTCCTAGTCCGCATTCCTTAACTGTGAAGGATCCTGTAACCTACTTCTATGGCGCTAACTAGCTAGTATTTCGGAGAATTATGGAGATTCTTTATACAAAATGATCCTAAATGGGCGCCACAGTATTGAATTCTCTAGAAGTCATCCATTAATACTAAATTGAAAAGAATGAAAGACATACGTTCAGATCACACAAGCATCATTTAATGGATGAGATAAGAAGAAAGCAAAAATAAAAAGAAAGCGAATATAGTAGTTAAAATGCCAAAACGAAGATATCGATCTAATGATTTATTGACAGAGAAAAACAAAATCACATTATATTATACCACTTTGCAGGTTCGGATACTTAAATGTATAAATTTATATTTAGTGAACCAAAGTAATAAAACGCTTAGTACTTAATATCTATTATATACCAAACGTGTAGCAAAACATATAGTGAATTGTATTATAGTTATTTCTTTTAGAAACACACTAAATCGACGATATTCAAATAAGAAATAAGGAAAACTATATTAAACTGAAAGTAGCAAATCGATAAAAAAAATTAAATTGAATTAAATATCACTTCTTGGTGACGGTTTATGGTCTTCAGAAAGTTTATTCAAGGTCATTACTTGTCTGAACATATTTCACTTGAAAATAATCGTAGATCTTAGCTTATACAATCAGACTCGATAATGACGTGGTACAAGTAACTTTTTACTATTAAGCAAGACTAGCTAGGAAACCCGAGATGGCGCTAAAATAATACTGAGGGGATAATTAATAATACCAAAAATATTTTAAAATAAACCCAAAACAGTTTATAGTTCAGAAGCAAATTAGAACAGTTTTAAAACAAAATTACTACTTAGTTACACGCAACCTTGATGCTGATGAAATAATTGAACTAATACATTTTATAATAGATTAGCTGATCAATTCACGTGGGTAAACAAATGAAAGCAATATTTACATGTTATGAAAAATACAACAGAGAAATTAAATAAGGAATTAACACATTACATTAAACTAATTCCTAAATAATTCTAAAACTTAAATTAATAGATTATGTAAGAATAATTTCGTAGATTAAGAAAATGTAACAATACAGGACTGTAATGAAATTAATCAATTAAATCGCCAGTTGTAAAATAAGAATTTAAGGTGAAAGACTGTTAAGGATGTGAAAATTGTCTAACAATAAAAACTTAAATAATCAGAATGTTAGTGACTTTAGATACGTTAGATACTTTCCAAACATTAACCCGTAGTTTCGTCTCTCTGTCTGCTTTAGTTTACTTTCCAACTTGAATTGTAGAGGACTCTGTTACTTAGTAGTGCCATAATAATAGTTGACATAAAAATCGAGCAGCGAATTAACCTGAAATTAGTTGTCAAATTAAAAAAAATCGCAACAGAATGTTTACAAATATTAAAGGTGTTTGGCGATAATGTTATGTTACGTTCGTGAGTTTTTGAATGGCACAAATGATTTCCTGAAAGTCGGAAAGATGTAGAAGATAATGAATGTCTTAGTCGACCTGTGACTGTAAGAACTGAAGGGAACGTTCAGAAAAATAATGAAATTGTGCGGAAAGATCGATGTCTGAGCATTCGGATGATTGGCGATTTAGTAAATATTAACAAAGAAACAGTAAGACACATTTTGCATGATAAATTAGACATAATAAACGTTTGTGCAAAAATGGTGCCGAAAAACCTCAGTCAGGAACAAAAAAACAATCGGATGAACATTTACTCTGATATCATAGCATGACTCACAGAAGAATCAGACTTGCTCACAAAAATCATCGCATGTGATGAAACTTCGATTTTCCAGTATGACCTGGAAATAAAGCGTAAGTCCATGCAAGACAGAAAAAAAGCACAAATGAGCAAGTTGAAATTGAAGGAAATGGCGATCGTTTTTTCGATAACAAGTGTGTTATCATGATTGACTCGGTGCCTGAGAGTACAATGTTGACTATTAGAATACCATCAGTTACGCTAATAGAGCGTAAAATGGTAAAGTAGAATTTACTGTTAAATTACATTTTTCGAGAAAGAAAAATTATTATCAATGATGTGGACCTGAGTTAACAAAATAAACAAACAAACAAATAAATGAACATAGTAAAAAGTGTTGCCTGAAAATTTCGACTCTGCTAATTGTTTATAGTAGCTCTACAGACTTCGATTGAAAACAAAAGTGAATAAGGATTAATAATAAATATTGTTATTAGAATATTGTTTAAAGATAGTATGTCATGAATAAATTGAATATTTCAACTTTGATAAATACTTTGTAATAATTTAACAAACAATCTAAGAAAAAGTTGTAACCTGTTTAATCTTCAATAACTTATGTAGTAATACATTTTATTGACAATGAATTTTAGTGAAATGTTTAATATTACATTAATGTATGGTAAATTCTTACGTTATTCAAGAACAGCTACACCAGTTATGGGCAACCTTTGACATGTTGTGGGCCAAACTTTAATGTGCAAATACGTTCGCGGGCTGCGTTTAAAAGTAGAGCATTTTAAAGTAGTGTTTTAAAGTACTGTTAATAATTTTTAGCAATAGATATTAGACATGAAATAATACAATGTCTCGCGGGCCGGATCAAATCTTACAGCGGGCTGGATTCGGCCCGGGCAGTTTGTTGCCCACATATGAGCTACACCGTTGTATACTGAACCTTATTCCGAATGCCACTGCATTGAAAACGTGAATTATGAGAACTATGTATATTCGAAAATAAGAGTGTATATCGGCAAAAGCTGTTCGTAATTACTAAAATCTGCTCAAACGTAGAAATATATCCATATATCTCCATATTGGCAGTTTGCTACGCCCCTCTCTACACTTGATCCTAGTGTAGATCGTAACACCACAAACCCGTATTGCTTTCCTTTAAAAAAGACTTACAATCCTTTATTACCCCTAGGGAGGAATTAACAAGTTAATTTGGAAAATTTAATCCCTAGAAGAATCCCTGCTGATGTCCTCCAATGCGTACCAATGGTAAAAATAACACAAAAATTGGACAATACAAAAATAAAACGCTAAAGGTGAAATTGGAAGAAAACCCGAAAACAATTTTTAAGAGTCAACTCATTTAATAACATGAACATAAGTATAAACACTCCAGGTATACATAAAAATTCAGGAATAGTGAAATAATTGCTCTCAAGGACTCCAGAATTAAATAGTCAAACCTGCTATATGAGATCTAAGAGTCACTAATTAAAATTTACCAACAAATAAGCAGCATATATACATAGGTCGATTATTGTAATTAAGATAGCAAATTTACTTGTATAAATACCAGCTGATTGTTAATATTAAAAGAATGATCTAATACCTCGGATCTAGAAGTTATTTGTATAAATACAAGTCAAGTATTAATATTGACAGAATGATTCTTGTATTTCAGATCTAAAAGTTATTTATCTAAATATGTCATCCAATTATTACTATTGCAGGAATGATTCTAGTATCGCAGTTCTAAAAGTTATTTATGTAAATATTGCTTGCGGTATAAATAGTGATAAACTATGGCAATATTAAAAGTTAGGTCCTTTTTTTGACATTAAGATATTTAGGATAAAATCCTCCACTGATATTTATTTAATCAATAAAACAATTATTCATGAGTTGGACTGGATACGTATGCAGTTCATATGAACTGTACATTGGTTACTTCACGTTACGGGTTTTACATTAACGTTATGTCTATTGCCTGGAGGTCTATTTCCTAAATATGATAGATACAGAACGATTTACTTTTCACGACAGTGATTTTAAATTACCGATAAAATAATTTTATGACTACTGAATTTACAGACAACAAATGACAACTAAAAATTCTCTACCTTAACGTTCTCAAAGATGCTGTACAGAGGTAATCCGGAGAGTGTTTGAGTTACCAATAACTTGTGACGATTAAATGTGTAAAGATAGGCCTCGATAAAGGCGGGAAGATGTTTACTGGGCTAAGTGGTCCCAGTATAAAAATAACAGCTACTCAAACTAACGTTGCTTGGTGTGGTGTTGTTATTTATTTTTCAAAAGCACTCACTTGTTGAAAAAACCACAAAAAATTTTAGCTGTTGCAAGCTGTTTCCACAGGAAAACGATAGAAAATAATCGAATAAAATAACTATTCTTAATAATCCTATCTTCGTTATCGTGGAGGATTGTAAAAGGAATTTTCCATACGAGCGTAGCACAAAATGGTAGTAATAGATTCAGAGCATGTGGTTTTCAACAAAGGATTCTCACTAATAAATTAATCCAATTTTTTGACGAAATTACATCTATGTGTACCAAGATCCGACAACAGTCGTTTCCCAGCAGTAACCCAAATTAAGTCACCATGAGGAAGGGTGGCTACAAACATGTATGCACTATGATAGATCGCTAGTAAGTGTGGTTCTCGAATGTTCCTTTAGCTTGACGAAAACACATTAAGAAATAACAACAAAATGATGTATATCCGTCCCATTTATTACTTCTTTGAAAGACAAAAAATTTGTGAATTTTAACGGAAGCTATTCCGAACTCTTGGATAAGGTTCAACGGCATTGAAATCTCTAATTAACATGTAATTAAATGAAATAGTGTCGATGGAGGGAACCATTATCACCTTAATTAAGTTAGAAATCAGACTTATGGTTTTGCAATCGAGAGGGTACTAACAATATCATAAAATGAAAAGATAAAGATGACTTAAGTCATTTTAATTAGTTAATTACAAAGCAAAGGCCGCTGGTGTTAAAAACTCGGCAGTTAGGACCGTACCAGGTCAAATTAATTCTAATGGAAGTTATCCTTTTAAGAAATTCCGATGAATCGATTGACGATTGGAGATTTTTGCGGGTAATTACATTCGCATTAGGTGTTAAATTATTTCATACAGTAAGATTCACAAAAATCGGAACGGATGTTAAAATAAGCATGTAACAAGTTGTAACTGATACGTTTTCATCTTCATCAGTTTAATATATCCCGAAAAGAAATCAATATCGTAACTGATAAATAAAACTTAGTTCAGAATTTACGTTTCGAAGACGGAATTAATATTTGGAATTCATTGCCGACTTCACATTTCATATGCAGATGATCAACCTATTTTAAATGAAAATTTAAGAGCGAATGGGTCGAGTTTTAGAAATAATAATAATAATGATAATAATAATAATCTTTATTATCCAACAGCAGATAAAGGCTAATTACAGGATAATCTTATCAGTAAATATGAAAGGTTAAAGAAAAATTATAATCATATATAAAATGAAAATTAATATAACATAAAGAAAATAGACATAATATTTAATAATATCATATATATGCATATACACACATACACAAACATAAATATATAAGTATACGGAAACTGAGGAGAAAGAAAATCAACAAGAAGTTGGGCTCCCAAAAAAAAAAAAAGAAGAAGAAAGTAACATAAATGGTATTCTAGGAAAAAAACATCTCACAAAGAATGTGGCGAAGCTGACGTAGACCAACATTACACATATCAATCTCAGAGCAGTATAAATTGACGCAACGACTCATTGAAAGGAGAGGAGAACAAGAATGATGGTGAGTTCTGGGAAACGGAAGATAAAACATATGCCTAGTCCTAGTATGAATTGTTGGTACAAAGAAACTCAATCGACCCAATAAGTCAGAATCAACAATTAGACCATTTACAATTTTAAAAACAAATATTATAAGGGATATTATTCTACGATTATAGAGCGACATACAGTCGAACCGACGCAGGAGTTCATCGTAGGAGTAATTATGAGATAAATATATTTCAAAATTGCGGAAGTACAAGACCTTTAAGAATTTTTTTTGGACACTCTCCAAGCAGTCAATGTATCTGAAGTACATTGGATTCCAGACAACTGAGCAATATTCCAGCCTACTACGAACGAAAGCGTTGTAGAAGCTGGTCAAGACAGAATTGGGAAGTTGGCGAGTATTACGAGTAAGAAAACCCAACAAGCCGAACGCTTCTTTACAGATGTTTAAAACATGGATGTTAAAATTCAACTTAGAATCAAACCACACGCCAAGGTCCCTGTTTAAAGAGCAACGCTCAAGCGGTATTGTGTCAATGCTGTATGCAAACTCAACCACAGATTGAACCCTTGCAAATGTCATAGTCCTACATTTAGCAATATTGAGCCTGAGAAATAATGGCAATACGGTCTAATTATAATTCTTATGATGCTCGCATGCGTTATCATTGAATAAAATAGGGTACGAACGTACGTAGGAAAATATTCTTATGATGAAAACACGCAGTGCAGACTTACTTTCTTTGGAAAATGAATTAAATTTGCTTATAGAAGATATTCTTTGCAGCATTCACAGGAGAATAATTTTTCAATATGAATTAGTTCCTAATGCAAGAATAATGAGCATACGTAAATAAAAATTTCCCTGATAGATGGATTAGTACACTTGGACATATTAGATGACATGATAGGCATCAGATTTAACGCCATTAGACTATTTCTTGTGCGAAATTGAAAGGATATTGTTTACAAAGAGCCATTATAAAAAATATAGAAGGACTAAATTTTAAAATAAACGCAACATATAAAAGTATACCACATGGCAAAGTATGTACAGACACGCGACCTATATTATTATGGTGGCTAAATGCATGTGTATAAGGAAAAGGTGGCCATTGTAAGCAAATAATATAATTTAATTTAAGATATATTAACGTTTATTTAATAACAGAATACGTCAAAATGATTTTTCTTGTTACGAAATAGGTCACATGTAGATTTTCTGCAAGAATGTTCTTTTTAATAGGAATAAAAAGAAATATCGTTTCATTTGCAGAAAAAGAGAGTTGTTTAGACTTTCGGTTAAATTGGACACGCACAAAAATGTTGTCATTATATAATATTAAAAACATGAAAGAGCTATGTATTTATTTTCAATTTTTGCAATTTATTTATATATATATATATATATATATATATACATGTGTATGTGTGTGTGCGTGCGTGTGTATATATTTGTGAATGGCTAGTTTTTTATGCCCCACGTTTGATATTAATTTATTATGATACTTTAATCTTTTTATTTGAAGTATGATATTGCTGTTGTTTAAGTGGTGGTAATATTTAAGAAATTACAAAGGGTACTAGGAAAGTTTTTCAATACAGCCTTGTTTATTTAATTTTTTCAAAGTAATTTCCTCTACCCTCAATACACCTTTTTATCCTCCGAAATCAACCTTTAAACCAGTTCTGCTAAGTTTCACTAGGGAGTAAAGCACACTCGTTGTCCCAAACTCGCAGAAGGTCTTCATCACTGGAAAGCCGACTCCATTTTAGCTTCATTTTCAGATGCGGGAACAGTGCAAAGTCACAGGGAGCAAGATCTGGACTGTAGGGAGGGTGCTCGAGAAGTTTCAATCCTGTCGTGGTCAAATATTCGGTGCAGGCTTTGGCGCAGTGTGTGGGAGCATTATCGTGATGGAGGAACCGGGTTCTTCATAGATCCAATGACTTTAGGCAGGCACTGTTCAGTATACCACTTAGCTATGACTGTCTTCTGTGTGTCCAAAACGACACGTTCCACAATTCCACTCGATTTGAAAAATACAGCTATCATTTTCTTCTTTACAGACCGGGATTTTCTGACAACTACGGATATGTCCTCATCATCAAAGACCCAAACTTTGTTTTGAGCTTTGGTCGGCACATCGTAATAGTACAGCCAGGTCTCGTTACCTGTCGCGATGTTGTTCACATACCGAGATTATCCCTTATTACACTTTTTTTAGCATCTTCCGGCACCAAGTCATACGTCGTGTCATCTGGTCTTCAGTCAGTAGATGCGGCATCCAGAGAGAACAGTTCCTTCACGTGAAAACGATCATGCAGAATCAAACGAATTGTTGTTGCATTTAAGCCTGACGTACCCTCTATCTGTTGGTAGGTCACTCGCCTCTCCTCGCCAAGTATTTTCCTCACAGTAGTAACGTGTTCCTCCGTAACTGACGTTCGTGGCCTTCCCGGCCTCTCAGCATCCTCCACAGTTAAATTTCCCCTTTGGAATTCTCGGTACCACCTGAATATCGTTGTGCGATGTGGACAAACATCACCTAGTGTAAGATTAATTTCTTCGAAACACTGGTCTACGTTTAAACTACGCACGAAATTATAACGCAAAACTGCCCTTATCTTATTTCGTGACCACGATGCCATCGCAAGCACTTTACACTCCACTACTAATGAATAACAGAGCCTATCGACATGGCACAGCGGATACTATGCACGTATGAATATGTCTCAACATGCAGCAATAAGCAGCTTCCTACGATTCATCGTTGCGTCATATTGCAAAACTTTCCTAGTACCCTTTGTATTATTTGAAAATGTAATAAATGTAAATAAAATGCCATACTTGTACAAAACTTTTTATGCTTATTGTTAAGTATCTGCATTTTTTATAATACTATTATGCTCAATATCTTTGTATATTTCTTAAGAAAACAATGTTTGCAGGGCATATTCAGATCTAGATGGGAAACCAAATCTCTTATTCTGTTCACTTGTGTATATTTTTTTGCGAACTGTTTTATTATCCATCATTTGAACTCAAACTAATATAACATACTAGTAAATAAATTGAATTCATAAAATATTTGCTGATAAATAAATGTCAGATTATGCTATAATAAACCAAAATTGAATTTCGATTGTTTACTTTTTCTTTTGAACTGAATAAATGATGAAATAAATAAATTGATTTTTTTCTGATTCCTGAATTTATACAAATATTATTATATTATCATTATAATTACTTAATTAACCAGATTTGTTATTAACATGAATTATATTAAGAAAATTTTAAATAACAAAATAATATCAATTGTATATGCATTATAGCCATGAACCAAATAAATTGTACAACTTCAAATAATATAAGTCTAAATCCAAACTTATATTAGAGTATATGTATATTCCGAATGTTTGATATCCATTATTTTCTCCGTATAGGCCGACGTTACGTGTGCTAAAATACCATAATTAATTACAGGTAAACAAAATAACACTTAATTTCTTTAAAAGTTCATTAAAATTATAACGTTTATCTTTATCACTGTTTTTTAAACGTCAGTTGTGAATATTTTAAAACTATTAAACACTAAATTTTGTAGTGAAACCAATTCAGTTAAAAAGGCAGCTATTTACAGTAATATAATCCTATATTTTATTGCAAACTAACATACGTTTATTCTCGCATTTTCGCATGTTCTTTCCTGGATTTTAAACGTTATCTGTATTTATACATACAGAGTAAAACACAAAATGTCTAATAGGAATGGATGATAATAATTTAATTTACTATTTACGATCTATAACAACAATATACATTTAAAACATTACCTTATTGCATTTTTCTCAATTTCCTACATTATACGAGTATATATTATCTTCTAACCTCTTTTCCTTTTAATTTTCAAAAATCAATCATATATTTTATACATGTAAACACTATAAAATTCTATATTTTCCCATTATCTTGCAAATAAATTCATATTAGGCATTAAACCCATTTTTTCTAATACAATAAACAATTTTCAATACATTTACGGTAATAGTTTTGAAAAATATTTTTATTAATTAAAATATTTGACATCTCCTCTCCGATTCTTATCTTTAACCAATACTATTTTACTTTACATTCATTGATACTTTTTTAGGCTCATTGTTTAGTATGAACTATTTATCAAAATGATCATCCATTTGAAATTTACAACAAGTATTTGTTCTTTAAAATAATATGAGGCTTTATTTTATATCAAGATCATGCAATATGCTTTATCTATCATTATTAAAAAAGTTCAATATATCCATTGTTATATGTTTGCAAGTGTTCAGAATTTAATATACGATGTTATTAATACGATACTTATTTATCTAGCATACATATAACATTCCGCTATGTTCAAAATGAAAACTATGTACAGCTTGTTCTTAAATTCCATAAGTAAAAATGTTGGTATCCATTAAATGCTTGTCATTGTTAAAATAACCTAATATATATGTACACTACCGTCCATAAGTTTAATCGCACTACAGATAATTTTAATTGCGCAATGATATTCAATTAAAGAGACTATTTATTTTCATGGCAAGTTTATTTATAAAATAAGTGAAGCAATTAACATTATTAATCTAAGTAATATTATAAAAAGTTAGCTTAGCTTTTACTTTCATCAAAATAACCACGCCTAGCTGCGATCACGGCTTCACAAACACGTGGCAATCGTTCAACTAGTCGGTCGAGATATTCCTCATCGATAGAGTTCCATGCATTCCTCAACTAATCCCAAAGATCTATCTTGCTAGTAGGAGGTATTTTACGCTCTTCACGATCCAAACAGTCCCATAACAGCTTTATCGGATTGCAGTCCGGACTTTGGGGTGGCCATGTCATTAATGTAAGGATTTCTTTTTCAGTTTAGTCGGTGAAAAACCTTTTCACAATGTTTGCTGCGTGTTTGGGGTCGTTATCTTGCTGATAAACCAACTCCGGGCTTATTAGCTCCATCGTTGACGGAGGAGCATGCTCTTGAAATATTCCCTAATAGACTTCTTTTGTCATTTTTTCTGTGATTTGTACCAATTTTCCGATGTGCTCACCTCCAAAGCAACCCCAAACCATCACATTTCCACCACCATGTTTCACTGTCTTAACCACACATTCTTCTAACATTCTCTCCCTGACACGATAACGAACAAAAGTACGGCGTTTATTTCCAAAAATTTCAAATTTAGATTCATCTGCCCATAAGACTTGTTTCCATTCTTCGAGTTCTAAGCCCAGTTTCAGCTAAACGGCGTTTGGCTGTTACGCTAACCGTGGCTTCGTGGTGTACGTTATATCGCGCTGCTATTTCTGGGCCTGTAAGGCGACGATTGCGCCAGGACATTAATTTCAGATATTCATCTTCTCTTTTAGTAGTTATCCTCGGCCGTCCACTGTATTAGCGGTCCCTGAGTTGGTCAGTTTCTGCCAATCTCTTTATAGTTTGATGAATACAATACTCGGAAACTTTTAGTTTTTGGGCGATTGCTCTATTAAAAAGCTTTGTTTGGTGCAAAGCAATGATTCTTGTCCTTCGCTCAAGAGTTAGTTGCTTTCTCTATGCCATATTTTAAACGCAATTAAAAAAATACGCTCACTCGATAGCACTTGCTGACACTTCATTAACAACGTGAATACTGAGTATTCACTGTGCAATAGACATAAAATATACCCTTATAAGCGCACAAAAATCAGGTGAAGACTGTCTATTACGTCCACGTAATAAAGGACATACAATAAACAATTCCGAGTAACGGATAATCACCATAACACCCTCATAATATTTTTCTAAATATTATATCTTGAAATAGAAAAAAGACAAATCTTCTGAACGTGCGGACCACTTAATTGACTCTCTATTTCCAAACCAGTTCCGATAAAATTGCGTATATTGGGTAATTATGTATGTACACTTTTCGGTCAAAGGAGTGTCTTTAACAAGAATAGGTATTGAATTTCTTCTGGATTCCATGTGCCTAAATACTTTGTGAAATCTGATTAATTTTTAATGAAGCTGCACTTTCTCGTATAAAAAACAAAACATCTCGTTGTTCTATTATAAGTGGTTTATTTCAAATTAATGCTTACATCTATCCTGATTTTAAAAGTACCAGCTACTAAAAACTGAAAACACAAAACAATAAATTTGGAAAAAGTAGAGATGGGGAGACAAGAGACTATTCATATGGGCTGCATTATAATGATATTTTCTATGAGCAATGTCATCTCGATTTCACTGGATTTTAGAGAAAAATTTTATCTCCATTAGTTTTCAAGTAAAGACGTGCAAAAAATAGAAGGGGATGCCTATGTATATTTGTATGTATATCACTATTATTTTATAATAAAGTCTTTTAATTCCTGAGTCCTGCAAAGTGTCTATTTAATGAGGTATATCTAGAACAGTATTTGTACCTAAATAAATATAAGTATATGACGAAAAATAATAATTTACGAACCTGAGCATAAAATGATAAATAAGTATATTTTATTTTGGAACATAATATCTACATTACATAAAAAATGTTTAAACGGATTAATACAAAAATCAATAAGTGACAGGAAATCTAAGTTAATTAAATAATATGAACGTTTATAAAAATATATGAAGTTTATAAAAGAGACAATGACCTTATATACAATGCGTTTATAAAATGAATTAATAATACAATTAACGGGGTGAACTTTTGAATGAGGGAACATAAAGAAAATATATTACTTACTACGAGGGTAGTTTGAAAAGAAGTGAGAATGGAAAAGAAAAACGAATTTTTTAAATACAAAATAATTTTTATTTTTCAATATATTCTCCTAAAAGAGCAATACATTTATTCCAACGGTGCTCCAATGCCCTTATGCCATCTCTAAAATGCAGTTCCGGAAGGCTTGCAAAATACTCATTTACGAAGATGATAAGCTCGTCGTTAGACGAAAATTCCTTTCCATCTAGTGCCGTTTTCGATTTTGGGAAAAGGTGGAGGGAGGAGCTAGATCCGGCGAATAAGCTGCATGCGCTACTAATTGGAAATGCAACTCGTAGATTTTGGACATCGCAACTGTGCTGGTATGCGAAGGAGCGTTGTCTTGGTGAAACAGAATCTTTTTCTTTGCCATTCCTGGCCGTTTAGCACGAATCCCAACATTTAATTTTTGTAGAAGTTCTGCAATATATTTTTCGTTTATTGTGGCACCTTTCTCTAGATAATCAACGAGCAAAATGCCCTTTGAATTCCAAAAAATTGATGCCATCACCTTGTTTACCGATAAAGTGGTTTTTGCTTTTTTGGAGTTGCAGAACCACGTTATAACTATTGTTTCGACTGTTATTAAGTTTCGGGTGTACTGTAGTTTCATCGCACACTCATTGGAAATGCGCGAACGAGTGAACTTTTGATCAGTCGTAAGCAATCGCGGCACCCATCTTGCCGAAAGCTTGGAAAGGCCCAATTCTTTCGTTAAAATGTGGTGTACGCGTTCTGTTGAAATGTTTGCCATGTCTGCTATCTCTCTCACTTTGAGTCGTCGATCTTGCATAATTATATTATGAATTTTTATAATTATTTCCTTAGAAGTCACGATTTTGGGTGCTCCAGAGCGCGCTTAATCAACACAACTTGTTCTACCACGTTTAAATTCATTTACCCATCTACTAATTCTGGCGGATAATGGAGCACATTCACCTAATGTTTCCCGTAACTCATCTTTTATTTTGGTAGCTTTCATACCCTTAATTACGAAGTATTTAGTCACCGCACGATACTCTGCTTTTTCCATTTTAACAAAACGACGTGCTGCTTCTTTTTCAATCAGCTGTCAAAAATAAACTAATCAACCGATTTATCTAAATATCGAAATGTAAACATATAAATAGGCAACCTAAATTACAGTGCATTTGTTTTACCAATTGGAGCTCCACCTATGTATCATTCTCACTATTTGTCAAACTATCCTCGTATATGCCTAGAACTATACCGTCATGAAATAAGTGGAGGTCAATTATGTTAATACCATTGTTCCAAACAACCAGTATGTTCACTTCCTTTTGATTTTTTTTTGCAAAATTTTTTCGTACTTAGTTTTAAACGAGTGCGCCTGAATCCACCCGCATATGTATAGTACGAAACCCTACATTTGAAATTGTGTTATGGTTATATATTTATAATACGTATTATTTACTTTAGAAAATAAAATGTCAAGACTATGTAAATTTTATTAAGAAATATACAAAAATAATATAGAAGTTACAACGGAACTTAACAGTCTGTATGTAACTTATAGTACTTACTTATTCTACTTATTTATTAGATGAGCTTCTACACAGATGTAGGTGTAAAACTTATTAGAGTATCATTCTGACTATATTATATATGTGGAATGTCTTTTAAGTTTTTCATAGTGAGACATAGTTAGTTTAGTTTAGTTTAGTTGTCCTAAGTCCAAAGTTTCCGTTGTAGCTACAACGAACTGTCAAAGTTGACAAGTTAGTCGAAAAATGGAATTTAACCGAAAACACTTCCGTGGAATAATTTTTTATAATTTTCAAAGGAAATTGGTTACTGTTTTCGGTAGTCAGTCAACAATTTGTCGTTGGTATGCAGAATTCAAACGTGGACGGATTAGTCTTAGCGACGATCCAAGAGCAAGTTCACCAAAAACTGCAGTTACTCAGGAAAACGTCGATGCTGTGCGTAAGATCATCAACGAAGATCGACATGTGACATATCGCCAGATTGAAGCATTATTGGGGATTTCAAAGGTCTCAATTTAAAAAATTGCATAAAGAATTATATTATTATTATATTATTATATAGATATAAAGAATATGTAAAAAAATTAGTTTCCCGTTAGATACCGCATCTGTTGAACGAAGAACAGAAAGCAGCAGTGAATCGGTGTCAAGAAACTTTAGATCGCTTCAACGCCGCAAACTTTAAAAACGTGTACAACATTGTCGGTGGTGATGAATCTTGGATTTACACATACGAGCCAGAAAATAAACGCCAGCCGTCTGGTTGGATATTCCGAGATGAAGGAAAGCCAATAAAAATAATCCGTTCTCGAAGTGTTTCCAAAAAGATGGTTGTGACATTTGTCTCGAAAGCAGGTTATGTAACAATAATTTCTCTACAAGATCAAAAAACTGTTACTGATGATCGCTATATAACCATTTGTTTCCCGCAAGTCATCGCTAAGATTCGAAAAACCAAATCCAAACGACGAATTATCCTCCACCAAGACAATGCAAGTTTGCACACAGCAAAAATCAAGAACGGACTGCGTGGTAAAAGGTTTCAGTCGTCAAAAGGAGCAGTCGATGCTTTGTTGGATCATCCTCCATACAGTTCGGACCTAAGTCCCAACGATTTCTGTACCTTTCCGAAAATCAAGAACGGACTGTGTGGTAAAAGGTTTCAGTCGTCAAAAGGAGCAGTCGATGCTTCCAGAGTTGGTTCGAGTGCATGCAAAAGTGCATTAATCTTCGTGGAGAATACTTCGAAGAAGAATGAAGTCTTTAGAAGCTGTCTACTTTTTTATTCCAGTTTTATATGCAAAACTTAAAAGACAACTTATTAGATGAGCTGCTACACAAATGTAGGTGTAAGACTTATTGGACTATCATTCTGGCTAAATTATAGACATTAACACATTAAAATAATATAGGATTAATAGGAATATGAGTAGAGAGCTAATGTAGTATGAATATTTTAAATTAGAGATCAACTGTTGCTTGAAATTTTCTTTAGTTATTATTACACATAGACGCGCTGCAGTGATGAAATCCTCCGGACAGTTTTAAAACAGCAGCTGTAATAGGCTTAGCAACTAATGTCGCTATAACATATGCAAGTATACTACAAAAATAGATAAATCTAAAACTAAGATTAATATTTACGAAACAAATAAAATATATGTACGATATACAATAAAAGCAATATAATTTAAATAGGAAACATATAAAACAACAACACATAAAATTAAATATCAAAAATAAAAATGGACATACAAACCAACTGTTCTATTGCATATAATCCGAGCGCATGTTTGTTAAAATGAATTACGCGCGAACTAGCGCCACTGAACCTACTAGTTGTTCCAGCTGTATTGTATCTCTTGCAATCATTTCCGTTTAGTTCTTGTAAAATTCTTATAACAAAACTACATTCATAAGTATATTAGTAAAATACGTAACTCTCATAAAATTAGCCTTCTCAACATAAAATACTGTATTTAAAAATTACAACATTCACTACATGTTTGATGGTTTAATACATTCATTGAAAAAATCAAGAAACAGACTTCTAACATAATAGTAATTCTTTAAATAATCTTTAATATATTTACATGAATTTGTTTTCAAGTATAAGACATGTAAAAACTATATCATGAAAAAATCTACACGAATTCGATATTAAGGGTAGAAAAGGTTTAGAGGGAATATAAACGAGTCACTATTTTTCCCAATAATTTCCAATCGGATGCAAATTGAACCTTACCGATTATTATTACGCCCATCTAAAGTCGCCGGAGGCTATAAATTCGTATCCGCGCCTTGTTCCTCTTACAAAGAGTTGCACCTCAGTTCTGGAGCGATACGGGAAATATTATGACACCCAAGGGAAAGCACTCGATAAAAAATACAATCATGGAAGTGTAGTAAGGCTCCGTACTTACATTGGAAAAGGTTGGTAATACCTGTGTCAGGCATGCCTGCTTCGATCTGGGAAATATTCTGATTAAAAATGCAAGAAGCGCCCTCTATAAGAAGTTCTCGGTTTATTAAAGACGCGTACATCTGCGTGTGTGTAATTTAAGTATGGCAATATGAAACCTTGCAAACGTTTCGGGCATAATTTTCACTTTGTATAGTAGAAAATATTCAGTACAATGTCAACATTATTTTCAATCGTGAATGTTTTTCAAATTAAATATTTCCTTTAATTCTTGTATTTTATATTAATTATTTTACTTTTTACGTTTTAATAATACTTTAGTCTATATAATTTACGCGAGTTTCTTTTTTATTTTAGGGTTATAATTCTATCACTCGTTTTTTTTTATAAATCAAGGTGCGCTACTTTGTTTTCTAATTTGTCTAAAAGTGTTGTTTTACTTTTCAATAGTGCTAGTTAGACTTAATAAAATCAAATGTACATTATTTGGTTTAAAATTTTAGAAAACTTCGTAAGCGTATTAAAATAGTTTCAACTTAATACTGTTGTAATAGAAATAATAGGTTACTAGATTTAGTGTTTGTTAAATTTAGTTGTTCAATTGTCGAAAATTATTATATTTATAATAATATAAAACTACGCAGTTATTAGAAATGTTGATGTTTCGACTTGAAGCACTTCAAAAAAAAGTAATGCGCTCTTAGTGAGATTTCAGGAAGTTTTTTGAACTCCTGCGATTTATAGAAGGTAAAAGAACAAAATATACTTGCCCCTCCCGAACCTATCTGTGGCCGTTCAAGAAATCCACTCGGCCTTGTGATGCAGGCGAAGATTCAAACTAATAGAGATGGTATGGTATGTGAAGACTACAGTATTAAGAATTCCTAAACGCCGTCTACCACTAAAGAAGAGTCACGGCTCAGTTAAAACAATTTGCACATGGCAAAGGAGAGTATAGGCGAAAATAACAATACACACAGACAGAGAGAACCCAAAAGTTTATCAGCGAACTGTAATAGCACGAAATAGAAAAAGTGTAATTACGATGGCTTGATACAAAATCAGCTGTAAGCAATGTTAATTTCCTACATAAAGTAAACTTTACAACAACAGAGTGATGAATACACCCTGTAATCGGAAAATTCCACTTCATTTTTCCTCTAATTGAGAGAAGGCCTATTCGCAATAATGGTATTGTACTTTTTCATGATTCAGGTCTATAAACAAGTGTCGTGTACGTCAGCATCTTTCTCTAACGTTTGGCGATGGGGAAAAAATTAAATATAAAGGGAAAGACGTACAAAAAGAACATGCAGATATACGAGGAGGTACCTAAAATTAACCGGCATTTCTCTATAAAATGCTGTATTTTATTTTTTTTACAAAACAACCTTAACATATTCATTTAACTGTAGACACTTGTTTAATCGATAATATTATTGTTGGAAACAATGTTCGAACCCGTTTTTCTGTATGGTTGCGAGCTGCTGGGTCGTTTCTCGCTTACCCACTTCCACGTCGTTTAAACGATGCCTTTTCAGATCGCTCTTCATTCATGGAAACAAAAAAAAAGTCGCACGAAGCCAGAGCAGGTGAGTAGGGGACATGGGATAAAGTAGCCATGCTGTTTTTAACAAAGAACTAGCGAACTGACTGATAAGACTGTATAAACAGGTGCATTGTCATGTTGGAAAAACTACTCTCCCGCTAGCCACAAATTGGGCCTCTTTCGTCACACACTGTTACATAATCTTCTTAGAACCTCCAAATAATACAGTAGCACGCTGTTCATTTAAGTTCGACATTACAAAAAACGACGAGCAAACGAAATTGCTTTTTGAAAAAAATGCACTCTAACAAGACACAACCTTATTCGGCAGAAGAATCGACCGCACCAAACACTGAACAAGTTACGTCAAGCGCACCTAGTGACCCTAGAATGTGTGCTAGGCAAGCCTGATCCACAACCATGTCATTTCGGTTATTTTTGTGTATCCCCACGTATGGAACTAAGACTTGCATACGCTGTGCTGTCATAAGTATGACTGTTCTAGTGAAGGTGTTACGAGCACGTAACAGTTCTACTAGACAATTTTACAATTAATTCAGAAGTATGTTGCCAGTAATTAGACCAACAGATTCTAGAATCAGAAACGGCCAGATTCGATTAACAGAAAAGATGTAATTTTTTAATTACTCTCCGAACAACTCAATAGATCTTTTGATAAAATTTAATTTTCTTGTCCCAGGCAATGCTTCTAGAATAACTAAAATCTTTAATCTTCCTACGACTAGGATAAATATTTCGATGATGCCTTACTGTTTTTTTAAATTAAATTGTTGCGTTCTATATAATAATGAATTTATACATATGAACTCTCTAAGTACAACACTAGCTTTCTTTACTTGTCTTAAGAGTTTTGAAACAGTAAAAGATGTTTAAAAACGTTAAGACAAATTTTCACTTTTTTGTAGAAGACGGTATCATTTTTCTGTGTAATTATTTCAGGTAGAATTCATATACGTATGTATATTAATTTTTACACTAAATAACTGAGTCCGCACAAAAAAATTAAAGCTCAGTCAAATTAAAGCATAGTGAGAGACATATGAACATTTTTAAAAGATAAAAAACTGTCTCTGTAACTTTGAAAGGACATATGTAAATATTTACAACTATATGTATTAAAAATAATACACTTATATGAAATTATTAACATAATAAGTATTTTGAAACCGAAGACTGTGTATAGGAAAGAGGATATCGCAGATAAGATTAAGGCTGCTCCAATATATGTATACCACATTGACATAAACAAGTAAAATTGCCTTTATAGTGTTATAAATGAAAGACTTTCAAAAATAGCTTCTACAAGCTCAAGGGAAACCTTCAGTAGAAGTTTCTTCGTGATGAGATAAAAATCTGTGGAAGTTGAAGTTCAATATTTATCCACGATGACATGCAGTTACATCGTAATGCCAGTAGTCTCAGCACCCGAACGCCTAATCACTTCACTTTAACAGACCATTTCGGATCTGACATAGAGAGAACACTTTTTACACCTGCTAATGTATATATTTCAGTTTCAATATCGGTAAAATATACTTAGCAACATTATAAAGACAGATTTGTTGATGTTTCTTGCCAAATACTGTATTCTACTTTAATGCTGAATTTCCAGATTGCCATTATTCGATTGAAATACGAAAACTTATACCAATAAATAAGAAAGTCGATATCTTTCGTATTCCAAAAAAGAACAAAATCGATGACACAATCTTTAGATATTTAAGGATTTGAGGTATAGAAAAATTTTATCGGAACATTTTTAGATGAATTATAATGTAAATTCACATGAAAGAAACGTTAATATGAAATTTCAATCCCTAGAGCATAATTAGTGATCTTATATTTAAATATTTATGGTATAAAGGCGGATATATCAACAAATTTTGAATAACCAATATGTTCCTGCTATGTAAAGAAAGCAAAAACAGGCCACAGAGCAATATTTGTAAGAAATCTGCACTTCTTTATTGCTCTAGGGAAGGAAATTCCTCTGTTTACAACACTTTATGACGACTACCATTATTACAATAACTATTTAGTATAAATTATATTGTATTATGTTATATTTTGCACAAAGTATACATACGAATATTCATCTTCTTCTATCTACAATATATGCAATATATTAAATATAAATTTACAGTCCCATCATTATGCTATTTTTTATTTTTGTTCATGAAAGTTAATAAAACAAGAGAACATTTTCTTTCAAAATTTTCTAAATCATTATCAAAGTTTTTGGTGTATGTAAATTTGAAATCTTGTGTAATCTTGTAGATTTCCATGGTCATAGACCAGAGTTTCTTCTCGGTTTACAAATTGGAACTTATACTACTGTGGGCAAAAAATAGTAAAACTTTTTAATTTAAATTTTGCGCGAAAACCCATTCGTCGAAATATTTTTTTTCTTGGTTGGTATGACTGTCAGTGACATCTGTGCCAAATGTCACATCAAAATAATCATTAGTGTTTAGTATACGTTTGTCTTTCTGAAGTACAAAAAAGTGCATTCAGCGATTTTTACAATGTGTGAAATTATTCAACAAAGAAGTTCCATTAAATTTTGTGTACGAAATCAAATTTCTGGTGCCGAAACGTTCAGAATATTGCAAAAGGCCTTCGGTGATAATTGTTTGTCGCGAGCAAGTGTTTTTGATTGGTACAAATTATACAAAGAGGGTCGAGAATGCGTTGATGACGAACCACGTCCAGGACGACCATCAACATCAACTGATGATCAACGCGTCAATAGAATCAAGGAATTGGTGCTTAAGAATGGACGATTAACAGTCAGAGACCTTACTGGTATCGTTGGAATATCGGAAGGATCAGTGGAAACCATTTTGAAAGATCATTTGGGCCTAAGAAAAGTGAAAGCACGATTTGTTCCAAAATTACTCAATTTTTTCGAAAAACAGCGTCGCGTTGACGTCTGTGAAACAATGCTTTCCGACTATCAAGACAAAATGAAAGGCATCATAATTGGAGATGAGACTTGGATCTACGCTTATGACCCGGAAACAGACGATCAATCGGCCGAATATCGTATCAAAGGTGAGGCGAAGCCCAAAAAACCACGTCGAAGCAAGTCAAAAATCGAGGTTATGTTGACAGTTTTCTTCGATTATCGAGGTATGGTGCACTCCGAATTCCTTTCGACCGGCCAAGCTGTCAACAAAGAATACTATTTGAGTATTATGCGTCCTTTGCGCAATGCTATTCGTAGAAAGAAGCCAGAATTATGGGCCGACAACTCTTGGTTTTTGCACCACGATAATGCACCGTCGCATACTGCATTAATTTTTCGTGAGTTTTTCGCCAAATTTTCAACCAGTATCGTGCCGCAACCACCGTATTCGCCTGATTTAGCTCCGTGTGACTTCTGGCTATTCAGCAAACTCAAACGACCGCTCCGGGGAAACCGTTTTGAGTCAATTGAAGACATTAAACGTGAATCGCTACGCGCATTGAAGGCTATTCCTGAATTTGACTTTAACAACTGTTTCGAGAATTGGAAGAAACTTTGACACAAGTGTATTGAGGCCAGGAGGGATTACTTTAAGGGGGACGAAATAGATTTGGTAGAATAAATTTAGAATTTAAAAATTATGAACAAAGTCTTACTATTTTTTGCCCACAGTAGTATATGCACCTTTAACATTGCTTCTTCAGCAAAGCAGTCCTGAAAAACCTCTCTTGCAGGTTAACGAAATGTCAGGAAAAGAACAAGCCGTTCTAAGTTTGTAATTTTCTTTTGGCGAAAACATTGGTATTTAGCAAATGAGCATATAAATTTGTAATTAATAAATCTACTTGTGAATACTAATGTCAAGACGATTGTTATTGAATATGTACCTTTAACTGGAAAAGTTTATTAAGATGAAAAGAGAGTATTGACAAAACTATAACACTAAACAAAGAAGTTTGTTAAATAATAAAGTTCGAAGTTGGAACAGTAAAGAAAATCGCTAAATATCTGCGAAAGAATACAATTTAAAATAATTCCTATTTATGAATATTTAATTCTTAGCGAAGCCTCTTTTTGATTATTGGTCTTTCATTATTTATCTACTGAAAAGATATACATTATTAAAAAATATCTGCATATAAATAAAAATCGAGATCAGAAGGATATTGATAACTTACTAAAAGAAAATAATTAAATCTCTAAATAACTTCCCGACTTAATATCAACGTATCTTGTCAAAAGAAATCTTTATACAGAAGCAACCCCAAGTTAGCAATTTGAAATTAAATATTTATACCAGTATTATCCCGGCATCCAATACATGTTTCTTCTTTGTTCTTTAGTTTTTCTCTCTCCCCCTACTATCACCAACATTCATATTGCCTCTTTTCTTCGCACGTGATAGATAAATTCCGACAGGGCTGCTTTCGCTATTGCAATTTTCTTTGATTAAGACCGCTGTGTATTTTTTTTCTGGCTGAAAGGGCTTTGACGACGCCATTGCACGCGCAGGATTTAAAATTTAATTACCGACACGAGTCATTTACAATGCAAATTCTGATTAAACACGGGCAAACAGGCACCGGTGGCGAATGGTACGCGGCTCTAGAAATTTTCTTTTTCCCTTAAAATCACCGGTTACGAATGGTAGTTGGTCTAAGCATGGACCAGAATTACGTCGTGACTCTTTTTTTCAACCTTTTCTTCTAATTTGTATAGAGGGTGGATAAATGAAACGAATCGGTATGGCTTTTGATGGGAGCTTCTGCACTGCACATTAATTTTGCTTCAGTTTCATTAATAGTTGCTAATTTTCGTTACTTTACTTTGTTCTCTTTTAGTGTTCTAAATATTCTCGGTTTTATAAATACTTATCGTTCTTTTGGAAGGCGAATGTTTATATAATTTGGTTGAATATTTTGATGGGAAAAAAAAGTTCTTTAAAATTTTGTCGGTCCGTAAATGATTAACGTAACGTTCAATTTGAAATAATGAATAATCAACTCCAAAATTTTACTTCGTTGTATAAATAGAGTTCTTTTGAGGCCACTGTATAAGAACAAATTATATAACGTATTAGAATAGTTTTTTGGCTTTAGAGGAAGAAAATCCAAGCCAAATCTCGACAGGACTTTTAGGTAGATTAAATAGCACACTTCCTACTAAAGTTAAAAGTTGTCAGTAAAGAGCATAGAAATAAGTTGGTAGATTAATATAATACAATTTTAAATTACCGTTTTATGTATATGAAATTAATAAGAATAGAATAACATGTGGCAACACAATAGGACCACACCTGTAGGACAGAGCTGTAGTCTTCTACTATAATTTATTAATCTTTAGAACTGATACCGTGTTCGCGTTTTAGTTGCAATGATAAAATTGTTATTCAGCGTGAAGCACCATAATAAGCCATACGGTCATAAGCTACTTTAAAGCATGTAACCGGATTGACGTGATGTGACACTACCTGTTAAATTATATTGAGTGTTACAAAACATACGAGGTGTGGCAATTAAATACCGAGACAGGTGTGAGAAATGTTATTTATTTCAAATAAACTTATATTTAACTTTATCCCCTTCAACATACTCTACTTCCCTATATATACACTTCTATATACGTCTCTCCATTGTTCAAAACAATACTGCAGTTCATCAATTACCAGTCTCTTCAACAACTCTGCGGTTTTTGCTTTTACATGTTTAACAGACTTAAAATGTGTTCCCTTTAATGCACTTTACACTTTTGGGAACAGGTAGAAATCACATGGTGTGAGATCTGGCGAATACGGAGGATTATCAAGCATAGCAATGTGTGTGTTCGCTAAAGGCTGCTTCACAGATAGGGCACTAGTCGTTCTTCCATAGATCCAGCCTTTTCTTGCTTACACTTTCCCTCAGCTTGATTAGGACTTCTTTATAGAATTTCTGATTAACGGTTTCATTTTCAGGTAAGTCGTGATAACACTCTAGATATCGGAAAAAAGATCGGCACTGCCTTTAATTTCGACTTGCTCATTTATGCTTTTTTCTGTTTTGGCGATCATTCAAAAACTCTCTTGGACATTTTTTAAATTTGACAACAAATTTCAGGTTAATTCGCTGCTCGACTTTTACGTCAACCATTATCATGGTATTATTAGATAACAATTAAATCTCGAAGGTAAACTAAAGCAGACAGAGAGAGAAATTACGGGTTGTTACTGGGGAAGTATCAAAGTCAATGACATTCCAATTACAGCCTGGCCCGATGCGGCTGTGCAAAGAAAGGAGTGCAGTGTCGTTATTTAATTGCCATATTTCGTATACGATAATCATAAGACAATATCGCAATGGAGAGATAATAATGAAGGTCCAAGAAATGATCCCAAACTAAAGCAAATACTGTATTGCAAATACAACGAATGCATGATAAATTAACAATACGTCAGCGTCCAATTCTCTGAGTGTGTTATATGGTGGAAAGAACATATCGTAAATAATTGTTTCAGAATTTAACGATTCAAATTACGAAATCATAGCATCTACCATATTCACAAGACTTATCTCTAGATTATCGATTTTTTTAGACATATAGCCTTCCTAAAAGGAATACAATATCTTAATGAATGAAAGAGTTAAAGACGCTTTATCGTTGCAAAAATTCAATTGTTTTAAATTGTTAACATTCATGCAGGTGGAAATGGTTTTAATTATTATAAATTTGCTTCTTAGAGAATAAATGTTTTTAAATTTTACTCGGCAAATCTTTTATTTCTAATGAACCAACTTTGTATTTTCAAATTTTGCTACCTAAATTGTCCAAATTTAAGATCATATATGTGTTCGTTTTTTATATAACTTTCATGTTATAAGAGGTACATCAGTTCTTCTAAGGGCATACCAGGTGAAAAATTTCATTGCGAACTGTTACAGACCAAGTTGACACATAAAATGAATCGCTTTTCGTGGTAGCGATGGATCGCAGAGGATGCGCTTACAGGAACATTTGTAATAAATTCTTATTGCCGCTGGCTGACTGGTTGCCAGCGAGAACAATTTCGTACGCCACATTGAATCGCTTTATTTTATGACGATTTAAAAAGTTTCTAACGTCCGTAGTTTCGTGTTGTCTGTGAGTGTGTAGGAAACGTGACTCTCTCTGTGTATGTCATATCTTTACTTGAAACATTTCGTCTCGTCATATTTTAAAGATATACACCATTTTCACTTGTGTTTTATTTGTTCTCGCTTCGATTATTGAATACTTTTATCTTTATGCTTTTTATACTTTTGTTAATGTATTTTCTTCATGATATTATTTCATAAGTAATACTTTAGTTTTTGCATTCAATTTTATAAAAAAATTTTGTAGTCTTTCCTATTTGCGATTTTCATTCAACTTAGTACTTCTTTGATGAATTACAGAGGAAAATAAGTTTTATAAAAGATGCAGAGATGAACAAAAATGGCTTAAAAATGTAAAGTTTTTCGAAATTAATATATTACTCATATTAATTTCGAAAAACTTTACATTTTAAGCCATTTTTGTTCATCTCTGCATCTTTTATAAAACTTATTTTTTAAAAGGTCGTGTTGGACTTATTATTATAGAAAAAATACCTTTATCTGAGAAATAGAAAACATTCATCCCATATAAATACTTTCAAGAAAATTAGTGTTTGTGGGCAATAGCATTCATCCATTGAAAGTAGGAATATACATTACAATATCACGACACAGAATAATTGTTGCAACAATACAATAAATTCTAAACAATACCAAGTATAGACATTACAAGAACACTGCCTCTGAAAGAATAATCAGTAGAGGAATCTAGACAGCACTGTTGATTGGTTTACAGTACTGGATTTCTTTTTATTTGGAAATTTAATAAATAGAATTATTCAAAATTATTTAGATATAAGTAGTAAAGATCATCAAATACTTTAATAGCTTTAAAAATGGCGAACAAGAGGAGGTGTGTAAATTTATGTTCAGCCAGTGATGGTTGGTAGTCATGTTGAACACTTATTGTGATTTTGTGCCTACTTATTATTATATAAGAGTAAAAGATTTCAGAATTTTTTATATAGTTTTGTGATACTATATTTTTTAATTACACATTCGTTTTATTTATTGTATGATATTGTTGATGATAAATATTCCAGACAAATGAATTTTCTCTAATTCTTAATCACAAAATCAAACTTTTTAAATAATCCCGTTCTTCAATTTGTTTTTAAAAAAATTTCTTTAGCTGTACTTATTGCCATTCTCAATTATATATAAATATATTGTAGAACTATTAATTAAAAATGAGCAACATTTTTAATAATAGTGAAAATAATGATTGAATTCTTAAAAAACCCAAAGGTATTTAATGTAAATTCTTTCCTTTCTGTGTGACGGCCTTATATGTCACTTTAGATGAAAAAGCATGGTTAGATTTTATTAACTACACTCTCCATTTGAATTTCATCTCCGAATCACCTTGTAGAGTCTCGGCATATATTCACGTCCGAGAAAAATGTTTTCGACACGTACTGGCTTCTTGTATCTGTCCTTTGAGATAACGTCACGGTAAATTGATCTGGCCTTCACGACATCGACACATTTCATCGACAATAAATCTTTGCCGGTCTCTTTAAGAAGTACAATCATGGATATCAACATTATCAATCGATTAGGAACATGGCATCCTTCGGTGTACAATAAATAACGCCGAGAGGATCCGGGAATGCAGTACAAGGTATGCGAAGTTTAGATAAGAGTGCCAGCGAATTGACTGTCAGAGCCATCTGTGCGAGATTACCTCGACAGTCTAATCGTGAAAAATCCAGTCGCAAATTTATCGAAGTTGTTGTTTACTTGAAGTGTTTACTTTGTTTGTGTAACGTTGTTTGAATTAGACACATCGAAAATCAAATCACAAATTAAATTTCATTGGATCATTACGTTAAATATTATTCTACGTGAGCCCACATGATATTTACAATTAAAGTATTATGAAATTTTATTTACAAAGAAGAATTAGTTACATGGCTTATTTAATTAGGCTTTTGTATTTTCAAAAATATGAAAATTTGTACAACTTTCGATTTCGAATTTTTGGTTTATATATATTATTAAAATAGATTAATTTATATTAGTACTTTTTATTACTTCCTATTTTGGAGTTTCAATATTTTAATTGTAAAATTGCAAAATCATTATTGAAGTTTTCGGAGAATCCCATCTCCAAACTTTACTCCATACTATCATACTCCTGCTCAATCAAAGACTGTAACTATTTAGAAAACCCCTGAGGTTTACAGGATTCCATACTCATGTATATAATGGCGATCCAAAGTCCTTGGTTTACAATCGTGTTGCTGAACAGAGTCTGCAATTGGACACCAAATTCAATTTTATTCTGTTAAGATTCTAATCCGCATCTACTTTATTACAGCCCCAAAATTCGTGACTTCTTAGAAATTCAAAAACATTTTTACAATGTTGATCGCTAATCATGCTTATTCTTTACACAACGCGTGGTAAGGTTATCTTTAAAACTCTACTCCAGTAATCTGGGACGACTCCAATAAAACCCCTTCCCTAACTAATAAATCTTCAGTTCCTCTGCTGTAGTGGGAAAATCAAAAGCAGTCCTGAGGTTTGCAATAGCTAACAAAACATTCGTTAAAGCTAATGCAATAACATTTTTTAAACAAAGAACATCATTTGTATATAATGGTACAGCATTGATCCCAGAACCGCTTTTCACGCTTGATTCTAAAAAACATATAAGCATTATTAAAATATCTGTGTATTGTTTCGGAATGATGCTTCTGAATTTGAAACTGGGCATTTTGTGTCAGATTCTGTTAAGCACTTATGCTATTTTCAATAATACTGTCGATGTTTACATATACTTTACATTTGCTATCATTCCGACATTCATTTATTTAATTATATCAATTAAGTTGTACTATTTAGAAACTTTTTCTGTAATGTACAAGTAAAATGAATGAATTAAGAAAACGTTTTATATAATTTAGTTTGGAATAATAGAAATACTCTTTGGAATGCAGTAAAAACAAATTTAAAAAATAAACTACTCAACAAAATTGATGAATTTGAGAGCTACGAATATTTCTATAAATTAGTTTTAACCATTTCAGACAAGAAAATAAATACACATTTATATTCATCCGCTAAAGCCATCGTCGTTGGAGTATATGAAAACGCGGATTAACACGTTTCTCGGTCATTATCCACATATTCGCCTGTAGTTGGCAATGAAATTTTCAATTTTGGCTATCGTCCGAAGTGGAAACACATCACGAACTGTTATAGATAGAGATTTAGAGAATTACAGCCTAATGGTATTAAATGCCCGAAGACTTGCATCACATTCCTCTTACTGCAGAGCAGTGAGAAAGGGAACAGATCAATTAGGCAATAATGAATATGGGAGAATATTATTTAGTGTGGAATATCTGAAGGATATCTGAATGAGATTCTGCGATTCAGTAGAAGTTGGAGAAGAACTCATTTATACGACCGATGATGTTCGTCCTCATCGAGAAAACATCATGAACAAATGGATTAATGAAGTTGGTATAGAAAGGATGGAGTCGTCAGTCAATTCCCTAGATAGTAGTACAATAGAACGTAACGATGCACGAAATTGCCATTGAGAACGTTTTAGGATTTACAAATTGTTATCAAGAAGGAATGGGGTATGAGTCTCCAAGAAATATTCAATTACTAATAAAACTTTTGAGTATATTGAATAAAAATTCAACATTTTATGGTCTTCTAACAAGATCACATTACCCCTTACTTAAACAAGTCAAAATTCAAGAAATAATATTTAATCAACTTTATTTAACGTTTAATATCGTTTTTATGAGATATCCGTTAATTGTTTGAAATAATACAGTTGGATATATTTTGTTTTTATTATTATTAAAATAGGAAAATGGTTTTGTACTTGGCAACCAAACATGTAACTATTATATCGCATAATACTATGTACAATTCGTTAATTTGGGATGGATTTTTTGCTGTAACTTGTCTTTATTATTACATATTTATAAAACGTACAATTGTATCAGTACCGATTTAATTCCAGTACAAGTTCATTATTGTTGACATGTACATCTTCATAATAAACATAATTTAGTTAGCGTGAAGGCTACCTTTATATGTATGACATTGTCTACCGAAGCGCACTATTATCATCATCGATGGCAAAACAAGACCGACAAACGCAATGTGACATAGGTTATATGAAGGGGAGCAAAACCTCTGTTTTAGCTTTCCGGTGGGGCGCTATTGTTGTGAATACGGCGCAGAGGTTAAATCCATTAATAAATTATGGCACGTCGAAAGTTTGGGTGACTGTGTCTGAACGATAGTGGTCAGAATTTTAATGAACATAATCACATTACGGTCTAATGATCAATTATTGAAAAAGATTTAGTTGATAGGCTAACATGTTGACGGTATTTTTGAAATTCTATATGAGATGTATTGATTTTACTTTAAGTGGTGTTATTGTTAAAGCTATTTAAAATGTAGATTAATGAATTTAAACGTATGACTATTTTTATTTACTTGCAATTTTCAAAATATTTCAAATTGCAAATACTACATACTATTCATTCTTTGTATTAATAGGTCATTCACCTTTTCTTTAAAGACACCAAAGTACCAGATACTTTATTACTGGTAGTGCATTCCCCGCAACTTATATTTAACACGAAGAAATAAAAGTACTTGCCACATGCTTAGTGTCACGAGAACAATAGTGACTATCTTTTGGCATGACTTCCGTCATGAACAACAACATGACACAGTTTACCGTTGCACTTGTAGATCCGTGTAAGTACTTTCAGATTCATAATTTGTCATAGTGTTATAAGCTAGGTTAGAGGATTCGTGAGTAAAGCAATGAGAGTAGGATTGCATAAATTTACGTAATTTGTTTTCTAAGCTCAAATTAGATTGTAGGCATATTACCTAAATGATGTTTCAGGATGGTATTGATACATTTTGCACCAGTGTCTAGGTTTATTTCAACTGAGCAATCCCCATCAACTCAATGCTTCGCTTGTTTAAATAGTTACGTGATGCAACATGACTTTCTTTTGGAAATAATTAGATTCATTTCTTATTAGCTAAACAAAACTCGGACGTAATAATAACTCATAGTCTTTCAACGCCCCTGTAATTGGCTTTAAGCTGTTAGAGGATGTGATAGATAATGTATGCCTACATTATTATTGTTATTATTATTATAATTATTATTATTACAAAAATTTTAAAAATTTGTTACGTCAGCAAGTAATAGACACACATATTTCTGTGTATTTTCAATTATAAGATATGTTAAAAATGAATATGTATAACACAGTAATGCATAATAGAAATGTAAATTATTTTCTTAGACCAGAAGAGTGCACTGAATTATTCCCAGTGTTTTTAGTAATGTCCGACTTCATAAATAGTAGCATGTACTATATAAAATAAATAATGGAACATATGTTTAAAAAGCAGGGATGAGCACCAAAACAAAAGGAATAATGAAAAAGTTGACATAGTCCTGTAAGATGGATCGAAGCATTTATTAAAATATAGATTAATAAAGACTAAATATTACTGTTTAGGAAACCTGAATATTTACTTATTGTATATGTTGTGGTATCATAGTTTTATTCTTCATCAAAACCTTTTAGTTTATATCAATTATCAATATTATAAATTTTACGTTTTACATTAGTTTGTAATATAATATAGGCATAAGTTTCCGACAATTTAAAATTTGTATCAGTTACGATGCATTTAGCCTAATTTGTAAAGGCGGTAGATCAAAGACGCACATTTCTTTACTATATGCATTGGCATATACACATTGTAAAACTTCATAGTTTAAATATAAGTTTCCCCCTCTGATCACGTTCGACTATAACGTTCTTTGTACCCTTATTGTTAGGCCTGAAAGTATGTAATAAAATATAAAAATTTATTACCCTTATTATACTTAATGTATCTTTTTAGCTTTAGGATTGCTTCATTATCATTTAATATTCTTAGAACAGCATCTACACTTTAATAGCTATTTTATATCCGAGTTTTACTAAATGTAAAAACTTTTAAACATTCCAGTCAGAATTCAACACAGTTGTATTTATTACACACAACGATTTAGTAACTATCGAGAGACCTTCACCTTCTTCAGTTTAATAAATACATAGATTCATTATCAAACAACGATTTCATACATCGCGAAATTTAAAATTGTAATAAAAACAAACTTGTACGTAAGTGTTAAATAAATGGTTTTATTTGAGTGCTTGTGTTTTCTCGGGGTATGGTCATTCGGCCAGTCTTTGAATGAAATGAGAAAGGTATGTATTTAGAATGGACAAATTGCCTTTTGAAAATTAAATCTTGTTTTCTTTTTGATACGGTATACTCTTAATCTTTTACTTGATTATTAAAATTAAGTAATCTTTAAGGTCATGTTTAAAAAATACTGTATTATTATTATTTTATCTAAATATTTTTTTTAATATAAGAAAGTTTTTAATTTAACAAATGTAATACAGATTAACTTATGTGGGAAGAAATTTCAGTAATACTCAAAGTTGTAATAAAACATTATCATTCTATTATCTTATTTAATTAATTGTCATACTAAAAAAATTAAACTTTATCACTACTATTTCATGACTTTAAATTAAATGACATTAGAACAAATAAAAAAAAATTAACTATAACATATGAACTTTCAAGTATATATATAAACATTGATAAACTTTTCACATTTTCGTATATTACTTAAATTCGACATTATTAAATTTTCTTATATTGTTTTCTCTTGTAACATATATAATTAAACATCATAAATAATAAATACATCTTTTGAATAAAATAAAATAAGTTCGTTTCATAATCAGTCGCCTTCGTCCCATCATCCAAATTAATGTATTTGATTTCAATCTTTCACTTACTTTTATTCATTCTGAGTTTTCTTCTTATAGACGGATTGCACACTTTTATTTATTGACGATAATACTATTGTTTTATCATTAAATTGTGTTTAATAATGCATATTTGCTATTCTTTCTTATTTATCTCTTAGTTCGTAATTTTACCATGTCACTAATATATTGTTTGTATAAACAGTATTATTATCACTGTAAGTAGTTATTATAAACACGTTAATAGTTTAGTATATCATTAAATATTAACTGGAACTACTTATAATATTCCACTATAGTAGTTATAACAAATTTTCTGGTAAGTATTTGAACAAATTTCAAAACATTGTTTACTTATTGTCTATTGGTAAATTATGAAATATCTCTTTTACAGCAACAATTCGGCACTAATTCTTTGTTTTTAAGCAATGATATCTATTTGAAATTATCCAATGGAATTCTTTTAATTTAAATATAAACAATTGCAATGTACAACTTTCCCAATTGTAACGGTTTTTTAAAGTGTATATTTGTAATTTCTGCTATCGAATTAGTCCGTGAAACTATAGAGACCTCTAAGCACCCCAATAACCTTAACTGCGATGATGGCTACCCCCTACACAACGCTTGGCAATCCTGCATCTCCAAACTACCCAACCGCAACCGTAACGCTCCATTGACCCATGACCCATTACCCACATATAAACCCGTCTACCATTGACTTACACCAGTTTCAGTGCAGTAGTTGAACCCTGAAGATGTCCCATTCAAATGGGTACGAAACGTCGGCATATATACAAGTGACGCGGTTCCAGCCCGGAAGCCCAGAAGCAGGTAGCATGGACCACGACCGCGGAAGTCTACGTACCAGATTCATTTATATGAATTTTACCTGTTAAAATGTTTTCTAAATTTTCTTAGATTTCATTATTGAATATTCTTCCTTGCATTTTAATTGATAACTGAATGTTATTTTGAAATGTCTTTGACTTCTATAAATTTTATATTGTTTTCACTTTTCAACATAAACTATTAAATATTTGCATCGAAATTTTTTATGCAATCTATTGTTTTAATTATATTTACATTAGCAACCCATTCGACTATATTATATTACTTTTAAACCCTTACTGAATTTAATTAACAAAACTCTTAGAACTTGTCCGAACTCTGTTTATCCTTCAAACTAGATTGTAACTTAACTAAGAAGATTCTAAATATTGTATTATGATTTGCTAACCGGCTTTCTTTAATTTTGACGCAAGATTATATGAAAAATTTCTTTACAAGTGATTATGTACAATTACATTATTATCAAGATATACATACATATATATTATTTACATATGTATGTGCTTCCAATTATGAATTTATTTATATATATCCACTAACTATGAGTATTATATATCCACCACTAGTTATATTACTGTCAGTAATTCTAAATTATAATAAATTTTATAAGATATTTGAGATTTTCTGACACGTATCGTAACTTGTAGATATGTTCTAATCGTTATGACCTTTTAATTAGTATTTTGTTTTAATCTGAATTTTAAAATAATAGTAGTTTGCATACACATTAATAGATACATCGTATATATATATATATATATATATATATGTGTGTGTGTGTGTGTGTGCGTGCGTATGCAACAAGTCAATATTTTAATTATGTACTAATTATTTATATAACAAAGGAGCAGACACATGCAAATTTATCCTATCTTATGGTTTTTATTCATGAATTATTCTAAGTGCAATTATCAACTCGAGAGGTCGAGAGTAACAAATCAAATTTCCCTCGTCCTTTAGAAATATCACAGACCATACATTAGTTGATTTGAATGATTTTAGGATAAACATCCATTATGTAGATACGTGTGTACAGAAATCGATAATAATTGCGCGCATATGTATGTTGTTAATCCCGTACAGCAGAAATACCAGACCGTTCTCGGCATTCTTGACGAGACAACAGGACATGAATTAGGTCGCCATTCCAAATTCTATTTTAAGGAAAGGGTCGGTCATTTCGCTCTGAAACAAAACTCTATTTCTATGTCATTGTTAATAAGAAATGTACTTAATACACAGACATTTTGACAGAGGAATTTCATAGATCCACAAGGAAGAAACGGTTATATTTAGTGTGCTTGTCACTTGTAAATGTTCTATGCTTTGGGTGTTTTCTTTCGCGGAATGTAAACAATATATGCTTGCCGTTTATAAAATATAAATTTTACGTCACATTCATGAGAATTTATAATATGGAATTAGTTTGTAAAGAACGAATAAGTTTATTTTTTGTAATTTAGTATATATGCAGAAATAATATATACATGTAATCACCATTTTGAGATAATTTAATATTGTCGTATTATTTCGTGCATTTAAAATTACCGATAAAATTAAGCGATCTGTGAACTTTGTTACTCGTTTTTAAAAGGTCAAAAATATATAAAACCAATCTACACTATAAAATGCTACAAGTAATTAGATTAAATGTATGCGGCTAATAATAAAATCAAATTTATACATACTACCAATTTAATACAAGTCTATAAAATGAAAAATAACCAAATAACCATAAAATGCTAGGCAGAAAATACGATATTAATGGTCGACTTAGATGTTGACTCACAAAGACTCTGGACTCTGTAATCATGGCAGATAATTTTAATGCGACAGTAACAACAGAGAAAATTGAGTCGACTGCCATCTTTAGAAGTTCATAAGATGAAAGTTGGAAGTTCTTTTATTATTATTTATTTTAAAAGACTGCACAATATTCTTACATATTGAGAGAAAATACGATCTAACACATGTAGAATAAAGAAGATACTTAGAAAGATGGAAATGAACACACTAAGAACTATTGTAAAAGAATCTAGAGTGGACAAGGGTAATAAAGACAGGAGGTACAGTAAAATTCGTGAATGTTAGAATAAATGAAAGTTACAGTCACATCGACCAAGTAGAAAACAATGATTAATCATAAATGTGTATGGCTCGAATACGGACAAAGACGCTCAAGCTAGCTATTAACAAGATGGGCGCATAACTAGATATATTTATGTAAATATATATATATATATATATATATATATATATTTACATAATTATCCTGGAGGGTGAAAGATAACAGATTGCAGGTCTACGTGAAAGAAGAAGAAGAAAAATGTTAATAATGAAACGGGAAGATAAAGGCTTCTTATTTTCCCGTTTCATTATTAACATTTTACTTCTGGTCTTCATGGTCCAACCTATATTTTCCGATTCATGATAATTTTTTTGTTAAATTGTATCATATTGTTCGAGCTTTTTCTGGGTAAGGTCGCAATAAAATAATATAAAATAAGTCTTCGGAACTGGGCTGAATATACTGAAATAGCTGATTATGGATGTGAGACATATTTCATTGTTAATTTAGACATCTGAATCTATATTCAACATTCTCTATATAGTGTTTTGCAGAGAACCCATTGTAATTCCATTAAACTATAAAATTCTCTAGTATAAATTATATCCACTTATCTGTAAAAGATTATTATTTCTTTAAATATTTGGACGATATCTTAAAAGCTAACAATCTTAAAACATAAGTTTTAAATTGTATTAATCTAATTCAATGTTCCATATGCATTAATTTAAAAACAAACTTGACTTAATCTCACTGATTGCTTCATTAATGCAAGGCAATCTTTTGACACCATTGCTACTAAATTTGAAATGTTGTCTACGATAATCATGGCCACCCTGCGACTCGCAGACAAAATGTGTTTCTGTCGGATATTAATTTCACTTTTTTTCATTTTAAATTAGTGGCATAAAATTTAAATCACTCTGTATATAGGTAATAATAACACATTGTCTGCGGCTTGGCAAGCTAAGTTATTATTTAAGTTTGGTCTAACGGCGAAAGGGATTAACCACCGCTGGTTAACACGTTTATTTAGAAAAACACTAATCAATGTTCTTATAGTTTAGGATTAGGATCAAATCATTTTTAGCTGATTTTGCACTTAAAACGTTAGTATTTTCTTACGTATGAGGTGTAGTTCTCGTTTCAGACAATAATATCTTACAATAGGGGAATACACAAATTTAGTGCGTTGTTATAACAGGTACCAATAACAGCAGAAGTTTTTGTAAAAATATACTACGTGCTATATAAAAAGTAAGTTTGCATGTTTATTTTTAGAAAAGTAATTTTATTGTTTAACATAACCCAATGAATTTATGCACTTGGTTCAATGAGTTACCAGTTTCGGAAATATCATTTTTCTCAATCTGCTAAATATATATTAATGGCAGTGATATCATTATTAGACAAGAACTTCATACCATCAAGCTTAGTTCTTAATATTGAGAAGAAACTAAACGTGGCTAAATCGGAAGAACAGTATGGATAGGGAATTAACTCGAACTTCAGTTTTATTATTAACAGTTAATTTATAAGACAGTGTGTTGTTTTGGTGAGAGAGTATTTTTTGTGCATATCTTGGCCGTGTTTCTTTGAATTTCTCTCTGAAATGTTAATAATAAAGCATGAAAGCCTTTCGTCTTTGTTTTGCTCTGCTCCAAATATAGTAGGTTCTGTGTATAACGAACAATAGCGGTGTATATAAAACTATCCATTGTTCAGAGATGTTCATTGGTGGGAGAAGAAAAAAGAGTACAAATAATTTTTAATTAATTTATTCTTACAACATACTTAAAACTAACTTATTTAAAAAAACTTAAATTTTAGTTTTTTTTAGATTTTTATTTCTTCTTTTTTACTATTTTTGTTTCTACATTGCATACTCTCAGCGACTGTTTCTCCTTGAGTAATGTCGCCAGACAAGAAAAAGAAGTACATTGGTACTGTTTTGAAATTCATGCACACTCTTGTACGCTAATATCGAGATTCTCGGTATGTATAATTTTCATCGATTTGTGCATACGATAATATGTCAGGATAGGTTTTGAAAAATCTTGACAGTGGCACAACGTCTCCAGCACTGAAGTCTATATCCTAGCAAATATCTTCGGCATTCCACTCACCAAATCCAGCTTTAAGAAAATATTTGTTGATAGTTTCAGCGCTTATAGTTCTCCAGGCAATAATGGTCTATATTAGAGCACTAAGAATGCTATTGAATTTCTTTATATGTTCTATAGATTTACAATGATTCATAGACGATAAATGTATGTTAACTAAAAGCTTTCTGTAGTTGGTTTTAAAATTATTGACAACTCCTTGAGCAAGTGGTTGACAATGAGAGGTAGTGTTTGCGGGGAAAATATTAGTTTAACATTTTGTAACTCAAGTTTTGGGTATGACGTGGCGTCGTCTAAAAATAAAGGAACTTTTCTATTTTGCTGATGCATTTTTCTATCAAATTTGGTCATAATTTCCCTCGTCATCCACGTTTTTTTATTAGAATACCACTCCACTGACAACTTCTCAACGTTTGCTCCGCTAAAGCTTCGTAGATTCTTACTTTTCCGAATTACTAAAGGTCTTTCCTTTTCTCCAACCATATTCACACACAAGAGAATAGTTAATCTTTCCTTAGCACCTTTGCTGCCCGAATATTTTTCACCTTTTAATGCCTTTGAATTAATGTTTTGTTTGGCAAATCCCGGAAAAGAAGTCCAGTTTCTCTGCATTCAAAAGGTCTTTCGGTGAGTATTCCTTTGTGATAGTTATCAACTGTTTCCTCCAGACAGATATTTCATCCACATTTACTGCGGCGGCTTTACCACAAATTGTTCGAAGCGATATGTTGTGTCGAAGCTCTGAATTTATAATTTAGCTCTTGTGCAACTTTGAAAGTTTTTTCCCTTATTATTTTACCGGATAATGAAATATTCTTAGCGCGCACTTTGCGAAACCAGTCATACATTATTTAGTCCAGTGCAGCGCCTTCTGTTTTCACAAATTTCTTCTTTTGTTGTGAATTTCCATTTTCAGCAAACCGTCTACTAATATCAACTTTGTTTTTCAAAATATCGACCACTTGACTTTTACCGATACCGAATCTTTCCGCGAGCTGTCTCGCACTGAGTTTATTCTTCTCTGCACACTGAATAACATGAATTTTTTGTTCTAAAGTGAGAAATTTTTTCTTTTTCGTAGCCATATTACTTGTACGAACACTAAAACACTAGATATCTAACTTGCTAGAGCACTAAATACCAACTAAATGCTATAAAACTATAACCGTTTTATATAAGACCATCATTACAATTGTACTTATTATTTGCCTTAATTATATGTTGTTCATGTCCATTGTTAAGAATGTTACAGCGGTCATAATTATACATTTATATGAATGTATGTAATCACATATAATAAACCGAAAGATCATAAATACAGCACTTATTATATTAAAATATGTACTTATGTTTAGAAATTATAGGAATTGCAATAAATTTATTATGTACCTGGCTTAATCCTTCTATAGGCAATCATTACAGCATTTATTATATGTATTAAAATAATTATGTTTAAAATTATAGGAATTGCAATAATGTACTAATGTCCATTGTAAAGAAATAGACTTTCATTTAAATTTACTGTAGTGGGAGTATATTACTGTCCGTGTCCATTGTTAAGAATGTCTTTTGGTGAGAGATATTGTAATATAGCAAATAGTATACTGACGGTCGGCAGGGGAGAATATATTGTAGTAATATAAATATATTACATTTATATATATATATGTATATATATATATATATATATATATATATATATATTTGTTATATATATTTTAAAAACAGTGGTCATTATACTTTCTTCGGTATATTCTCATCAATCAGAGTGCACTATTTTGATTGTTGTTTTGACTTAAGAATTTGATGAATTCTAAGGATTTAGATTAAATATCGCGAAATATTTTCTAGTCGTCAAATGTTAAGGAGCAAATCATGCACTTAATTCTTTCATATTTAATATTTTGTGGAGGGTACTGTGCCAATAGTTTTAGCAAAATCTTCACTTTTGTAGGGCGGCTTTTAATCTTAATACTATAAGCTTCGTTACTTTCATAACAAACCGTACCCATTAGCTGTGGTTACCTAAATTGGCGTCCAGACCATCCATTAGTTTCGTCCAAATTTTCTTTGATCTAGGCAATTATCCACTTATTTGAATGAAAATGTCTTATTCCTGTTGGTAATTCGGGTGTATATATTCTTATATTTGTTGCTGATTGTTACATGTTTTAAACGACTGCAGAAAGTAAAGGTCCCGTCGCTGTTCTATGAAATTTTATTCAATAAATTGCGATGTTACCTCACAGGAATTTACCAAAGATATCAAATAGCCCACCTAGAATGTAAAATAAAAATTACTTCATCTTCAATTTATTTTTTCTTTGATTACAAAAGCAATACTAAGATGTGCTTAGAAATGATTTTTTAAGTTATTAGTTAGTAACATTAAAATTAATATAAAACTTTGAAAGTTTGACTGATATTTAAATGACTTATTTATAATTAGTTACTGGTACGTGTGAAAATTCTATACTATCATATTCATTTCTGCTATAGTTTTACTGTTAATTTTACTTTACCAGGTTAATAGCATGAGATATGACTATCACCACACTTATTTAGAAAGTCATACTTAATTTATTGTTAGCATAGCAAACTTGGCAAATATTTGATGGTCTAGTTCTACTAAATTATCGATGGCAGAAACGGATTTAAATTGTCCACTGGAGCACTCCAGATCATGATGTAGAGTGACTCGACTTACAAGAAAAAGAAAAGAAAGAATAAGAAAGAGAAAAAAAGAGAAACTAAAGAAAGAAAATACCCATGATTTAGAGATATGGACAATTTAGTGAAATTTTTAAGATATACCAGCATAAATAATATCTACTGCTTTATTTTATAATTCCATCAGGCTTGCAATCTCTTTTTAAATAATTGGAAACGGTTTATTTTCGTGCTTTATGTTTGTATGATATAGGTTTATAGGAATTTAAAATCAATAATTCATTTAACAAAAAAGTTAAGTTCTTAACAGAACATTAAATGAGAAAAATGAGTTCCCTTAATATATTCCCAGAATCATTTATTTGAGTGGAGAACGGAGTACAAAGAATTTGTACTTTGAAACGGTTGTTGAAGGCCTATAAATATTGTCGCAGTACATCTCAAATTGTCTTCAGAGTGTTATTGATTTTTTTGGCACTATGCCTCTCATAAATATTTGTACATTAGCTTATTTAAATTTCAAAATGCGTTGGCTATAAATATACAATACATATGTCATAAAGTATAATCTAGTCAGTAATTTAAACTTGTGAAATTAAAGTTAGAGAATGTATTTAGTAAAAGATCGCACATTCGTGTATAGTGCTACTAATCGTGTTGAAAATGATGCTTGGCAAACTTTTAAATGTTGAAAAGCCCTAGGCGATAATTACTTCACAGAGTTGAAAGTACTAACATAATTTGAGTCAGAGTCAGAAAAAATAATAAGAAAAATCATCACTAACTCAATCGTTAAGGACATTCGAATTAAATATCAAAAATTTTTTTTTATTATAAACAGAAACGCAAACCAACGAGTGGTATACTTTAATTTGGGTTATTCAATGAAAGTTTCTAGAAGTGAAATTATGTGTACGTGGTTATATTTCGAAACCATTATCGTGCTAAGTTAATATACAGAAATGCTATCTATGAGCAAAAGCAGGAGAATTAATGCAGAAAATAAAAAGGAGGAAAGAATCTCGTCATACGTTTTCTCAACAGATGACGCTAATTTATTTGTGCAAATACTACAAATATTCGCGTTAACAGTTATGCTATACCATATAACAGCTAACAGTTCTAACTTCATTTTAGAAAAAAATTACCGATTTGATTGAATGTTTGAAATTTTGTAAAAAGTTGAAGACGGAAGGTCAAATGGCGCGTATAAACATCGGCGATATGCTCCTTACACATGACGAAAACATGTTTTTTGAAGCGATTGATAACTAGTAACAAGAAATTGATTGTTTATAACAATGTGGTATGAAAACGATCTTGGTTATGACCTGAAGATACTTCACAGTTCATCGCAATTTCGAGAGTCAGCAGTGAATTACCTTTTTGGTTCCGATGAAATATAAGGTAGGCATAAAGAAGAGTTGAATATTCAGGAAAAGAGAATACAACAAAAATTAATACTCGTTGATAAAAGTAAGTGAGAAAAAAATTCAAAAAGAATTAGATATTTCTTAATTACACCCTTCACAATGCAGGTTCAAAGAATAGTGTCGTGTCAGATTGATAAAAGGAAACGTCACGGAAAAGAAAATGCGAAATGTAAGATCGCTTACGCGGTATGCTAAAAAAATATCAATCAAATGCAGTTTTCACAAACTTACAGATAAATAATACAAACGGGAAATTAATCAGGGGGCGGTTAAGAAATATTAGTAACAACAAAAGAGATTAATCTTGTGAAAATTAATGACTCTGGAAAGAAAATATGATAAGATAAAACTAAATTAAATTAAAGTATTACGAGCATGTAACAAGTAACTTAATTTTCAATAAGATCTACATTAATTTTGATATTTATAGACTAAGATCGTATAAATTGTTTAAAATTTTGTCGTTTTTTACCACCCACGTGTGTCTTCTAATTGTGTGAATTTTCTTAGGAATTGTACGGTCGGCATATTATTATATTGTATATATTAGAATAACAATATTTTAAAATACCGGATACACGGACTGAAAAGCATTGTGCTTAATTTTTTATTCACTTTGTTTATGCATTTTGATTTAATATTAGACTTAATTATATAATACATTATTGAATTTCTGTTTCATCTCCGTTATTAAACGTTTCAGAAACCATATTTGTATTTTTGTGTTTTTCACGCTCAACTCCCCATACGTCAAGCTTTTTTTGTAACCAGCTTTGTGTAAATGATTTTGTGGTCAGGCTTTTCCTTGTTGGATTATTTTCTTTTTCAGTGATTGGACGACCGGAGCGTGACTCATCTTTCACATTGAAATTTCCAGAACGAAAGCGAGCGAACCATTTCCGCGCAACAGATTTCGATAAAGTACCTTCATACACAGCACAAATTTTATCACAAGCCTATTAACAAATAAATAAGCAATTATTATTTGAACTGATATACACTGATAAATGTTAAAAAAGCAGTTTTACGCGTGGGGAGTACTATAAACTAATGAATTTATGTGTGTTTCCCCGAATTTTTGGATAATGCGTATTAAATCGGGCAAAAATGCAGTCCTTTACTTAGATGGCGGTCTGATAAAGGTGGTCGCTTAAAAGGGAACTGCATTTGCTTGTCTGTAAGAAAATAGTTTAGAGATTAATTCATGAGAGCAACATATTCTTTTACCTAATTGACACAATTTAGTTTATTATTTATATTATATATTATGTATGTTAGTTAATATGTATTGTTACTGAAATATATCGATGTACTAAAAATTTTTGCGTTCTATGGACCGTGCTCATTATGGATTTACTGATTACACAAATGTGTAGAAATCTTTTTTTTAAAGAAGCTAAATACTAAGTTACAATAAGGCCTGTAGTTCAAGTTTTGAAAGATTTGTAGAAGAGAAAATTTTAACAATAGCGATACGAAATGCGACGATTTCGATTCAGAAATAATAAGCATCCTAGTTTAGGTTAATAATATCAAGGTAAAAATAAATTTTATGTCACACGACGTTTTTGCAAAAATTGCGGGCATTTCAGACACAAACGATTTCGTTAACCTCATTTAAAATTGAGGTAAGTAAAAATTAAGGTCGATGTCAATATTTGTTGACAATTTATAGTAGCTCATACATAAACAAGTATGTTAAACAAATTTTTTATTATTATAAATAGTTGGGAAAATCTTAGTCAAAATCGAAAGTCTGAAATAATTCTGTTAACAAAAATTATATTATCTTCTGCTATTGGAATAGCAGAAAATAATATAGTTTTCATTAAATTTCCCATCGTGAAAAACTTAATTATATGTTTATATATAATTATTGACATAATTTTGTTAACATTTTTTTTTGAATAAAATCGTATCTAGTTCTGGAGATCTTGAAACTGTTTTAAATGATTAATTTTTGTCAAATTCTGTAAAAGATTCGATTATATGTAATGTTGTAGGATGTATAAAAATGACATTCTCGCGGGCATTTCCAATAGATATTTCCATAGATATTTTCAAAGATAATTAATTTATTAGTTAAAACGTAAGTGACAAATAAGTTTTTCGGTGAACTGCTACTTTCTTAAAGGCCATTTTGCTTCTTGGTCCCATGTCTACTTTGTTTTCTTATTTTTTCTTGCCATTCTATTCCGTTTCTATAACCTTCTAATTAAGAGACTGTTCGTACGTATAACATATCCGAATTGTCATTTTTCGCGCTCTTTGTTTTTCAGCCATGAATTATAGACCTCAACATGTGTCCCTTTGTATGTCATAGCCAGAAAATCTAATATTGCGTACTTCAGCTCGTCCTGAATTTTGGGCCATTATTTTTTGTGTAAAGAAAAGTTATAGTAATTTCCAGTCTTTCGAAGCTGTCTTAAAAATACTATTTGTAATATTTACCTGAATTTCAAAAGGAGATTACGTACATATAATTAGTTATTTACTTTGCAATCTAACAATTTAATTCGATTTTATTGTAATAGTTCAATATTTGAAAACATAGTTTTATTGCTGTGATTTATAATAAAATAAAACATTTTATGAAAAATACTTGTCTGTAGGATCATGAAACTTTAAAAACCCGTACTTAGATTTATGTGTATTCGTATATAATGTAATGTAATGTAGTATATTCTATAACAATTACAAACAATAAATCAAACGTTATCTTTGTACAAGCGGAACAAAAACGTTAAGATAGTATCTTCATGTCGCTCAGAAAAAAGGCAATTTATTAGTAAGTATATTGCGTCCTTGCCTAGTTAATTTCCTACGTGTCCCGTAATAAATTTACTAGATAGATAGTGGTACCTTTTAATTTGTACCACATCCGTTAGGTAGGGTTATAATAACATTCACAAAAAGTATCCTGTGAAACTTTGAGTTGAACGAAGTTAAAAATCGACCGAACTAATCCACCCGGTCGAAAGTGATTTACCACTTAACTGAAAATGACCTTCCTCCCAACAAGAATAACGCTTAACTCGGGGTTCTTATTGATAAATCGAGGGGTATGGGTCAAAAACATAAAATTTATCGAGCAAAGGAATAGAGTTAATATTAGAGGACTTACTACGATAAGGGTTTTATATCGTATACACCACTATATATTCGATATTGATCTTGGTCATTCGGCCGTAACGGCTCCTAGAATTATGGCGCATTCTCCCCGGATTGGATATATATAATTTAGATGTGTTAAATAATAAATTTTGAAGAATGTAAAAGAAGATTAGGTTTTGTGTCTTAATTATATAATAATTTGTTTATTACTGAATTTACTACACAATCTGAAATGGACCGTTTTGTTTATTACCTTATATTTAGTCTTCCGAATATTGGCTATAAAATTGTAGGTGTTGGATTTGATTAGAAGCGTAACTAGAGACATAATGTGCGTATCTTGGCGTATTGTAAAAACTTTTTAGCGTTACATATAATCTAATAATGATCTAATAGCATTTTTAATCAGAAAATCTTGGCTGTAAATAACTTAACGAATGGATAATAGAAATACTTTCTTTCGAAGGCGCTTCCGGCTTTCCAAGTCTTAAATGAATATCTGGTTGATGTAATAGGGTACCAGATATAATGATTGTCTTTCTGCTAATATAATAGCTCGTCTATAATTACAAACGAATTAAAGAAATATTAATTATTTCCATTATGATAAACAGAACAGTCTTATCTTTAATCGCAAATATTAAAATACCAGAACTTACAGTTATTAGTATTCTGGAATAAATAAAACATTTTGCATACTCCTCACTTTAACTTTATTGTTATAAAATTTTAGAGTGTGTGCAATTCTGTACTAATTTTGTAAAATCTAATATATTATGAAATGATATATCATATATATATATGTATATACTTGTGATGTAGACATGTGTGGTCAAGCATTTAAAACAATAAATATAATATTATTTTATAATAATTAATGAAGTAGACGTAACGGTATTAAATTGTTATTAACAATTAAGGCAATTTGTTCACTGTATTTTATTATATATAGGAGGTAAAGCATATTATACGTATTTTGTAAAGCAAAATATTTTTTTTTTAAATGAAACACCGTTATTGGTGTTTCTTTGAATTACGATCTGATCATATCCTGATCAATGAGCAATTTGGTGCAAACTTAAATTACTACTATAGATATTTAACCTAGGGTCTTACTCACTCGTAGGTCGTAGACTCTAATTATTTAATGACACTTAACTATTGTGTACACTAATAGCACTTTACTCTGCTTTTAACAAACACTCGAATACTTAAACCAACTCAAAGGGTTTAGTCCTCTTGAGCCTTCGGACTAACATCGTCTTGTCGAGGAGCTGGATGGCCTCAACATTGACGTGATGAAGAAGCCGTTGTTCATAGCTTTTGGCAATTTTCTCAATAGTTTGGCTAACAGTTTCCACTTTCAAATCTCTATGAAGGTCACTGTTTCTAAAGTACCAAGGAGCGTCAACAATATTCCTCAGTACTTTATTCTGAAAACGCTGGATGATGTCTATATTGGTTCTTCTGGCACAACCCCACAACTGGGCACCATATGTCCATACGGGCTTAAGGATTTGTTTATATAGTAATATTTTATTGTAAATTGACAATGTGGAGTGTCTACCCAAAAGCCAATACATTTTCTTATATTTAAAGCCTAGTTCCTCTCTTTTCTTTTTGATATTAGCCTTCCAGCGCAGCCTAGCATCCAGAGTGATACCCAAATACTTTGCTGTGTTAGCGTATGGTATTTGTGTATTATTTATGCTAATTGGGATATATTGATCGCGTTTATTTGTGAAATTGACATGGACGGATTTGGTCTCGTTCAATTTAATTCGCCAGCCTTTAGTCCAGTTAGCAATTTGACTAGCAGATGTTTGTAAATTTCTAGCTGCCTCTTCGAAGTTTTTGCCTACAGATAAGATGGCCGTATCGTCTGCAAAGGTGGCAATCGTGGCATGCATAGGTATGGGTATATCTCTGGTGTATAGCAGGTATAGGACAGGTCCCAACACACTGCCTCGCGGCACTCCTGCTTTAATTTCCTTTATTTCGGAATAAGCATCTTCTTGCTTAATTCTGAAAGCTCTATCTGTAATGTATGATTCCAATAGTTCTGTATGCTTCCTGGGCAAAAGTTTTCTTAATTTATACCGAAGTCCCTCGTGCCACACTGTGTCGAATGCTTGTGCCACGTCAAGAAAGATGGTAGAGCAAACTTGTCCTTCCTCTAAAGCTCTTTCGATTATGTTCGTTATCCTATGGACTTGTTCGATGGTTGAATGGCTATTTCTGAATCCAAACTGATGTGATGGAAGTAGGTTCTTGTCTTCTATAATGGGTTTCAGCCTTTTAAATAGTAATTTTTCAAATATTTTCGTAAAGCAAAATATGTATGTATAAGTTTAAAAGAAAATACTCGCAATTTGTTAATATTGCCAATGAGATGTATAATGATGTATAATCTTAATGCTTGATAAGTAATATTTTAGGTGTAAATACTTCCACAAGCCATACAGTTAATGATATGAGTCCATAGAAATAAGAAAGTGTACAAAACAGATATACTTGGATCTACAAAGAATTAATACAATTTAAAAATAAATATTTACAGTAATTATATTGAAAGGTGTGACAAATGACAAACGTTCATAAATTGTATGGGACTAAAGTTATATTTTGGAGAACTTATTATTATTTGAATAATTAGATATGTTAAAGGAAATAAAGTAGGCACATAGACAGCTAAAAGTAATATATAAAGTACGAGGATAGTTTGACAAGTAGTGAGAATGACGCTCTAATTGGTATAACAAATGCACTGTAATTTAGGTTGTCTATTTATATGTTTACATTCCGATATTTCGATAAATCGGTTGATTAGTTTATTTTTGACAGCTGATTGAAAAAGAAGCAACACGTCGTTTTGTTAAAATGAGAAAAGCAGAGTATCGTGCGGTGATTAAATACTTCGTAATTAAGGGTATGAAATCTACCGAAATAAAAGATGAGTTACGGGAAATATTAGGTGAATCTGCTCCATCATCCGCCACAATAAGTAGATGGGAAATGAATTTAAACGTGGTAGAATAAGCTGTGTTGATGAAACGCGCTCTGGAGCACCCAAAATCGTGACTTCTAAGGAAATGATTACAAAAATCCATAATATTATTACGCAAGATCGACGACTCAAAGTGAGAGAGATAGCAGACATGGTAAACATTTCAACAGAACGCGTACCCCTCATTTTAACGAAAGAATTGGGCCTTTCCAAGCTTTCGGCCAGATGAGTGCCGCGATTGCTTACAACTGATCAAAAGTTCACTCGTTTGCGCATTTACAATGAGTGTTTGGACCTTTATAAGCGGAATGCGGTTGATTTTTGTAGACGATTTGTTACTTGCGATGAAACTTGGATACACTACAATACACCTGAAACTAAACAACAGTCGAAACAATGGTTAGAACGTGGTTCTGCACCTCCAAAGAAAGCGAAAACCACTTTATCCGCAAACAAGGTGATGGCATCAATGTTTCGGGATTCAAAGGGCATTTTGCTCATTGATTACCTTCAGAAAGATGCCTCAATAGACGGACAATATTATACAGAACTTCTACAAAAATTAAATGTTGGGATTCGTGCTAAACGGTCAGGAAAAGCAAAGAAAAAGATTCTGTTTCACCAAGACAACGCTCCCTCGGATACGAGCACAGTTGCCATATCCAAAATCCACGAGTTGCATTTCCAATTAGTACCGCATACGCCTTATTCGCCGTATCTAGCCCCTTCCGACTTCCACCTTTTTCCAAAATTGAAAACGGCACTAGGTGGAAACAAATTTTCGTCTAACGACGAGCTTATCGTCTTCGTAAATGAGTATTTTGCAAGCATTCTGGAATCGTATTTTAGAGATGGCATAAGAGCATTGGAGCACCGTTGGAATAAATGTATTGCTCTTTTAGGAAAATATATTGAAAAATAAAAATTATTTTGTATTTAAAAAATTCGTTTTTCTTTTCTATTCTCACTTCTTGTCAAACTACCCTCGTATAACATTTTGCATATTACTAAGATATACCGCTTGAACGGATTCCAGTCAGACTATAGCGTATTCCATGTAGAATAACACATGTAATATGTGTAAATGGTACATACCTATCCTATTGTCAAGTCACTTAGCTTGACGATGCTTACAAGAATTAATTATTTACATATATTTTTCGTATTGTAGAAATATTAATTGCTTTTACGGAAAGTAATAAATGTAGTTACCTGAATGGAGTTAAAAAATATATACAAAGTCTATAATTAGTTAACAAAAAACATAACATAAAACAAAAATTTAATTTTAAAAAATAGCGAACACGGATAAAGTTTTAACACTGAAAACCAAAATTTATTTAATGGATGCCAAAGAAATAAATTCTAAAAATTATCAAACATATATTTCAAAAACTACTCCACCCCAATCTGTAATAAAACTCTCTAAGTACATTAACAAGAGTCGCAGGAAAGATACTGCTACAGAGTTGCGTAATTTGCATTCGGAACTTTTCTAATGTTCGCAGTCTTTCATGCTGCTATCTAAATATAGTTTCCGTCAGGTATTCTCAAAGAACAAAGTCACAAAGCATCAAGTCAGGTGACGTAGCCGATTAACATATACGTATATAGTGCCCAAACTGCTAATGGTATGTGGAAAACCTAAAGAAATGAATTCTCGTACAGCTGTCGCTTAAAGAGCCGGACAGACGTCTTGCCGAAGTGTTAAAATGTACAGCACCATTGCGTAATGCAGGAATAATATCATTAGGCAGCAGTTGTATATAGTTGTGCAGTTAATATACTGTTTAAGAAAAATGGACTTATAAAATAATTTACTTAGGTTATAATTTCGAAATATAAGATAATACAGTTTGAGTTTAAAAGTGATTCAAATTGGGAATTAAAGGTATTGTTTATGGTAATTATAATGAAAAAATAAAATTATATGAAAGATTTCTAGATATACAATTAATAAATTTTGACAAAAATGAGAATTATGTACAATATTTATAAAGATATAATTATATAACATTTATTGATATAAATTAAAGTATAAGGAAGAGTTTTCAACAGTAAAATTTTATTATTAATATTAGATATTAAGGGAATGAAGAATATGGAAAAGCATCATAATTTTGACATATTCAAAGATTAATTAAATTAGTTTTCTTATACATATAACATTTTTGCAGTACTTACTAATTTGATAGGGTATATATAACGATGCATTTCATTTTCAATATTAAAGTTAAATTTATTTTGAAACTGTTTTATTCTATAAATATTTTGATATGCGCTTATTTATTTTTAAATTAAAGAATTCCATTGGTTATTAAAATATGAGTTATCAATAAGAGTGCATGAAACAAAAGCAAGTTATCTGCTTCTGGGCTTCCGGGTTGGAACCGCGTCACTTGTATATCTGCCGACGTTTCGTACCCATTTGTATGGGGCATCTTCAGGGCTGAACGACTGCACTGAAAGCAACCTTGGTGGCCAATTAACATCACCCTTTCTTGAGATTACACGTCCAGGAAATTTTTCTTTCAATAAATCAATTGATTCGTGTGCAAAGTGAGGTGTAGCGCCATCCTGTAGAAACCACATATCCTCTAGATCAACATTCATTAATTCAGGCGACAAAAATTCGGTTATCGTCCGACGATATCGATCACCATTGACAGTTACAGCTTCATCAGCAGCATTTTCAATGAAGTAAGATCCAATTACACCACCTGACCATAATGCACACCAAACAGTAACTCGTTTAGGATGCATGGGTTTCTCATGAATAATTCGTGGATTTTCCTCACCCCAGATATGGCAATTTTGTTTATTAACATAGCCACCAAGTTCAAACTGTACCTCATCGGAAAACATTATTTTTTGAGAAAAATCAGCTGGTTGTTCATTAATGAAATGAACGACGTTTTAAATGATCTAATGGCTTCAGTTCCTGTATTATTTGAAACTTATATGCCTTCAGAACTAAATCCTTGTGTAAAATACGCCATGTTGTTGATCCACTAAGTCCAAGCTGTTGTGAATGTCGTCTAATGGACATTTCAGGATCTTCAGCAACACTTTCACGAACCAAACCAATATTTTCTTGTGAATGACCACTACGACTGTATTTTTCACTTTTTTGAACTTCCACGGAACCCGTCTCTTGAAATTTTTTAATAATTCGACCAATTGTGCTTTCAGATGGGCGATTATGTAAACTATAAAATTCACATAATTTTCTAAAAACTCTTTTCACGGAACGCTGATTTTCATAAAATAATTCAACAGTTTTAGCGCGTTGTTGTATCGTGTACGAAGCCATTTTTATAAATGTCATACATCACACTTTTTAAATGCCCACATACGTAGGCATATTCAATGCGCCATCAATATTTTATTTATTCTTAAAAAAAACTGCGCAGTTTGAAACATCCTTTATATTATGCGCTTCATGTATATTATTATTATTTCATGAACATTATTCTTTTATGTGTATTATGATGTATTTTATATAGTAATTATATTTATTTTTCTTAACACACACATACTTGTCGGCCACATTGTCGTCGTGTATACACACATTTTACGTCGGAGGACTGAGATCGGCGTACCTGACCGGCTGCGTCACTTTTGTTGCCGGGTAATTGCATAACGCTTCCCCAATAGGTGCAAGATCGACAGTGTCAAACATTTCCACTCTATTGGGAATGCATGGCTACCTGGATGCGTTGAACACGAAGCCAGGTGTATTTTGAACAGTTTCGTTATGTACATATTGGAACGTACGTATAGAACGATTTTAACTGCTTCTATTCAGTTTAGTGTTTGAACTGTTATATTTGTGTTTGTAGAAATATATGCACATGTACTCCACATACCGAACAATTCGCTGTTCAAAATAAAATTTAAAACATTTGTGCTCCATTTCAATTATATAAGGCTTTCAAAAAAAGAGAGTTTCCTTAACAATAAATGGATCTAAAAAATTAAAACATGAATCAAAGGAAAATGAGATTGAGAAAATTAGGTCTCCATCTCTGAGACAAAAATGCTCTAAGAAGTTAAAGCATTTTTGTCTGACATTGCAGTTAGAGCAAGCTTCTGTCTATAATAACTGCAACATGACCCGTGCATTAAATCGGCGTAATAAAGCCAATAGAATACATAGAAGTAGTTTCTGAACGAGGGCATGAATGCGATGGATGTTTCGTCTATACTATCGTACTTATTTAATTTTTCATTTTACGTAGCTATTGACGATAGTAATTGTTAAATAAGGACTGAGTCTGCTTGATGAGTCTTAATATTGGGTTGGCAACTAAGTACTTTCGGTTTTGTAGTATAAAATAAAACTTTTTTTTAAGCAAAGGATAGTTTTTAATCAATTATATATTTTCCATTTTGCTCAATGACCTTTTGCCATCTTTCTTTCAGCTGCATGATTCTGCGCTCATAAAATTTCTGGTCCTTATCAGCAAAAAACTAAACCAGGTGCGAGTGAAGGTCATCGTCATTTGTGAAAGTTTTACAATTCAAAGAATTCTGCAAACTTCGAAATAAATGGTAATCAGATGGTGCTAGATCAGGGCTGTATGGGGGATGTGGCATCACTTCCCAGTCAAGCTCCAATAGTTTCCCACGAGTTGCCAAAGATGTGTGAGGCCTTGCATTATCTTGGTGGAAAACTACACCTTTCCGATTTGACAATTCTGGCCGTCTTTCTTTGATTGCTTCATCCAGTTTTATTAATTGTTGACAGTAAACATCAGAATTGATCGTTTGGTTCCTTGGAAGCAGCTCAAAAAACACAACACCTTTGTAATCCCACCAAACTGACAGCATGATCTTTTTTTGATGCAATTCAGCTTTCGATGTGGTTTGAGCTGGTTTATCGTGTTTGCCCCATGATCGTTTTCGAACTATGTTACTGTACAGGACCCATTTTTCATCACCAGTGATGATTCTTTTTAAGAAAGGGTCGGTTTTATTTCGTCTAAATTGCATATCGCAAAAGTTGATTCTTTGTGTTAAATGAATTTCTTTCAATTCGTGAGGTACCCAAATATCAAGCTTCTTAACTAGCCCAAGACATTTTAAATGTTTTTCAATTGTTGTGTGCGATACATGTAGCCTCTCCGCAACCTCTCAAACAGTTATATGACGATCCTCTTCAATTATGAATTTGATTTGGTCGTCATCAACTTCAGTAGGCGGATCAGAACGTTTCTCATCTTTGAGGGAAAAATCTCCAGAACGAAATTTTTTATACCAATTCTGACACGTGCGCTCTGTTAAGCAATTAGCACCATAAACTTCACATACTTTTTGTGAGCCGCAGCAGCTTTCTTTCCTTTGCGGAAATAAAATAGTAAAATATGTCGAAAATGTTCGTTTCTGCACTCCATTTAAAATTAACCCACAACTAATAGCTTTAATAAAAACCTCGCACTACTTGCTCCTGAAGTTACGTCAATGTGACTAGTATCACGCGACAAACGGTAAAGTACAGCACTAATATACGTTATACAAAAAATAAAGCAACGCTCTCTATCAGTAAAAACCGAAAGTACTTAGTTATCAATGCAATATATTAATTTTTTTTAAAGATACATAAAGTTTTCATTCAGTTCAAATTGTTTTCATTTAATACATACTTATTCACAATTTTCAATATAGTTTTTTGTTGTAGAACTCTTGATTATTGCTGATTGATTATTCTGAGGCGGCCTTTAAATTATTTGAACTATAAAATATCCTAGCTAATGTAATGACAAAATGCAATACTCATTAAAGACCTGCCAACATGTATGCGCTACCCTATTCATTTTTGAATTATTGAAAATACGTAGTTATTTTCAAAAGTCGAAAACTATAATTTTTAATAAAGCTTGAAATATATAGACTAATAGGGTGTTATTTTATATTTTACGCTTTACTTAAACTTGTTTTTATTGTTAAATCTAGAGTACGTATAAATAATAAATATAGTTTATCGTCGATTGAGCGAAGAAAACAGTTTATTTGCTCAGCGTAAGTGCTAATGGGAAAAAAATAAGAATGGTGAGAAAGGGTACTGTTACAAGGTGTTGTCCCTAGGAGATGGATTTTTAATTTTAATGAATAAAATAGTTCTGTAAATGAATTGTTTCACAACTTTTAGTATTAATAGCTGTACTTTGTACCAACATTATATTCAGTACTAGTGCATAGTAAGTGGTGGGCCATCTATCGGTTTAAATTTGAACTACCGGTTATTTCGAATCTGGCAATACTTATGTCATTATATTGTCACAAAATTCAGTATATTATCTCCACTGAACGAAATGAATCGATTTACGCTTGAGCAGCGTTGGGATTTATTGGAAATTTATTGCCAAAACAAAGACAATTGGTCGGAAATTGCACGAAAATGTCGTACAAAATTTGGTCGCAGAGAAGGACCAACAGTGCCCGGTATACGCAAGTTTATTGCTAAAGTTCGTGAAACTGGTTTCATTGTTGATGCGCCAAGTCGTGAGCGTGGTCGTACGATGCGTACATCCGAAAATATCGAAGTTGTGGCTGAGAGTGTGTGTGAGAATCCATCAACATCAACTCGTCATCGTTCTCAAGAATTGAACATTTCACGCACCAATTTTCGTCGAATTTTGCGAGAAGATCTCGGTATGACGCCTTACAAAGTTCAATTTGTTCAAGAGTTGAAGCCGCATGACCATCCGCTTCGTTTTCGCTTCGCTAGATGAGCCAACGAGAACTGCACGATGATGTCGATTTTGCCAAAAAAATCATCTTTTCGGATGAAGCTCATTTTCATCTTGGTGGGTACGTTAACAAGTAAAATTGCCGTATTTGTGGCTCAGAAAACCCACACGTGGTCTTACAGAAGCCAATGCATCCATTACGAGTGACCGTTTGGTGCGGCTTGTGGAGCGGAGGCATCATTGGCCCATATTTCTTTGAAAATGAGGATGACGCAACCATTACGGTCAATGAAGACACCTATCGCACCACGATAACCGATTTTTTTGTGCCCGCTCTTCATGGTATTGATGTGAACGATGTTTGATTTCAACGGGATGGTGCAACTTGCCACACATCTCATGCCACAATCAATTTATTGCGTCAAACGTTTGATGGTCGTTTAATTAGCCGAAATGGTGATGTCAATTGGCCTCCAAGAAGCTGCGATTTGACGCCGTTGGACGATTTTCTGTGGGGCGCCGTTAAAGACAAGTGTTATGCCGACAAATCAGAGACAGTTGTGTATTTGAAGGCTAACATTCGTGATGCCATTGCCGAGATACGACCCCATACACTCGAAAATTGGTCCGGTGGAATGGGGTACTGTGATGCCAGCCGCGGCAGCCATATGAATGAAATAATATTCCATCTCTAACCGGAATAATTGTACTTCACAACAAAAAAATAAATTTGGCAAAATTTCCAACTATTTTTGTTTTATTGCATTTTTAAATTTAAACTTTTAAATGGCCCACTCGTTATAAAATAATCTTATATATATCATGTATCATAGATACTTCCAATAGAAATATATATAATAAGATATACGAGGGAGCGTTTTTATATTCGCGGAATGAGCGGGTTGTAGAGGGGTGAGTAGGCGCATTGGGGGCGTGGCCTGTGCAGCGACTCATGATTAGTATAAATACGAAGTTTCATTGTTATTAGACAGTTAGTCTTTGAGCTATCGTTAACCAAGTAACATAATCAGGAGTGAAAAGTGAAATATGGAAAAAATCGAATATCGTGCCGTTATAAAGTTCCTTACCAGGCAAGGAAAAGAGCTGCGGGGTAAAAAATTTACTGCCGATGATGAAGTCAAGGAGGCAGTTTCGGCGTATTTTGCAGATAAAGAGAAATCATTTTTTTATGAGGGTATAAATAAATTAATTGAAAGATGTGAAAAATGTATCCGTCTTGCAGGTGAATATATTGAAAAAGAAAAATAATTTGGTTTTTTTATTTCCACCCCTTGTCCCCCATTCCGCGAATATAAAAACGCTCCCTCGTACTAACAGAAATATATGTTTTATTTAATAATTGTCTAATATAAGTCAAGACCTCTGTTATGAGAAAATTTTGTCTACTACTTACATTTTATTTAATTTTTGATTATCCTACTGCTAATTTTGATTATATTTGAAACTACCACATAATTAACAGAAAATATTTATCTACATATTCTCTCGGAAGCACATCTGCCATGTTTTGTAATAAGATCTTTATTTGCTTCACTTATAATTATAACGATTACACAGACCAGTGTGACATTGTTTGAAAGTCCTTTTTGCGATTAATTGTTTAATAATGTCCTTTTAATGTTATCAAGATCATTTTAATTATTTCAAATTTTTAACTCTCTTTAATATTGCGATAACATTTCATTCAAATTTACTAGACTTACATACGCCCAGCACTTTTGTTATATGTATATATTTATTTTTTTGGTATTATTCAGTTTGCGTGTGATGCCTTTACAGGACAATAGATTCTGATAAGTAACGATTCTAATATGCGTGACTGATTGTTCGGTATTATTATTAGATACTATTTTAACTGTTCTTAGTATAACTTATTCTCATCATTTTATTATTATCCCTTGAATATATATATACTTTTTGCCAATGCATTTGTTTAATTTAACTAAATAAAATTTTAAGGACAACTTCATAGTTTTTCTTTCGATTTTTTTTAGCGTTCATTATAATTTTTCAAAGATAAAGACCTTATCAAGGTAAATTGCGAGGTAATTTCTTCAAACTAAGCACGACAATAATTGGCTATCCAATGTGAAGTTTTCATTATTTTATTCTGTATTTCCAGATTTGAAAAATGCATTTTTCCAGTTAGAAAATGCATCTATTCTTTGAGAACTTTTTTTAATGATTTGAACATTTATTAGAATGTATATCACGACTAGTTAAGGAACGTTAGTTTATTTTTCGTTTTCCTTTTCCTATGTGAATGAGCTAGATTTAAACGTGGGTGTGTTCGAGTTGAAGATATAGTGCGAGGTATTATGATATTACACCATCTCTATGCATACGAATATAGTTGAACGTTGAAACTGCTTAATATATTTCTGTGAATAGAATATTAATTCATTCTGAATATTTGTTGGAAATTTGTAAAATCCACGTAGGATCAATTTATGCTATGCTTCGTATCTAATATATTATATTTGAATAGTTCTTTCCTAAATATATCAAATTAAAGAGACTTAAAAGTCCTTCATGTTACGAGGATAAAATTATATTAATTTGGTTTTACAAATGTAGCAAATGAATAGCTTATTAGAATATACAAGTTTTGTTAGACCATTTAAATCGCAATCTAAGATACTTTACAATTATATTATGAAACTTTTAAGCAGATATTCTGACAAAGAGGTTGTCATCCTTAGGAGAATTTTACAAAATAAATGGTAAGTATTCCTCAAACATAAAGTATTTAATTATATCAATTAGCATGACTTGCTTTCATTTCATTTAAATTTTGCTTGTAGAGTTGAGTACTAAACAGTCTATTTACTTGATCATGCTTTTTGTACCCCTCTGATAATATTTTTATATCAATGGGATCACTTCTCTATAAACGCCACTACTCTAACTATTTTCGTAGATTCCAATAAATACTTACAGGAACGCTTTTGACTATGTCCTTTAGGTTCCTCATGAGGGAAAGTTTTTTCTTTTAGCGGTGCTAATAGCAGATAGAATAGCGTTGCATGCACATGCAAACATCTCGAAAGATAAAATCATTAATAGGGAGGAAACTGCTTTATAAATTTTAGATGCGAACGCAGAGAAAATTTATCCAAGTGTAAAATACTTAAAAACAGAAACAACGAGAATATCCTGATATTACTCGCAAATAAGGATAAAACTGTGATTGTTCTCAACAAAAACGACTACTAGAACAAAGTGAACATTATCCAAATTTCAAATTAAGAAATAGTACAATAAACAGATACATTTGTTAGATTGCACACATCCTTTCTATTTATATAAATACCAGTCGAAGAAGAATCACCTAGTAAGTTTAATTGAACATCGTGTACTATAGAAACAACATAGATACTATATTAACAAAAGACAAGATACTATACTTGCAAGATAATAGGGGAACAACAGACAAGATACTAACTATACTTACAAGATAATAGGGGAAGACCTAGAGATAAAATCGTCTGCATGAAATACACGCTAACACTGCAACCGATCCTATATTGAACAGGCGAACAGATAAATACCAGTAGAAAATAACACCGCAGTGCAGTACGAGCGGAACTAACAACGTTAATTTTAGCTCAGCACACTATTATGACCTGTCATACTAATTTTGATGGGACAAAAATTCTAGCCCGGAAGAATCATGTGAGAAGTTACAGTAATAGAGAAGCGACCCGATAATTTGAATATGCGTGATGACAGACAACGCCTACCGCTTGCCTGAAAACCGTTAATTAATATATGAGCAAATGTGCAGAGTAGAGCAGTGAATCGAATGACGGACAGCATAAAACCGTCTATATATGCCGCCTTACCAGGACCCTGACTCCAACGCTGATTGGTTCAGGTAACATCGACGAAATATATAAGAACAGGACCGGTGAGATACACCGAACGAGAAGCCAACGGTCTACCTTCATATATATATGTACATATATTGTATGTAATAGATAATCACTCACACTTTCGAAAGCAAAATTTGTGTAAACATATATATATATATATATATATATATATATATATATATATATATATTTAGCACATAGTCATATTAGCTTGAGCCAAATGTTATAATATAAGTAAATATGCGAATGATTAATTACTTAAAATACATATAAGTAAATCTACGAAAGTATCAATTAACAATTAAATAAGTTTTAACCTTGTCTCAAAATAAGAAAGAGTGATTCTAATATTGCGCCAAAATAGTACATATTTTTAAGAAATTTTATTGGTTCTTGAACAGGCAAGTTTAATATGGATAAATGAATAAATTTTTGCATTGTTTTACTATATTTTTCTGTATTATTTAATAAAAACTGTACTTTTAATAACAAAAATAGAACGAGTGATCACCAAGCTTCTAGCAAACAGTTAGTATCACCACCCAGAAGCGTGAACGACTGGGACACCTGACGCGTGACGAAAAACAAACAGTTTTGAATATATGTATATATAAAATGTTAACGCTGCAAACTCCACCAATGGGAACGACAGCAATTGTAACGGATGTTCCTGAAACGCTAAGTAAGTTGTAAGTATTACTTCTATAACAATATATTAATAAGGAATGTATTGTACGGCTGGCTAAATCAACTGTATGTCGAGTTATCTAAGAATATAAACGGACAGGTGAAGTCAGCCCTCCTAAAGAACGAGTAGGTATGCATTCAAGGCTTCTAGAATTTGTATTAGCGTTTCTTTATGAACAGATTTTAAGTACGTACATGTCATATATAACATTACAAACTTCCATCTTCACCCGTTGATCTATATCTCGACTTTCCAATTTGCTACCTGGTTTTTATAAACCAGGAGCTTATGCTCCTATTGGTAACGCAGTTTCAGCTTCTTTTCTGTGTTTGACAATAGGCACTATTCCAGCAGAAATACCTAATGTGGCTGCTCTCTCAAATTATGCTTTTCGAAATTTGTATTCTAAAGCAACAATGAAAATTTACCTCTTGTACAGTATTAAAGGACAACAAAATATTGCAACAACTTATAAACAAAGTCTTGGTAATTAGAATCAAGACGTCCATCTGGCATGACTAGACCTAACCTGTAATTAACAAATGTAAAAGCTGCTTATGTAGGTTACTTAAGTGTAAACTTCCAAGAATGATGAGATACATGTGATAAATTAGTTGTTAGAACAATAACAAATAACAGCGGTAAAATACAAGGAATATAACAGTACTGGAACCGTAGAAAAGACAAACTTTATAAGTCAAACGTCAAAACATTATTTTATCTGTTTTATACGTGCCACATGTGCGCATAATACACATGCTCTGCATACGTCTGTTTCTATTTGTTCACGATTTCTTGACAAAACGTAGCGCGTAACTATTAGAAAAACGTTTGCGTCCTGTTTTTCTTCAACACATGTGACTATCAATGAATTAGACAAATGCCGGTATATGTTCGTATCTTGCAGCGTTATTGATACACCGGCAAACTTTCGTGGTTCCAACTTTGAATATATATTTCTTGGTATTGAAGATAAAGGCTTGGTGAGTTCTTGATAGTATTTTCAAATTTGTCATTTGTTGTCAATTTTTTGAAAATTGTCGACATATTCAGCCTTACATTTCTCTAAAACCACTAAAGACAGAACAAAACTAAGAATGGCATCTGGTAGGTGCTTTTACATAAAATTTAATAATCGCAATTAGAAATTTATGGCACACTTTATTTTGAAGATATAACACAAACTTTTGGTTTTTCAAATGCCAATTATAGTTACCCAAGGTCTGGTATGGTATTTGTTTTAAATTTTTTAATACAACGGAACTAATTACTATTAGTAATTGAAAAAGTAATGTGCTGTTTTTAATGAATACTGCAATTGAACAATGATATATTTCTAATAGATTGAGTTCCCCCCTAGTGTTTACTCTCTGTAAAATGTTTGAGCATATATACCATACATACGTATACCTAGTCCTGCCATAAATACTGATATACAGGTTTTTAAGTACAAAAAGAAAACTGCAAGTTGGATTTAAATTATTTTTTGATAGTTTATTTTGGCAATAGTAAGCTACAAAATACAATGCAAATTACTCGACATGGTCGCCATTTGCCTTAATACAACTCCGAAGTCTGCAAGGCCACTCATCAATCGCTGTACGGACGATATCCATGGGAAAATTGTCGACTGTTTCTGTTAACGCTTGCTTCAATGATTCTAGGTTGCGATGGGGTCTTCTACAGACCATGTCCTCTAATATTGACCACAGTTTGTAGTCGAGCGGATTTAGATCTGGGTTTGCTGGCGGCCAATAGTCAGTACTAATAAACTCAGGTACATGATTTTCAAGCCATTGCTGAGTTGTTTTGGCCTTGTGAGCAGGCGCAGGGTCTTGTTGGAATATCCATGGTTGGTTTTGGATCATGGTGTAATTCAGGGGCTCCACTACATTGCTTAGAATGTCTCGTTGATAGTTTTTGGCCGCTGTTTTAACACCTTTTTCACAAAAATGCAAGGAAGTGACACCGTCATAGAATACTCCCCACCAAACCATCACTGAAGCAGGAAAATGACCTCGCTGAATCCTTGGCACCACTTCACTGGCTTCCCTGGAGGACCGTGCATACACCCTATCATTCTGCTTGTTAAAAGTTTCTTCCACGGTAAAAATTTTTTCATCAGAAAACAGGTGTCTGCATTTTTTCTTCCTATTCTTTTTTTAATTCGACGTTAAGGCGCTGTCCTGTTTGTCGTTTGAAAGCTCTAAGCCCTAGGTCTTGTTTAATGATACGGCTCATGGTTCTCGGAGCCATACCCATTTCACGAGCCATGATTTTCTGTTTGCGGACAGGATGTCGATTGATGCGGGACCTCACAGCATTGATGGCCTGTGGTGTACGAACTATGCGAGGCCTGCCAGATCTTATACGGTCGATTACATTTCAAGTATCAATGAATAACTTAACAGTACAATACACAAACACACGCGTAATATTTAACGGTTTCAATAAATCAAAAATACGGGCTCTTTCTATTCCACACTTATGAAGTGCAATAACCGCAATACGGCTCTCTTTATCCGACCATTCCATAATGACGACTCACGCTATAGTGAAATTGTTCGGCACTTTTGTAAAGCATATATCAAATGTCAGAACTGCCAACATAAAATTTTTGTGCTTTCAAGTTATCATCTGCAAAAAGGTGCGTTTACACTTGTATCAATACTTATGGCAGGGCTAGGTATATATATATATATATATATATATATATATATATATATATATATATACAAACTAAGAAACAACGATATATAATATAAGTTTACTAATTCAGACGATCCTGTATCTTCATCTTAAGAAAGTTAGACATATACAGAAATAGGAAACAGGCAGTCGATATATTTTCAAGTTATAGAATAGTGTTAAATTAGGAAATAATAATGTACACTTGGCAGATTAAAACTTTTTCATCAAACAAGAAAGTTTGAACACTATCTGTTTTAATTAACAATAAATAAATACCAGTTATACATTTTTAAAAATGATTTTTTAAAATCATCCATATATAGAGGTGTACCAAGTATACATGCCAACTCAACTATTATTACCAACTGTGACATAAAAAGTAAATCCTGCATGTAATTGTCAAAGGCACGGTTAAACCGTTGCGATGAATTGCTTTTTCATTGTTGTTTTTTTATAGTATGAAAGCTTCTTGAATGTTTAATTCTCATGTTTATATAGCATTGTGTATAACAAATTTAAATATATAGTTAGCTAAATACAATAATAATATATTCAATTTCTTAAATACTTATACCATTAGTCATTTGTTGCTAAGTTTGTGAGATATTTATTTATCTTTCCAAAATTTCAATTAGTATTTCTTAAAAAAATTAATATTACTTTTGGATAAAACATCGAAATATTTTTTAAATTTCAAAGCGATCGTGCTGTAAAATATTACCTACAGTATTTTTGCATTAGTTTAGACAACCAATTTTGATCAGTACTGTTGTGTGTCGAATGTTTGTTAGCATATTCTCGTTAACATTACTGGTTTCATTAAAATTAAGTCAAAAAATAAATAAGAACTAATTTCATTCATTTATTAATGATTGCTGAAGATTATGCTATGTTTCTATGTTTAATATTTGACTTCTATATTACATTCACAAATAAAAATGTAAACTAAGTAAATTATATGTACACATATTTATATACAAATTCTGCATTATATATTCAAACAGAAAATGTGATAATATTTTCCTACTATTGGTACCTTTTATAAAAAAGAGATTTCAAAAATTTAATGAAACAATTAATTATTTCTTTGATTTGTAAATATCTAAAGTCGTTTTAGGAATCTTCGGGTAAATGTATTATATTATTACTATATATATTTAATATATTATATTATTAAGACGTTAACAGAGATAGGAATTCAGTCCATTAGCTAGAGAAAATTAAAAGCTTAAGATTCCGAATGTACCGATCCAGGAGGCCGAGAGGAGCATTGTAGGTGTAAATATTTCTCAAAGAAAATTTAGTGTTGACAAGCCATGGAAAATACTATGAGCATTAATGTGAATTTTAATATTTCGCAAATATTTAATAAAATTAACGCATTGAAGAGAATGTAGAGAAGATATAAGTACACGTGCGTACGATACCTGTGTAATTAAATTGAGCCAGCCTACAATTTTAGAGTTTTAACGAAATAAAATCTAAATACGTAGAAATTGAAACTTATACTTCTAAATTACACACGCTAATGTAAATTTGAACACATGTTTATAAGTATAAAATATATTTGTTTCAATATTTAGTCAAACCTCCCTAACTTAAAGAACTGCTTGAATTTATTTCGGTATGCTGTCGATTGAGCCTTTTAGCCTACTTTTTTCTCAAGATTTTTTAATATTTTCTTTTAAAACGCTTAAATTGGGATTTGGGGAGGAGTGAAGAATTGATAGATTTAAGAACACTTCAAACATTCTTGATTGGATTGGGACGTCGTGAATTTTCTTCTGTATCTAGTGTGGTAATAAAGCGCACCAGAATGTTTTTTATAACATTTTTATATTGTTATTGGTGCATTGTCAAAGTCAGAGAATCTATTCCAGCTCCAGAAATTCATAACCATATCGTTATAATATCTTTATTTAAAAGACTCCAGGAGATGTAACAACTCACTGATGTAATTTTGCATCTATTTTACCAATGTTAATATTTTTCTTTCCTCTCTTTCAGTAGTTTTGTGTGGCCGGTGTCAATGTTGTCGACTGCCTGATGTTGAGGGATAAAATTCTTTTATAAGTAGCAATTCCTACCATTGTCCGTTGTGCAACTTTTGCTTTGTAAATTTACTTTGAAAATACAAGCCAGTCCCTAACAAAGCTTCTATTCGAATTTTGTTATTGTGTGTAACAACTTTCGTTTTGCCCATGGCACATAACTTCGTTATAAAAATATAAAATATAAAATTAGTGCACCACTAATCTAACTATAAGACTATAAACTAGGACGGTAAATACATTATCACAAACATATTCTTCGAGGATTCTAATCAATTCTGAATAAATTTTACTTGTTTATTTGAATTAAGTGAGCGTAGGTAAAGATTATGAGTTCGGTAAAGGATTAACGAATAAATAAGTAAGTAAGTAAGTATATACATATGTCCATTTATCTTTCCGGGAGAGTACAATAATATGTACTGATAATATATTATTCATCAATACCTGGCGCCAGAGCAAATTTAATTGTCTGATACTGTATAACAGACCCTGTTCATCGTTTTCGCAACTATGAATAAATTACATATGAAATAAATAGCAATCAGTGCGATAATTTCATCGTTTAAAATATTCATTATTCAAGTTGCGTAGAAAGTTTTTAATAAATTGAAGATTCCTTTAATTTTGTATTTATTTTTTTCTAGAGACGCATTTCAAATAAATGTAATTAAAAGTAAATCAAAAATAAACAGAAACTAAATTACAGGAACAAGAAATATTTCTGAAATAAGTATTTCTCCTTAAAGAAAATCGTAAAACAAGTAAACAATAATAAAGAAAACTACAAATATTTTCAAATACAATAATGAACACAACAAGATCAACATTTTTCTATAAACCATGTATTTCAACAGAATCGTATAATATTTATACGACAATAAATAAATATCGCAACTATATAGTACCTGTGAATTTAACCGATGAATCTATTATTTAATTTTATATATTTATGTAGGCTTAATATCAAACACATTGGACTAGAGGCCACGGATGTCTTAATTGTGCGCTGCGAAACGCAGGTTTGCGAGACCAGGCATGTAATATGTGCAGTGAACTCTAAAGTTTTAGGGATTGATTTTTTAATTAACAGAACAGAACAAAATAAATGAAAAACCTTTTAGGTAAATTTTAAGAGACTGGTTGATTAAATTAATCAATTAAGGTTAATATAACTCCTTTCCACAATAATTTTCGTATTTTGTATACGTATTTCGATAACTAAGCTGTCATCATTGGCAGATAATTAATCGCAATGTCGCACCCGGGACCACGGTACAATTTCTGCACTAGACTTACACCGTAGGTTCGTTCCACATAATTTAAATTGTATTCTACTCTTAAACTAAACATTTATCCTAAAAGGTACTTGCTTGCATATACAAAACCTTTTTGTCGGTCGTATATTACTTCTATTTATTCTATTTATTGATAGGAACCCTGTCGATATCCAATACATGGTTTCTGTTTTTTAAAATATATATGCTTTCATGGATGTCTAATTCACGGTAACTACACACACTCTTAACTAAATATAAAATATCCGCGGTTACGTTATGATTATTCTCTGACACATGGTTTGCTAAACTATATTTCTCAGGTCGATTGAATTTGATGTACGCTATGTCATTATACCGGGCTTTTGTCGATTGTTTAGCTTGACCTACGTATTGTTAATGCAGTCCAGACATTTAATTTCGCAAATCCTCTATTTCTCTTTGACCTCGACTTTGTTTCTCGCATTTCCTAAGAGGGATTCAATAGAGTTAGTGGAGCGAATTGTAACTTGAAAACAGCGCTCTTTAAAAACACTCACTATTTAAATTTTTCGTCAAAGGGTGAAATGGTAAATTTTAAGATTATTTCTAATTACTGGGTGTCTAAGAAGATCAAGATCGTAAATTTAATCATCGGAATTTTGAATTTAATAGATTGACGAAATCGTTAAATTTATGTGTGTTAAAATCACCAAATGTTATCTACCTACCTGATCCAAGCTCTTAGAGAGTATTTATGTTTAAACTCAACTTCGAAATTCCTCATTTACCTTCGAATTGGAAACAATTTTGATGCATATGTATATAAGGTCGTTAATCGCACACATTTATTTATTTTTTCCACTTCAATCTTACTTTTGTAAAGAAATTCTTATATTACGTCGAATAATAACTTCTAATTTGCAATCTTTAAGTCTGCTAATGATGACCACTTAGTTTGGTTGAAATACATTGCAGAATACGAAAATTATGTTAAAGGGGGTTAGATTAACCTAAATTGATAAATGAAAAACCTTTTTTTTTTCTCTGAATGCATTTCTGTTAACACTCACAAGGCTGCTGATATTTTGTTTGTATGTAGATGTTTCCTAAAATGTTCGTCATATTTCTTTGTTCTACATTGAAAGGCCCCCTTTTGATTTAGTTCTTAATTTTATAATCAAATTTGCCGCAACTAGATTCGGCGAAATGGCAGGTGGTTAATCACCAGCATTTATATTTTTCAGTTAAAAACTAAGTAACAGAAAACAGAAAATCAATTTCTGAATGAATGGTAAATACTAGAACGCGCTTCGTTCTTGTTTCAAAAAGAGCTTTAAAACCGTTCATTATATACTATGTAGACTGTTTGCCTTGGAGAGACAAATTGATAATCCGCCATCAAAGAAAGCTATCAGAATCGTTTTAATTCTTAACATTATGGTTCTTTTTCGGTTATGATATTTCTTGAGAATTTTTTGGTTATATGTACGTCCAATTACTTATTCTCATAATTTGTGTTTGGTTTAAAAATATTTGAGTAGATATGGCCAAGGTGGTATATGCTAGAATAAAAAGAAATAGGCTAAAAGGCGGACTTCGTGGTGGGGATTAGTAAATAAGAGGTAAAACTCGAACAGGTTAAATAGAAACAATGCATAATAGAAGGTACGTAAAATAGATACGAAGAATACGAGGAGCAAAGGAAAATACGCAAAAACATTATGAGTATAGCTAAAAACAAATCCTGTGAGGAATTTGACACTAAAATGGAATTTCACATAAACCGAAAAATATTCTAGAAAGTTCTTACGAATGCGAGTGTAGGAAACCAACGAACTACGATCAAATAAGTTAAGGATAGAGGTGGTAATTTACTTAATGAAGAGGATCAAATAATGGACAGATGGAAACAATGTTTTGAATATCTTCTATTCACGGCCGAAGCCGGGGATGTTGAAATGGCAAAGAAGGAGATGAGTACACAGGAGGTCAAATTGTAGGAGAAATACAGGTAAGTGACGTTTTAGGAGCTATAAGAGCAATCAAAAAAAGGAAATCGGTAGCACATGATCAAATAACCGGCGAAGTGCTCAAAAATGTGGGCTCCAAAGGTATAGAGATGCTAACAGCAATATACAACCAAGCTTGAATGAGTGGAAGGTACCACTAGACTGGAAAAGTGACATTATATTACCAATTTTTAAGAAAGGGAATAAGAGAGAACAAATTATCGTAAAAAAATTAATAAAGAAAGTAAATGAACTATTGGAACAGTCACAAAGTAGCTTTAGAAAAGGGCGCTATATTTTTACACTCAAATCCCTGGAAAGAAATGTTGGAACTTACCAGGCATTTACAGATTAAGAAAAAGCTTTAATCGAATTCTAAAATCTAAGGTACGAACTGCATTAGAAAAGAATGGAGGATAATTCAGTAACAGCATGGATTTTATAAGAGCGGACAACAGACACAAGAATTCCTAGTCAATAGTAGTCTGAGACAAGAACGAGTACTGAGTCCCGTGCTCTTTAATTTGGTGCTAGATGATGCGATGAAGGGAATAAGAGAGAAAACATCAAAAATGTATATATATAATATTTGATAAAAACGAGAGAGACCTATAGAATAACACGAAGGCTGGAACATATAATAGAGTTAATAATATGCAAATTAATGGGGAGACCAAAATAATCGATTTTCCAAGCAAACATCATGTTAAATGAAAAGAAATTGGAACAAGTCGAGACGTTTAAATACTTAGGGGTAAACGTAAACAGCAAACGGCATCACGACACAGGAATAAACGCAAGATTGGATAATACATTCAATATATATCACAGCCTAAGAAAGTCATTCATAGGTAAAAGGGGAGATCTTAAAACTAAATTCGTATCAACACTCACTTTTGGATGCGAACCTGGATTCTGACATCAACTATGAAGAATGAAATACCGGCTTAATAATAATGCCTTTTAAATGAAACAAAAACATCCTCCGCTACTAAAAGTAATAAGTACGTAGTTTTATCGAGAACGCGTATATTCTGATCTTAGTGTTAATATGAAAGCAAAGTCATAAGCGGTTAAGAATTATAACAAAATGAAAAACAACTTAGCGACGCCTTGCTAAAAACATATACGTCATTTGTTAAAAAGGTAGTGTCGCTTTAATTCATCTGTTGAAAAAGTGAAACGATCCAGTTATAATACGTGTGGACAATGACTTCTGAATGACTGAGATTAGCGATTATGCATATTCTATAAAACTACAATATTGTTTAGATTGCCTGTATGTGTACCATTACGAATGCTGTATTAGCGCTTTGAAATGATTTTTCAGTGCATTAATCCTAGGACATTTTGTATGAATATTGTAGATTGTTAGCAAGAAGGTACAGAGGTATAAGGAAATGGAAATGAACCATTGATGATTTGTCGGAAAGTGGACTTTTTGTTGTGACAACAAAAAAAAGTGGTATTTCGATATTTCATTGTTAGTTTCAGTTTCGCGGTGTCCCCCCCCCCCCCGTCTTAAAAAAAGGGAACAAAAAGAAACTACAGTAACTAAATCAGTAAAAACAATTAGCCGACGCTTACCAGCTGCAAATGTTAACATAAAAGTATTAAGCCCAAATTGTTTTTTATTCAAAAATCATTCACCATCGACTTACTGTACGCTAAAAAAATTGTAATGTAACTTGTGATCAAGATTTAGACGGTTTGTCGACCAAGTATTGTTTTGTATATGCACCGCCAGAAGAAGAACATAAGTGACATATAATTCATCAGTACTCAAAAGAACCGTTAAACTCCATTTGAAGGTTTATGTATGGGGTTGTTTTATTGTGCAGAACTTTTAATCGTTATATTGCTTTTCAGTGAATTTTGATTCTAAGAAAATTGTGTTAACTTATATTATGTAGAGAGCATCAAATTGATTACTTCAAGAAGATGCAACAATAAATCTTTAAATTTATGCTTAGTTTTAAGATGAAGTTTGTTGTATATACAGCGTGTTTCAAAAAGAATATGCGTATTACAAAGTATTATTTTGTCCAAACTATCGATCACTGCGCCTCGGTTCGGCTATTGGAGAAACGAATACATAGTCTAGATCATAGGTCTTCTGTTTTTCTTAGTAACCGTCATATGTTTAAAATAGCTGCTCCGCAGCAGAAATCATTTTATGTTCTCGAGTTTGCGAAGTTCAATTCCGTGATTACAGTACAAAGACGTTTCAGATTCAGCTAAAAAATTGATCCTCCGAATGGGTGGAACATTCGCAGATGGTATCGACAGTTTGTAGATACAGGATGTGTATGTAAAGGAAAGAGACCTGGCCGCCCTCGTGTTTCTGAAGAAAATTTGCACGAATTCAAACTGCTTTCCAACGTAATCCTTCAAATCAACTCGTCGTGTCAGTTGGGAGTTACAACTGCCTGCAACAACAATTTGGTGTGTTTTGAGACGTCGGTTGGTTATGAAGCCGTATAAGTTACAGTTGTTACAAGGTCTGCGTCCTAATGATAAACGGATACGTGTGGCGTTTTGTAACGAGATTCATGATGCTATTGACAGTGATAACACTTTCGCACAACGCATCGTGTGCAGTGATGAAGCGACTTTCCATGTTAGTATTCTAGTAAACAAACACAATGTTAGAATTTGGGGTCTACAGAACTCACATGTAGCAATTGAACATGTACGAGATTCGCCTAAAATCAATGTGTTTTGTGCGATATCCCGATCAACTGTTTACGGCCAATTCTTCCTTGATGGAAACCCGGTTAACGGTCAGCAGTATCTCGCTATGTTACAAAACTGGTTGTTTCCGAGGCTGCACGTAGACAACTTCATTTGTCAGCAAGACGGGGCACCCCCTCACTGGAGTCGACAAGTGCGTGAATATCTGAATGAAACTGTACCGAACCGTTGGATTGGTCGTCAAGGAGCTGGCGACTTAGCATATTTCTGCTGGATTCCACGGTCACCGGATTTGACACCCTGTGACTTCTTCCTGTGGGGTTTCGTTAAAGACAACGTTTATGTACGACCACGACCACAGAACCTGGAAGAGTTGAAGAACCGGATCCGTACTGCCATAACATCAGCGACGAAGGACATGCTTGCCCAAGTATGGGAGGAATTTGATTATCGATGTGATATTGTTCGTGTCTCTGATGGGGGACACATTGAACATCTGTAATATGAACTTGAGAGGTTTGTAAATATGTGTGTAAGTTTCATATTCGTATGTCTTAAAGTTTAATAAATATATACATTCGAAATACGTATATTCTTTTTGAAACACCCTGTATTAGCGTTAATTGTATATTGGTTACATCGTGTAATTAATATACCAGGAATTTTATTTCTTTCTACAACAGAATAAATAGAAGTATAAACGTTATCTCGAGAACGTTTTTTGTTGACGCTAATTATGTAATTTTCTTGGTCATACTTACTTTGACTTGAAAAGGATCTTCTACATGTCCCTTTGTCACCGACAATCGATAACAAATCTGTTCAATAAATTTTAGGAATACAGCAATTTTTAATAGTATACTTGGTATGTTCAATTTTTTTGGCGGCAAATTTACAGATTTATCATTAGGGTATCTTCAAAAGGAACATCTTTGACTATGCAATTTGTATTCTTTAATTTTTATATAAGTTATGAAATCCAGTAATTTTTTATAATTGAAAACTTTTTTGAATTATATGTTTTTATTACTGTATAGTTCCAAATGCTATATCAGTTTTATCAAAATCAAAAGCTTTTGTCTGCAACGTGCTCTGGATGTTCCTATTACTGACGATGACAGAAATACATTGAAAAAGCTGGGTCCATAATTGAAAAGTTCACGCACTTGGTTTGTAAATAACTATTTTCGATTACTAATGCGCGTAAATAATTTAGGAAAAAGTATTTTTTGTATCTGCCTGTCAGGAAATTACGGCAAACTGAAAGGTGGCAGCCTTGGTTTTCGAGTGTTTTTCATTATTGCCTTTCAGAGAACATTTCATTTATTTCGATTTTAGTTGGCAGCCCGGATTTCATTTAAATCATATCTCAGTACAAAAGCAGATGAGACTACTCACCTTGTAGTGGAATCTTGGACTATTACTAATAACACTCGAGAATAATTAACTGATTTACTTAATGAAAATCCATAACAAAATTGAATACAAAAACTCAGTTGTGTGATTTTCACAAAGTATCTTTATTGACATAATGTAACGATCTTTTCGTCAGCACTATGGTTTTTTCATACTCAAATGTAAATCTGATTTATATTTGAGTCTGAAGAAGTCACAGTGCTGACGAACCAATTGTTACACTTTTTTTAATAAAGATATTTTGTGAAAATGGCACAATTGAGTTTTTGTATTTAGTTACATTTACAATTACAGAAGCGAAACATAGTATAATTTTAGAACAACATATATACTGTTGTCTAGAAAAAAACATATTAATTATTTAAAGGAGTATGAAATACGAGGGAGCGTTTTTATATTCGCGGAATGGGGGACAAGGGGTGGAAATAAAAAAACCAAATTATTTTTCTTTTTCAATATATTCACCTGCAAGACGGATACATTTTTCACATCTTTCAATTAATTTATTTATACCCTCATAAAAAAATGATTTCTCTTTATCTGCAAAATACGCCGAAACTGCCTCCTTGACTTCATCATCGGCAGTAAATTTTTTACCCCGCAGCTCTTTTTTCATTTTCGGAAACAGGTAATAATCACTAGGGACTAGGTCTGGGCTGTAGGGTGGGTGATTCACAATTTCGAAGCCCACCTTATGCAGGGCAGCTAACGCAACGCGGCTCTTGTGGACGGGCGCGTTGTCGTGCAAAAGCAGAACAGCTTTTGTCAATTTTCCCCGTCTTCTCTCTTTAATGGCTTCTTTTAGTCGCTCTAATATTGAAGCGTAATATTCTCCGGTTATAGAAAACCTTTATCTTTGTAATCAATCAACAATATTCCTTCCGAGTCCCAAAATACCGTTGCCATGAGTTTCCCAGCACCTTAAATTTCTTGGGAGGTGCTGTTTGGACTCAGGTTCATAATGATGAACCCAAGTTTCGTCTCCAGTAACAATTCCACTCAATACACCATCCTGGTCTTCATTACAGAGGTCCAAAAATGCACGCGAACACTCTACGCGCTGTTGTTTTTGCAGCGGCGTGAGCATTCTCGGCACCCATCTTGCGCTGACCTTAGACATGCCGAGATGATCATGTAGGATTTTAAAAATTGTTGTATCGGATACTCCAACCATTTCTGCGAGTTGTTTCTTCTTTAGTCGAGCATGTTCGAGTACAATTTGTTCGACTTTTTGGATAAGTGCTGGCGCGGTCACCTCAATGCTCCTGCCCGGCCTCGGGTCGTCTTCATGGGATTCCCTTCCTTGTTTAAATAAACTATGCCACTTGTACACCATGGTTTTTCCTGGACAAGAGTCGCCGTAAACCAATGACATCTCATTCATTATGGTCGCGACTGATTTTCCTTGCCTGGTAAGGAACTTTATAACGGCACGATATTCGATTTTTTCCATATTTCACTTTTCACTCCTGATTATGTTACTTGGTTGACGATAGCTCAAAGACTAACTGTCTAATAACAAAGAAACTTCGTATTTATACTAATCATGAGTCGCTGCACAGGCCACGCCCCCAATGCGCCTACTCACCCCTCTACAACCCGCTCATTCCGCGAATATAAAAACGCTCCCTGGTAAATCCTTTTATAATGATCTTAATGGTCATGAAAGAAACGACGTTCTGTACAAAAGAAATTAAAATTTAAATAGTTTTAAATTTAACATGAAACGTAACTATTATATTAATATTCAAAAGATATAAAAAACTTTCTATAAGGCTAAGATTTAATTTTCTTTAATTTTACTAATTCAATGTGTAAAAAAAAATCCTGCAACCAAATTTTATAATAAAAAAAATTCGCTTCGATAAGAATAAGTTGAATGAGTAGTATGCGCACAAATTTTACCAGATATAATATTTAAATAACTATTATAGTAAAGTAAAAAGCATATTAAGGAATATAACTTGGGCTCTATACAGATGCCGTTTGCAGAGTTCTATCCCAGGTAATAGTGGCTAATAGTTTTTTTCCTTTACCATAGGGTGACAAAGAAAAGCAACAAAAGAAAACTCGCTCGACCTATATTATTTCCTTAACGGGATAAATAGCTAAAATTAAAGGAGACTTGCTAATAAAATGCTGCCTGGAGCAGTATATAAACATCGAAAGATACTAAAAAATTAATTTTTCGTGATTCACAAGTAAGTCTTTCTTCGATTGATTCGTTCAAAACCTTTCAAGGATCACATTCAAATCGCACATAAGCCAGGGTCAGCAGGAATCTTCAGGGGAGGAGCTCCCGATCCAGGAAGAAACTACCAAACACTCGACATATCAGGTTTACAGCAAGTAAAGAGGATAACAAACGAATGAACGTGTACACATATGTAGATAATAGAAGTTTTTATTCTAGATTACGTTTTTGCTTGAAAAATCATCTACACGTTTTCATCACAGACTATTTGCACGATGAAAACAGTATTAAAATTTGCAAAATTTTGTAAATTCGTCGCTACATCCTCATATTCTTATTTCGTTACGTTTAATTATGAATGTCTGTTAGAAGTAAGAATATCTAACTTTGGGAAATAATTAAAATAATAGAGATAAAAATAAAAGGACTGGTTGAAAATAAAAATTAAACGAAAGAAAATTCTTAAAAACCAAATTTTTTTGAGATTCTACATGCATTTTTCTATTTTTCAACATAGATGCCAAGTTTGTTTAAACACTTATCAAACCTTACACTAAATTTTGAATATCCTCTTCATAAAAACTTGCCGCCTGCTCCGATAACCAAGAGGTTACGGCCGTTTTCACGTCGTCGTCATTGTTGTAGTGGTTACCGCCGAGATTATGTTTAAGATAGAGGGAAAAAAATCGCTCGGTACAAGGTCGGGGCTGTAGGGGTGGTGGTCCAAAACTTTCCAGCCAAAAGAGTCCAATAAAACTCGGATCTTGCATTGTCATGGAGTAGCAAAATTCTCTGTCAGCATGCCACATCTTTTGTTTTGAATCGCTTTGTGTACCTTTCTCAAGGTTTGGCCATAAACTACCGCATTTATGGTAGTTCTGCGTTGCACGAAGTCGATCAACAAAACACCATGCCTATCCCAAAACACGGAAGCTATGATCTTTCGCTGAGACAGAGTCTGTTTGGCCTTGATCTTTACAGGTAAGTGTATCCGTCTCCACTCCATGGTCTGTTGCTTCTATTCGGGTGTGACATGTGAAACCCACGTTTCGTCTTCCGTTGCGATACGACTCAACGTGGCGTCACCTTCTTCGATATAACGAATCAAAAAATTCAGCGAAACACACAAATCTGTTGTTTTTGTGGCCCTACGTTAAGAATTTAGAGACCCAACGGGTGTTTCTTAAACTTCAACTTTTCAAAAACGATCTTGTGCAGCACTGACCTTGACATTTCAAGAAAGTCGTTTGAAAAAGTGCTTAAGATGAAGCGTCCGTTCTGAAGCATTTTCGTTTCAACTGAAGCCACCTTATCGTCTGCGATCACAGATGGGCGACCGGACCCATCATTGACGTTGTCGCTGCCAGCTTTGAAGTCTCTGACCCATTTACACCCTTTGCCTTCACACATGACAGTAGCTCCAGAAACTTCATCAATTTGCAGGTGAATGTCCACAGCAGATATGTTTCTTGCCGACAAAACACGTATCATTCATTGTACTCCGCACGAGGCGGGCGATTCGATAATTTTGGACATTTTAAAGACACAGAATAGACCGTACAGGTTACCTACATAGCTACAACTGAGCGCAGTTGTTCCCAAGGAATGCTGCGACACGACGCAAACACTCATTGCGACGCGCGCATGACTTGTTAGTGCATACAACAAAATGGCCCTTACTTAAAAAACACGCCTCGTAGTAATCATGGTTTTATTCTTTGTACTGTCAGTTTCTTAAGAATATGCTACCAGGCTGAGAGTAGAATGAACCAGAAACTGCTAGCAAAATCCAGAAGAAAAGGTGAACATAAATAATTTACTTACATATGCACAAATTGACGAAGAAAATACAAATTAGACTAGAAGTTAGTTAATGGTTATCTCCAGCGGTCTATTAGGTACTTCAAAAATAAAATTGCACAAACGAGATATGCCTTTTTGTCGAAACAAAAGAGTTAAGTTAATATATTAAAAGTTTTGTGGAAAGAACGAACAAAAATAAAAGTATTCAATATTTGAAACAAAAGAGAACGTTGGTGTAGATTATTCATTAAAGTAAAATATGAAAATATAATAATATAATTAATATAATCAATATATTAATGTGAAAAATTATAAAATATAATCACAAAATTCAATAATCAAATCATATTTCTAGAAAAGTCTTTTATGATAAAGGACAATTGCCCAGTAATTGTAAATATTTACAAAAAAGCAATTCAATAAAACATGTATGCGGAGTAGGACTTTATATGGTTCTGATACATTACCTATTAGTTAAATAGAAAAAATAAAAATATGATCATATGAAATTGACCTTAAAGAGAAGAACTAATGGTTTCTTGGGTATAAGGGAAAACTAACATATAAATCCTATAAGAATGAAGAAGGCGACATCTTGATAAAAGATTAATAGTAACAACTCAAAAATATGATCCTATTACCAATATCTCGGCAAAATAATGAAAAATTTATAAATCACTAGTTAGAACAAAATTAAAGGAAAAATCGTAAATAGTATTAAGCTTAATGCTACAACAAGCCAATCTTCAGGTTAATTACCGAGAGGAATTTATATATAGTAAAACAATTCTTGCGTAAAAATGATAATGGATAAATAGGGAATAAATAATTTGGTGTTATCGACTATGACAGTTTATAGAATTGTTTTAGCTTCATAATTTTACAACAATAATTTTGTCATTAACAGTTGAATTTGATGGAGCCTGTAGTTGATTAACTTAATCACTAAGGTTGATATATGACCCCTTTCCACATTAACTTTTGTAATTCTGTATACGCATTTCGACAACTAAGTTGTCATCATCAGCAGACAATTGCAAAGTGTCGCACCTGGTAAAACACGGCGAAAAACACCTGTACGAAAACAAACTCCGTACGCGATCTACACCACTAAGAACCAAGATGTACATTGTCATTAACAGCCTCTTAATCGTTTTATGGAATATAATAAATTACGATGATGAAGTATCAGTGTTCTTTAATTATATTTCTGTATTTATGATGCTCACTTAGCATATAAAGAAGTTCTAATGTAAAACTACTGAAACTATTCAAAATTTTCATTGCGACTGCTTACTTCACTGATTTCGACTTCCACGACTCCATTGTTCCCTGCACTAAATGCAAAGTATAGAATAAAGTAAGACGTCTAGCAACAATTATGCGGGAATTAAGTCTTTCATATTAAATCTTACTTAATTTATAGAGCTCCCATCTGAAACTTTAGGAACCCTAGAATTCAATGAGCATTATTTTAAAATTAAAGTTTTAATAGTATAATAGCTTTATGTTTTAACATCGCTTTAAATTTTTAAGTTAGTCTAATAATAATAAAAATAAAAATATTAAAATTTATTACATATAAAATTGAATGCATATTTATACCGTTTATGTAATTAAGGCAGGTGGAACAACTAAAATAATTGTTGTGGAAAATAATAAATCGGGTGTTACAGATAGAAGAGGCTTATTAGTCCCTGTTGATTTGAAGTTCGCCAAAACAATAGGAATGCAAGATGAACGAAGAAGAAGCCATCCATTTGACCAACGAAGCTTCTAAAAGTAGTCCCTTGATGTTAATAAAACTCTATATAGAGCAGCGATTACATTAATTTTAAATAAGATGGGACGGAATAGGTGATATATTTGTAGAGATTTGTAAATCTAATTTGTCTAAACATATTCATTCTCGAACGTATTTCGAAGATGTTACACTTGATAAATAGGAAAAATGATGTGGTATCAGAAGTATTTGACGCAAAGTATATTCCTTTTACTACATTTAAGCATTTTATATATAAACTTAAAAAAATTTTTAAATTCTTTAACTTACCTTTTTTAACGTTACAGACATTTCGAGAGAGAAATTTCTTTTATAGTGCAAAGCATTCACTAGTTACTTAGTGGTCGATATATGTGACCTAGGAGCAAGAGAAATTCCTAGAAGGATCGGGTCGATTCAAGAAAGTGCACACTCCAGAACAGGAATATTTGCGGGTACGTATATAAGCAGCTGAGATTCTGCTTGACAGATGATTAGTGATATTGACATTTATAAGACAAAGTCGACTTTAGTCATCAGTGCTAATTAAGAGGTATTTGTAGTTAGCATTTTAAGATAATTTATTACTCGAGTTATTCAGTTATATTTATTGCTAACAGAAGTTGAGAAAGTTATTTCTGTTATTCCTATGTTTGATTTTACTATCGCCAAAGATTCATCACGGCAAATAGGTAACAATAGTTTCAATCTTTTAGAATCTAGAATAGAACGATGTTAGATAAATTACTTAATTAGTTATCGTATCGAATTAAATGAATCTGTCGGTATCTAAGCACAGATCATGCAGAAAATCTTATTGCGAGTATGGAAAGACGTTATCAAGCAATATAATAATAATATTTGTAGCGACTGGGCTTCAAATTAGAAAATTACATCTTAATAGTGTTGTAAAAAGTTGTAAATACTTTTTAATGACAGAAATTTGTTATTTTAAAATACGCTTTTCTTGAAAAATCACCTATTTGCATATTTTTTCTTAATTCATCGTTAAATTCTTATATTTTAATTTAATTAAGTCTAACTATGAATATCTATTAGAAACAATAATTTGGGAAATAGGTGAAATAATAGAAAAGATAAAACTGAAAATTTCATTTTAGGTGTCGTTAATATCAGATTTGGGCATGTAGTTGTATTAAACGAGGTGTTGCTGTTCATACTACCAGCTTCTTAAGAATATATCAGACTGATAGAAAAAATAAGAGGAAACTGGCAGATCCCGAAAGACGTTTGTATCATTGATAGAAAAGGTGAAGTTTTTAAGAAAGTTACTCTCTTTGGGTAATGTATTTATAGCTGCTTAGTGTACTATAATAGACATTTTTTATTTTAGAATAAGTCTTCACTGAAAAATCGATGACTTGTTTCTGTGGCACAAACTATATACTACTGTGGGCAAAAAATAGTAAGACTTTTTAATTTAAATTTCGCGCGAAAACCCATTCGTCGAAATATTTCTTTTCTAGGTTGGTATGACTGTCAGTGGCATCTGTGTCAAATGTCACATCAAAATAATCATTAGTGTTTAGTATACGCTTGTCTTTCTGAAGTACAAAAAGTGCATTCGGCGATTTTTACAATGAGTGAAATTATTCAACAAAGAAGTTCCATTAAATTTTGTGTACGGAATCAAATTTCTGGTGCCGAAACGTTCAGAATGTTGCAAAAGGCCTTCGGTGATAATTGTTTGTCGCGAGCAAGTGTTTTTGATTGGTACAAATTATTCAAAGAGGGTCGAGAACGCGTTGATGACGAACCACGTCCAGGACGGCCATCAACATCAACTGATGATCAATACGTCAATAGAATCAAGGAATTGGTGCTTGAGAATCGACGATTAACAGTCAGAGACCTTACTGGCATCGTTGGAGTATCGGAAGGATCAGTGAAAACCATTTTGAAAGATCATTTGGGCCTAAGAAATGTGAAAGCACGATTTGTTCCAAAATCATTCAATTTTTTTCGAAGAACAGCGTCGCGTTGACGTCTGTGAAATAATGCTTTCCGACTATCAAGACAAAATGAAAGGCATCATCACTAGAGATGAGACTTGGATCTACGCTTATGACCCGGAAACACACGATCAATCGGCCGAATATCGTATCAAAGGTGAGCCGAAGCCCAAAAAACCACATCAAAGCAAGTCAAAAATCAAGGTTATGTTGACAGTTTTCTTCGATTATCGAGGTGTGGTGCACTCCGAATTCCTTCCGACCGGCTAAACTGTCAACAAAGAATACTATTTGAGTGTTATGCGTCGTTTGCGCAATGCTATTCGTAAAAAGAGGCCAGAATTATGGGCCGACAACTCTTGGTTTTTTGCACCACGATAATGCATTGTCGCATACTGCATTAATTCTTCGTGAGTTTTTCGCCAAATTTTCAACCAATATCGTGCCGCAACCACCATATTCGCCTGACTTAGCTCCGTGTGACTTCTGGCTATTCAGCAAACTCAAACGACCGCTCCTGGGAAACCGTTTTGAGTCAATTGAAGACATTAAACGTGAATCGCTACGCGCATTGAAGTCTATTCCTGAAATTGACTTTAACAACTCTTTCGAGAATTGGAAGAAACGTTGGCACAAGTGTATTGAGGCCAGGGGGGATTACTTTGAGGGGGACGAAATAGATTTGGAAGAATAAATTAAGAATTTAAAAATTATGAACAAAATCTTACTATTTTTTGCCCACAGTAGTATATTTTTTGGCAGCGCATCAGAGTCGTCAAGAAATACCATGTATGCGCCTAGTAATTCACAGAGGGAATTTAGTACATCGCATCAGCTCTGTGACAACAGTTGCGGTGTTTGTTATATTGCTGCTTCCGTGTATAGCGCAATAATATCGGAAAGTTGTAACAGTACCACAATTAGTAGTAAATATAATTTAAGAAAGTTCATAAAAGAATTCGCAGACTTAGAGTGCCACTGCGCAAAGATAATATGTGCGATCCGTGATAAATTTTTGTTATGCCAGGATAAATTTACGTGCAAAAAACACATTAAACGTGCACAACATAAATATGCAAAAATTGGTAAATCTGAAGTTTACTGTTTATAATTTATCGCTTTTTCTACTTGCTGAAAAACAGATTTGTAATTTCTGGGTTACATATAATCCTAAATGGAAATTAGCATTTCGTGCAAAATTACAAAATCATCAAAAATTGAAAACAAGATTAAATCCGATGTAAATATCATAATAAAAAGCTGTACGGACTAAATAAATTCTGTTGTTACTGTTGTAGTACAAACATTAGGACTTTTTAAACCGTCAGTGTTATGGCTACTAGCTAGTAAAAATTAGAAAAATGTACTGGAGAAGCAATTTTGAGGGTAGTGCTAAATATATTGACTAATTTTCAGCTCTCAATAGATTAAGTGTTAATGCTAATGGTACCGTAACCATGTTATGTATGGGTCACTCTTTTAAGAATAAGTATAGTAACTTAATACGTGTGCGTGTAAACTTTATGCTTTACATTTTGTAGCAAAATTTGGAAATTTGAGTAGAATTCGAAAATTTGGCATACAGTGTCCTGGTATCCTTTAACCACTACCGCCAATTTTTACACGATGGGAAGCACAGTCAGTGTTTTATTATTCTAAGCATTTTCAACAAATAAAGAGTATATTTTTTAATTTAATTCGAAGGAAGCCACAGCCGTTAACAAATTTGAAGATCCTGACGTATTTACAGATTTACAAAACTATTCACAATTACAAAGGAATACTAGACAATAAGCAAATTAGAAAATCTTTAATCGTAAATACTAGAAGATGTACACTCTTAGTTGTATGCATTAAGTGACAGAAAAATCATCTTGTTATAGAAAATTTTCATAATTTTTTAAACAAGGATTTAGATTTGATCAGACTAAGACAAATATGTAATGATAATGATAGTCCTTCTTCTTTGCATAGTTACGAAAATTATTTTAGCTGTGCAAATATTATATTACTAAATATGGCACGATCACTTTCAGAGCGGCATACATCGCCTAGTAAAATACTAATGGAAACATAACATTGAGATTAGTAAGATGTCACAGAAGAGTGTTCCATATATATTATTACCATTTACGTCTTACCACTAATCCGTTGAAAGCATGAATTATTAATACTTTTTCGCTGGATAAAAAAACAAGAATTTACGCTATCAATAGACGTGGTTAAGATGTTCATTAGTCATTTAATCTATTTACATAGTTGTTTACTCAACAATATACTGAATTGCGCATATATTTTACAAGATTTAAACTAAAATTCCAATTACCTATAATCCGTTACCTGTTATTAACTATGATACGGACGGCTACGGCGCGCCGTCCGACTTGGCAACACTAGTTATGAACCAAGACCTCTATACTTAGGGCGAAACACACAAAGTAGGATCAGTCTTCTAAACTATTAGACGCAGATGGCTTTCACTATTGGAATATTTAACATAAGCGTAACGATGAAGATAAAACAAATCTTCAAAATATTATTCAATCAGAGCAATTATTGTTCCGTTTTCATCTATCGATGCCTTAGCTCTTTGCCTCGCAGTTCTACATTTTTCTTATTTATCCTTTTTCTCTTTTTTATAATTCCTGTCTGTACATGCTTAGTTTGACAGTCTTTTAGTACTTTATAATGTAACAAAATCTACTCAATTAATTGTCTTTCCTTTCCAATTCCTAACTCTTTTGAGTTCTTAACCCTATCGTGCATAGCCTTATTCTTCTTAAAAGTTTCTTCTTGTTTTCAATTAGTTTCAGGTTACTACGACGATAGGATGGGTAGCCGTACTATCATACTATCTTTTTTGTAAATTTCTACTTGTACATGTATGTTCAGGTATTCTCTCTCTATTCGTTCGAACTTCATTTTATCTCTGCTTAACTCATATTTAATGTTGTTTGTAGATAGTCATTACTTTTGTCTTGATGATTATGTTTTCCTACTTTGTATGCATATTTTTATATCTTCGGCAAATGCCAAATCATTTATTTTTTCCCAGTGTTTTGAGCTTCCTGTAACCAATCTTATAGGTGCTAAAATCCACTTTACTTGATTTAATAACATTATACACGGTTAAAGTAAACAACAGAGAACTAAGGTTATGAAACAGAGACCACTTTACCACATCACTTCTCAGGTTCTAAATGTATCTGCCATTCTGTGCCTCATTTATACTTGTAGCAATTAATATTCTGATATAGGTTATTTAACGTGTTAATCAGTTGCTGTTATACTTCTCTTATACACAATGGAAAATTATATGTGTAAATGCTGTGTATGGCAAAATTTTCAGATGTTCAATTTAATACCGGACATTAGTAGTTTGCATACCAAAATATGTAGCGCTTAAGTGTGACATATGTGTTTTAATGTGACTAACTAATGCCAACTAAATTAATAGAACAAGTAACTCGTTTTAGTTTCAGTGCAGTAGTTCAGCCCTGAAGATGTCCCATACAAATGGATACGAAACTTCGGCAGATATACAAGTGACGCGGTTCCAGCCCGGAAGCCCAGAAGCAGATAGCAAGTAACTCGTGTTAATAAATTTTAACTCTCCAGAAATAGAAAACTTGTAGAACATTGTTTGTCACAAAAAATTATATTTTTACTCATACGTTTACTAAAAAGGTATGCACTCGAAGGTTAAATGATATTTTAGCTTGGCACAATTGCTTAAGTGAAGTCTGTCCCGTCCTGAATGAATTCAGTTGCAAAAAACTGACAATAGATTGCATGCCAAAGAGCAAAAGCTACGGGGCTAATAGAAAAGTAGAAGGATTAATAATGGAGCTGGAGCCTTCCTGCAGAATTTCAAAAGTGGGTAACGAAACAGTCATTGAAAAAATGACATTTCCTTAGTCGCTTAAATTTGCAACGGACCTACTTAGTAGGAGGAGAAATTATGTTAGGATTATTATAGTTTATGTGTCTACTAACAGGATATTGTAAACTCGACAAATATATGAATAATGTGAGCTTGACAGAAGAAGCAATATTTAAATTCTTCCAAGTAGAAGAAGGAACCGTGGTCCACGTACTATGTCAATGGGACTTGGCAAGATCGCAGTTTCTAGAAATAGGAGATGAGTGTCCTGAAACGAACCTTTATACAAAAGAACCGTTTTCGAAGCTGCTAGGTCTAATTAAACGAATGAGTAGTCTATCTATCTAAGGTCGTTCTTTTACAATTACTATTAAACCCAAACTTATGAATTTTTATTACGGACTGCGAAATTTGTCTGCTTTACGAAAATTCTTTCATAACAAAATAAAATGGAATCTGTGGTTACATTTAAATAATATACTACCATTAGATTCTTGAAATGAATTGCACATAGAACCAATTTAAAGCATTACATCGTTAAGAACACAGTAAAAATTTTATGGCACCTTAAAATGAGGAATTTCTTTTGTCAATTAAAACCCTTGAACCATAAAGAACTTTTGGGATCATAAAATGGGAATCCCCTAATGACCAACACAACGGAAGTCAATTAAACGTTACAGTACCAAGAGAAAATACGAAAAAAGTGATAAACGGGAGAGGCGGAGCCAGGGGCGGAGCAACAAATGTCAATAATAAATAACACGTCCGAAAGTATAGTGTTTTGCGTTTCGCTGGATTTATTTCGCGGAGGCGAACACATACATATTTTTTCTCTTTATGTATTGGGTTTGTAATAGTCGCTGCTGTATAATTGATGTAAAATGTTTGTGGCTTGTGCCTTGGTTTCGGTGTATACATACACATATGCATACACAAGTAGAACTGTACGAATTGTTACTACAATACGACGAGCACACCTGTTGATAAATTTATAAATGTTTCAGAGATGCAATTACGTTGTTGATAGCCGCGAGTAGGTAGTGCAAGAGGAGCCGACCGCAATGCGGCAATCGTTCTGCATTATTCATAACCATTATTGGATGTTTTTTTCTCGGAACGTCTGACTACATATGTTGAGCGTTTAATTTGTCGAAAAGGAATTGGAAAATCAATAATTTGTATCAGGAATTTAGTATCTAAAGCGAGATTTACATCGGTTCTATACAGTGATTGAGGTTGTATAACACTTAATTTTTTAAGATAAAAAAAGTTTTTTATACCAACATTTATATTTAAATGAAAAAATAATACTAATTTAGAAAACGATTGTGTTAAGGAAAACACTATTAAAAGAAAGACAGAAAGAGGAAATTAAAAAAAAATTAAAAAATGAATCGCGAAGACGAAGTGAAATATGGATGATTTAAATTATCAGGTATAATTATAGAGCGATTTATTTTTTATTTGAAATGTATCAATTTAATACCCAAAATTGTCTCACGGTATCGTAACAGAATTGTGTAAAAATAGCATAAATATTCGCTTATTTATATGTTTGAAAGTGTATATTCGTAAATTTCAAATTGGTAGTTAAATATGATGAAGATGAATATTTCCGTGTGCATTTTGGTGTAAGTAGGCGATCCAAATTTAGAGGAATATAAAAAATTTGGTGTACGAATTGCAAATGTGCTTTAGAAACACTACTAGTACTGCATGTGAAATGGTGAAAATACTATGAAAAATTGAGTGTATATGACTGACATAAGAGATTTAAACAGATTCTATTCAGAGGAAAAGTAAACAAATTTTTGCCCTACAAGTCATTATGACTGTGTCAAGATATAGTACATTTACGAGGGTAGTTTGACAAGTAGTGAGAATGGAAAAGAAAAATACAAAATAATTTTTACTTTTCAATATATTCTCCTAAAGGAGCAATACATTTATTCCAACGGTGCTCCAATGCCCTTATGTCATCTCTAAAATGCGATTCCGGAAGGCTTGCAAAATACTCATTTACGAAGATGATAAGCTCGTCGTTAGACGAAAATTTCTTTCCACCTAGTGCCGTTTTCAATTTTGGAAAAAGGTGGAAGTCGGAAGGGGCAAGATCCGGCGAAAAGGCGCATGCGGTACTAATTGGAAATGCAACTCGTGGATTTTGGACATCGCAACTGTGCTGGTATGCGAGTGAGCGTTGTCTTGGTGAAACAGAATCTTTTTCTTTGCCATTCCTGGCCAATTAGCACGAATCTCAACATTTAATTTTTGTTGAAGTTCTCCATAATATTGTCCGTTTATTGTGGCACCTTTCTGAAGGTAATCAATGAGCAAAATGGCCGTTGAATCCCAAAAAATTGATGCCATCACCTTGTTTGCCGATAAATTGGTTTTCGCTTTCTTTGGAGGTGCAGAACCACGTTCTAACCATTGTTTCGACTGTTGTTTAGTTTCAGGTGTACTGTAGTGTATCCAAGTTTCATCACAAGTAACAAATCGCCTACAAAAATCAACCGGATCCCGCTTGTAAATGGAAATGCGCAAACGAGTGAACTTTTGACCAGTTGTAAGCAATCGCGGCACCAATGTTGCCGAAAGCTTGGAAAGGGCCAATTCTTTCGTTAAAATGTGGTGTACGCATTCTGTTAAAATGTTTACCATTTCTGCTATCTCTCTCACTTTGAGTCGTCGATCTTGCGTAATAATATTATGGATTTTTATAATCATTTCCTTAAAAGTCACGATTTTGGGGTGGTCCAGAGTGCGCTTCATCAACACAGCTTGTTCTACTACGTTTAAATTCATTTACCCATCTACTTATTGTGGTGGATGATGGAGCAGATTCACCTAATGTTTCCCGTAACTCATCTTTTATTTCGCTAGCTCTCATACCCTTAATTACGAAGTATTTAATCACCGCACGATACTCTGATTTTTCCATTTTAACAAAACGACGTGTTGCTTCTTTTTCAATCAGCTGTCAAAAATAAACTAGTCAACCGATTTACCTAAATATCGAAATGTAAACATTTAAATAGGCAACCTAAATTACAGTGCATTTGTTTTACCAATTACCACGTACTGTGTCAGACCCTCTAGTCAAAAAAGCGACTATTAGGTTAAATCATCTATTTTGTAACTTTATGTTTTGTCTTTCATCGAAATCTTGAGAGTATATTAATAGTTATTTACAAATTTTACATTTTACAATATTACTGTATTAGCGCAAGCTATTTAGGCATTCAATATTTCTATTAATTCATGATAATAAATAAAATACTTTGTAAAATTTCTTGTTTCGCAATAAATCTTCAGGCGGTAGAGCAAGATGCACATTTCGTTATTATATATATTTGGACATTATACAATATATTGTAAAACTTTATAATTTTAATTTTTGTTCCCTTTTACTGTCATGTTCGGATATATTTTGTGCCTTGGGTTTTCCCTTTCTAATTATTGGGTGCCAAAATATGTAACAAAACAAAAACATTTAATACTTTCTTGTTCTTAATGTTCCTTATCATTTAATATTGTTAGAACGGCATCTAAATTTTAATGGCAATGGTTAATTTATTGTACCTGAGTGCAAAACTTCTGAACATTCCCAGTCTATAGTGGCAGTCGCAATGTACACAATTAGTTAGTAACTTGCAGAAATCAATCTATTGTATTCTTCAGTGTGTACAACACACGTAGATAATAAATTCATTGCATCAATAGCAAACAACAATTTAGTACATCGCAAGATTTAACATAAGAGTTAAACATTATACATAGGTGTTAAATGAATAATTTTAAGTTTAAGTAGGCGATTTTTTGGACATAATCGCAAATATCTCTGGTACAAAAAGAAATAGAAAGTCCCGGTTTGAAGTAGCTTAACAAGCATACCATGATGCTTACATAGACACTGAAAAAACGTCAATTTTTGAAAAAAGTTTCACAGTTACCGAACCAAGCCGAGCATTTTTGGCCAAAAAGTCGTAAACATCTCGGGAAAGAAAAGAGATAAAAGTGTCAGTTTGAAGCAGCGTAATAAACGTGTCATGATGCTTACGTAAACACTGAGAAAACAACCATTTTAAAAGTAAGTTTCGGAGTCACATAATCAAAACGAGCATTGTCGTTCGCGAGACGCCCGCGATTTTTTGAACATAATCGCGAATATCTAGAAAAATTTAGCTTGTTTTAATTAGATCTAGCAGCTTCGAAAGCAGTTTTTTCCACAAGTATTAACCGTGTCTTTGCAAGCCCTGATATTGGCGTAGCACACTTTCCAGTTGCAAGGACCTAAATATATGTTTTTCGTCAAGCTCATGCCATTCAAAGATTTGTTGACTTTACAATGACCTGTCGCACATTATCATTCTGTATAAGGTCTTTATAAAATGGAGCCACTCTTTTTTAAGGAACCATTTTGATTATCTTCGACTTTGAGCGTTCTTCCACGATTACCAAGATTCACTTTCAGCCAACTTTGCCATGGTGGTTTGTTCAATGCCATTCTGTTTTCTCTAATACTACATTCAAATGGTAAATTGATTTACTTGCTTACATAGTACATTAATACAGAGCTGGTATTCTTACAAATTCAGGTTGTTCGCCTTTGATCATATAGATAAGCATAACCTTTTCTTACTGAGGGCGGTGTTTTGTTTTGGTAACGTATTGTCACAAAATCAATATTTATGGTTAAACTAAGAATCGGAAAAGATGTGAAAAAATACACTCTTAAAAAATCCCCCTTAGATGTAGTTAAATCCCGACTAAAATATAAAAACCGTTTATTATTTAACTCTATTTATTCACGACAAAAATTAGTTTTTCGTTTTTACTACATAATGAATTAAGTTTACAAAGAAAGAAAACCTCTAGATTGAAAGAATCAATCAAAAGAATATTAATATAAAAATACTCTTGGTCTCTCTCTCTCTCTATATATATATATAATGAAGTTTAATAATAATATAATAAAGTGTGTGTGTATATATATATATATATATATATATATATATATATATATATATATAAGGGTTTTCCAATAAGGACTTGACAACTTTTTTTCCAAATAAAATCCAGACCATTTGAGATATTTAAAAAACTTTATTATCGGGTTGAAGTACAATCAAAACATTTATGAATGGAACTCGACTTCGTTCATATGGCCACCGCGGGCACGTTTGCAGCGGTCGATTCGTTGGACCCAATTTTCGATGAGTCGACCACACAATTCGGCCGAAACGGCTGCTATTTCACGTTCAGTGTTGGCTCTGAGCTCTTCCAACGTTGTCGGCTTATTGGCATAGACCAATGACTTGACGTAGCCCCAAAGGAAAAAGTCTAGAGGCGTTAAATCGCACGAACGAGGCGGCCAATCGATTGGTCCATTTCTTGAGATAACACGCTCATCAAACTTACTCTTCAATAAATCGATTGTAACGTGTGTTGTCCAAGTCCATATCTTCCAACTCGGGCCAAAAATAATCGGTAATCATGGCGCGATAACGATTACCATTCACAGTAACGTGACGATCATTATCGTCGACGAAAAAGTATGGCCCTATGACGCCGCCGGCATGCAAATCGCATCAAACAGTTATTTTTTGTGTATGAAGTGGTGTTTCATGAAGCACATGTGGATTTTCACCTGACCAATAACGCATATTTTGCTTATTGATGAACCCATTGAGCCAAAAATGAACTTCGTCACTGAGAATGATTTTGCGATGAAATTGATCATCATGGCGCATCTTTTCCAGAGCCCAATCGGAGAACGTACGTCGCTTCAAATGGTCCATCGCCTTCAATTCTTGAGTCAGCTTGATCTTGTATGGGTGTAAACCAAGATCCTTACGCAAAATTTGCCATAAAGTGGTCTGGGCGATGCCCAACTCTTGAGAACGCCGTGAAATTGACTGATTTGGATCATTTGCTACGGACGTTTCAACGGCAACGATATTTTCGACACTTCGACCAACCCGTTGTCTCACTGGCACGGCAACATCACACAACGAATATGTAGACTCAAATTTTTGCACTAAACTTGTTACTGCCTGTCTACTAGGGCGAGAATTACGACCGAAAATCGGAGTTAACGCTCTTAAAGTAGCGGTCACCGACTCCGAATTTCTGTAGTAAATTTTTATAATTTGCAGACGTCGTTCGTTCGTGTACTTTACCATGATGAAAATGTTAAGTTTACTGAATAAGTTGATAGTGACAGTTCGATGATTAGTGATAGGGTGCGTTCGCAAATTGAATTAAAAGTTGTCAAGTCCTTATTGGAAAACCCTTTATATATATATATATATATATATATATATATATAATAATATATTAATAACATAAAAATGGAGGCGCTTTTAGTAATAAACTCAAAATTTATTTAAAAAGGGATGAAACTAAGTCAAAATACCACAAAATAAATCTAAAATAATAAATAAATGACAGTCATAAAATTAGAAAACTTCTTTGTTGAATTAAATAAAAGGTAAACTTCGAAAATTATTATAACCAATTAGTATATTTTTCGCGAATTAAATAACTTTTTATATTCCTACATTATTTCAACAAAAACATATTTTTCTTAATCAATAAGGTTAATATATAACCCCTTTCCACAATTAACTATTTGTAAATTCTGTATACGTATTTCGACAACCAAGTTGTCATCATCAGCAGATAAAATCAAAGTGTCGCACCTGGTAAAACACGGCGAAAAAATTGTACGAAAAATATACTCCGTACGCGATCCGCATCGTTGAAAACCAAGATGTGCACATCTTGGTTTTCAACGATGCGGATCGCGTACGGAGTATATTTTTCGTACAATTTTTTCGCCGTGTTTTACCAGGTGCGACACTTTGATTTTATCTGCTGATGATGACAACTTGGTTGTCGAAATACGTATACAGAATTTACAAATAGTTAATTGTGGAAAGGGGTTATATATTAACCTTATTGATCAAGTCAATAAACCACAGGCTCCATCAAATTCAACTATATTTTTCTTATTTCCAGATAATCGGAGAATTTTTGCTATTATAACTCGTAATATAATCGAGAATTTATGTTACATATTTCTTTATTTTTTGTTGCCGCTGGATCTTGTTAAGTTAATGAAACAGAAAATTAAACTTTATTATATGTATTGTAACGCGGACATATGAACGAGAAAACTTCATTCTCTTCGACAATATCCTTCGGTAGAGTTGTTTTGCTTGTTGTGAAAAATAATTCAATAAGTTGTGTAATAAGAGCAAGTGGAAAATCAGCACCTATAAATTGCTCTCCGGAATTTTTCAAAACGTGAGATGAGACAAACCGAGAACCTTGTAACTGCACAATTTTTTTATTTCTTGCTTTTACTTCTTTCTCACAAGTAATATATAGGAGAGAGTGAATATTAAAATCGAAAAATTATTCATCAAAATTAAATACAGAAGAATTTACAAAAAACATGAGTACACCTTGTAGAAAGCGTGGACGAAAAAATCATTAATCAAAACGAGAATCGCTTTATATGGAGAAGCAAATTTTCTCATTTCTAGTAATTGAATTCATTTGCTATGGTAATAGATAAATATCACTACTGTTACAACATTATAAATATATGTTCGAGTATATAATACAAATAATGATGTACTAGACTCAACAGTAAACTAAACCTAATCTCATGCCATCGAAACCTTTGATTGTCGCGTCTTATATATGTTATTCTTGAATATCTTAATATCATTTTTCCAAAGACGCATATAGCAAAGGAAGCAAATAATTAATAAGGTATAATGATATTAGATGTGTTTAAGGAGCCAATTTTCATCACTATAACAAATTAATTATCATCTAATGATGATATTAAATACAATAAAGCAGTCGAGTAATTTATTACAGCTATATTCGTTTTGTCGTAAAACTGAAACTTCTTAACTAATTGCATACCACATAGTTTAATTCTACTCCATAGTCATGTTTTCAATTCATTTATTGTGCGTCAAAAACGTTTATTATTTAAAAATTATATTAAAATATATGAGTAAAGAAAGAGGGAATGGTTCGTTTTTCTCAACAAACAAGGGCAGATGAAGGGAATACTAATTTAAACGGAGCAACAAAACCGGCAAAATCTTATTTTGCAAGATTAATACTCTAAATGCTGTTCTTTATTGCTATGTATTAGATATATGTATATATGTACATATGTCATATTATGTGTGTTCTCAAAAGTAGAAGTAAAGAATGCTTGTTTGCTTGGGTTCTTTTTTATTTTAATAAATTTTTCTTTATATTTGGCGCAAAGCAGTTTAATTAGACGCCCTTGATGTAAATAGAACATCATCTTATTATTAATAGTACCTTTACTTATAAAAGGTTCGGGCTCGTTGCCATTATCATCCGCTGTATGCTAAACTAGATATTAAAAAAAAATGCCTTTGACTTTGTCGTGTTTTAATTATTAGAGAAACAGTTTATATCCTCCACTTTTGGAAACGATTTATATGTTTCGTAATCAATATATAAAAATTAGATTTTCAAGCTGTGATACATGTTCTTCAATCATTCAAATTTGAACAGATTGTATGTAAGTTACATCTTTCATAAATCCTCACAGGAAAAAGAAGAAATGGCAAGGTATGAGATCAGAAGATTTCGGTGGCAGGAATTGAAGTGCTGGGCCTACATTCCCTATACGATCATTCCATCGTTGAGGTACAGATTCATTTAATAAACCCTGAATATTCACTGGCCAAATAAATGGATTTCCGTCCCTGTGGAAAATGTAATCTTTCTTCTGAATCTACATTAATTTGAGGAACAAGCCAGTTTTGCAGTATTGTAGGACACACTTATTCAGTAATAGTTTTTATCAAAAAAGAAAGGTCTCTAACCTTTGTTGACGATATGCCACAGAAAACATTAATCTTCGGGCTGTCACTAAATTCTACAGACTTTATTTTGTTGTTCCTACGAAGAGCCTGTATCGGTTATAAGTAGTATGATTTATATATTAATCGATGCCTTAACACGCGCCAGACTGTAGTTTATAGTATTCCAAGTTCTCTGTTCGCTCTACTTACTGCTATTCCCCGTTGGAAGTCCAATGGTAAACTACAACGAAATGCACGTTTCACCGTTGTTGTAGAATCACTTTTACCGAACTCACGAATGCAAGTAATCTTGTGTTGCATAGGAGCCATCTCGCTCACAATTGATGCTGGAATATTCTACCAGTAGTATTCGAAACTTTGCACCAGCCTCTATTCAAATATAACTTATAGTGCGGGAAGTGCAGTCAACTGAAATTGTATCTATTTTTTTAATCATACTGTCTATAGTGACATATTTTTTAGTTCTAGTGTGGCATAAGATAGGTAGAGCATTCATTTTTTAACTAATAGGTGAATGGAAATGGGTTGCGATTTTAAAATTTGCCATCTACCTATAGATCTGGGACGCCCATACAGTTATTGAGATTGTGTTTTTCCAGAATGATCATGATTAATTGTATCATATATATATATATATATATATATATATATATATATATATATATGATATATATAATATATTTAGGAATTTTGTAATTATCAGGATAATAAGTATTTTTTTGCATACCCAACTTTCGCGTAAATAAAACTGTACAGTTCTCTTCGGGCAAGTTTCTCTTTCACTACGTTTTATCTATTTAGCTTAGAATTAACGTTTGCACTTTCTTCATCAGAATGGACAATATCACAAAACGCTCTGTTGTAAAGAGTTTCTTAAAATATAAGTCTTTTTACGTCAACTTTAGATGGCAGAATAGTCTTCAAATCGAAAATTTTGCTTTCGCTAAAGGGTTTAGCTCTAATAAAAAATTAAATACGTCGAATTTATTTCAAATAAAGTTTCATTTATGGAATAGGATTGTTATTAGTAAATTTTCTATAAGCGCGAATGTTTAAATATACAGAAATTGCGATGCTAAAATAGTATTGTAAGAAACGGCAATTATCGTTGAGATTAACTTACGTAGGCTCTGAAGCTTTCGTAAATATTTATGATGCATTTTAGATACAGTCTCGAAATCGGATTAAATATCAAAGGAAGCAGTAAACTGGAGCGGAAAAGTCAATTATTCAAATTTCGTGAATTTTCATAGAGAAAATTTCGAAGAAATATTTAAGGGTAATTTCTATCAACAATGATCGATAGATTGCAGCTAAAAAAAAGTCAATTGCTTTTAATGGTGTAACAGCTTTTAAATTAGTGTCGATTTAAATTAGAAAAAGTGTAAATTTTTATAATTCCTCTTATGAAAAAATTCGGTTTCGATAAATTATAAATTGAGCTTTTGATAGCAGATTTTCTAGCAGATAAGCAACTGAAATGTAATATATAATAACATTGAAATTATTTATTCTATAGCTAACATGAAACTATTTGCAATGTGCTAATTGGAGTGTGAATTTTAATGGCAGGGATGATTGTCATTTGTAAATTAAACAGTTCCCTTGTGTTAAAATTCGAGTGTTAATCCTTACTTTTGTAAGAAGTCACTCATTAGATCGAAGACCAGTCGCAATTTTTCCCATTGCGTTTTTCTCTTTCTTTGGAAGATTAACACTGATTTTTTATTTCGTGTCCTTCTAAGTTAGCTCTTTTCAATCTTGTCTTATTATCTTGCTTAGTTCAAAGATTTTTATCAACAGTTTCTTATTAAAGTGTCTTTGATTTTGTCTTTCGACATATTCTCAAAATTTTCCTAACATGTTTCATCTCAGCCTGTATTCTTATTTTAAAACGTTCAGTTAAAAATGCAACTTTCACATCCGTATATTAGCACCGACATATAAATTGTTTTGCAAATTGTTATTTAGGAAACATCTGTTTAGTGAATGATATCTCTTTATAAATTTTGTTAGTTAATCTCTGAATTACAGTACTTGTTTATTAATGCATGATATCTTGATACAAAGCGAACTGCAAAAGGTTCACAATAGATCTTTAATTTTCACGATCTTTCTAAATAATTTTCACCACAATCTATGTACTTGTTGAACGCTTCAACAACTTTGGGCAATCACTCTTTCGGTATTATAATTTGCAGTGACCGTCTCTTCTATTTCCAGCATCACACTCCTCACAACTCCTCTCACAGTAAAGGACATAGTCAACATTTTCTTCTTAACGAATCGAGATTTTCGTACATTCACAGAGCCTGTATCGGTTATAAGTAGTATGATTTATATATTAATCGATGCCTTAACACGCGCCAGACTGTAGTTTATAGTATTCCAAGTTCTCTGTTCGCTCTACTTACTGCTATTCCCCGTTGGAAGTCCAATGGTAAACTACAACGAAATGCACGTTTCACCGTTGTTGTAGAATCACTTTTACCGAACTCACGAATGCAAGTAATCTTGTGTTGCATAGGAGCCATCTCGCTCACAATTGATGCTGGAATATTCTACCAGTAGTATTCGAAACTTTGCACCAGCCTCTATTCAAATATAACTTATAGTGCGGGAAGTGCAGTCAACTGAAATTGTATCTATTTTTTTAATCATACTGTCTATAGTGACATATTTTTTAGTTCTAGTGTGGCATAAGATAGGTAGAGCATTCATTTTTTAACTAATAGGTGAATGGAAATGGGTTGCGATTTTAAAATTTGCCATCTACCTATAGATCTGGGACGCCCATACAGTTATTGAGATTGTGTTTTTCCAGAATGATCATGATTAATTGTATCATATATATATATATATATATATATATATATGATATATATAATATATTTAGGAATTTTGTAATTATCAGGATAATAAGTATTTTTTTGCATACCCAACTTTCGCGTAAATAAAACTGTACAGTTCTCTTCGGGCAAGTTTCTCTTTCACTACGTTTTATCTATTTAGCTTAGAATTAACGTTTGCACTTTCTTCATCAAAATGGACAATATCACAAAACGCTCTGTTGTAAAGAGTTTCTTAAAATATAAGTCTTTTTACGTCAACTTTAGATGGCAGAATAGTCTTCAAATCGAAAATTTTGCTTTCGCTAAAGGGTTTAGCTCTAATAAAAAATTAAATACGTCGAATTTATTTCAAATAAAGTTTCATTTATGGAATAGGATTGTTATTAGTAAATTTTCTATAAGCGCGAATGTTTAAATATACAGAAATTGCGATGCTAAAATAGTATTGTAAGAAACGGCAATTATCGTTGAGATTAACTTACGTAGGCTCTGAAGCTTTCGTAAATATTTATGATGCATTTTAGATACAGTCTCGAAATCGGATTAAATATCAAAGGAAGCAGTAAACTGGAGCGGAAAAGTCAATTATTCAAATTTCGTGAATTTTCATAGAGAAAATTTCGAAGAAATATTTAAGGGTAATTTCTATCAACAATGATCGATAGATTGCAGCTAAAAAAAAGTCAATTGCTTTTAATGGTGTAACAGCTTTTAAATTAGTGTCGATTTAAATTAGAAAAAGTGTAAATTTTTATAATTCCTCTTATGAAAAAATTCGGTTTCGATAAATCATAAATTGAGCTTTTGATAGCAGATTTTCTAGCAGATAAGCAACTGAAATGTAATATATAATAACATTGAAATTATTTATTCTATAGCTAACATGAAACTATTTGCAATGTGCTAATTGGAGTGTGAATTTTAATGGCAGGGATGATTGTCATTTGTAAATTAAACAGTTCCCTTGTGTTAAAATTCGAGTGTTAATCCTTACTTTTGTAAGAAGTCACTCATTAGATCGAAGACCAGTCGCAATTTTTCCCATTGCGTTTTTCTCTTTCTTTGGAAGATTAACACTGATTTTTTATTTCGTGTCCTTCTAAGTTAGCTCTTTTCAATCTTGTCTTATTATCTTGCTTAGTTCAAAGATTTTTATCAACAGTTTCTTATTAAAGTGTCTTTGATTTTGTCTTTCGACATATTCTCAAAATTTTCCTAACATGTTTCATCTCAGCCTGTATTCTTATTTTAAAACGTTCAGTTAAAAATGCAACTTTCACATCCGTATATTAGCACCGACATATAAATTGTTTTGCAAATTGTTATTTAGGAAACATCTGTTTAGTGAATGATATCTCTTTATAAATTTTGTTAGTTAATCTCTGAATTACAGTACTTGTTTATTAATGCATGATATCTTGATACAAAGCGAACTGCAAAAGGTTCACAATAGATCTTTAATTTTCACGATCTTTCTAAATAATTTTCACCACAATCTATGTACTTGTTGAACGCTTCAACAACTTTGGGCAATCACTCTTTCGGTATTATAATTTGCAGTGACCGTCTCTTCTATTTCCAGCATCACACTCCTCACAACTCCTCTCACAGTAAAGGACATAGTCAACATTTTCTTCTTAACGAATCGAGATTTTCGTACATTCACAGACGTTCCTTCATCTTTAATGTGCCAGTTATTAGTGGGCGCGTTGTTAGTAAAGTCGGACTTTATCACCTGTCAAGATGCTGTTAATATAACGAGATGTTTCATTTCTATACTACTACAGGTTTTGTCATCTGCTCGTTAGTCGGTTAAGGGCTACATGAAAAGAACGAACCATTCTCCGATTACCTATCGGATCAGAGCATCTTCCTGAAAGCATTATAGTATTCCTCGGTAATGAACGAATAGGGGCGTCCATACCTGGGAATGTCTTCCATTTTCTCTTTGTACCAACAGAACGCACGATTTTTAGCACAGGAGTCGTTTCTTCAAAATACTAATCAATATTCAATTCAGTGGAATACTAGCGTATAATTGATATTGTATAACGAACTATACACCGTCACAATTTGGCGAGACCGAGCTGCTTGCTAAAATGTAGGTTTGGACAGGTTTCAATATCCACTGAGCTTGTTGCAGCGTGAAACAACCTGTGGTCTGTTTTGCCAAATTTTTGTTTTGGTTTTTGCGCCTATCGTGCAACTAATGCAGGGAGACTGAGCTACTGCTTAAAGCGTAGGATTAAACAGGTATCAACTTGCACTAAATTTGTAACAAAATGTAACAATCAGTTGCGTTCTTTTATCCCTTTTTTACAAAGTTCTAACATCAATGAGGCTAGCATTTCTAGGCACAACGAAAACGGAATCAGCTGGAGTATTCGCCCGCCTACCTTTCATATTTTAAAGCACCGAGAAGATAGAAATAATATTGATGAAGAAGAGTGTAGAAGTATGTTTTAGTACTGTAATCGCCATTCAACACAACTTTTCTGATGAACAAAATGAGAATCAGTCTTCAGGTTAATATGTGAGTGTGGGCAGAGCTACATCCGACAAACAGAAAGGTCGACTGAACAAAAAATTAAATCATAATCAAAGCGATACACGAAGGAAAATAATAGTACAATTTGCGGTTGCAGAACATATTCACGAGAATGGATATAAAGTCAACTTTGAAGGAGAGAAAGTGTTAGCTACTAGGGAAAAATACCATCAAAGTGTCACCAGAGAAGTCACCGAGAAAAGAAGTATCTAAACTTTAACCGTGAGAACGGTTACAAACATAGCAGCATATGGAAGACTCTACTATAGGAATCCGTCACTACCAATATATAATGGCTAATTTTGAAGAATCTGGTAGTATGAATAGCGAAACTTCAATAGAAACTATGACAACACGGTGAAGCCTGTAAGATGATTGAACTACTGGTGTAAAGTTATTATTCCTTCTGTAAACCTTAATATCTAAATCTTCTCCAATAACGCGAAATATTGTAACGAAGGCTTTGTTAATTGTATTGCACAAGATTGTTTTCTTCCGCAGTGAATTTATAACGAAACTTACACGAATAGTGAAGGCAGACACGACACGAGAGTGGTTAGTGACACCGCTAGTGTCTAGGGAAACAAATAGCAATGAAACGATATACGAAACATCTGCTAAAACTCATTTCCACGCTTTGTACAATGCAATGACAGCTATGCATTTATAGTATTCAGACTAATTCATATTCAAAATATTATTCACTGACCGTCTATCAAACGTATACTGACATGTTAATTACCCTGTTGACCAAATTGTGTATGTGGGGATTATTTGATGATTTAAAAGATATTTTTGTATAAAAGTTCTCTAGTCATTAAGTAAAAGAATTTAATTCAAGGTAATTAATATTACATCTTTAGGTTATCAACAGGTACTTCTTATTCAAATTCGAATTGAATTCATATCACTGTATATTTTATTCACAATATTGCCAGAAAATATGTCCAAATTTTTACTATAAGAGGATAACTCACTAAAAAGCAGAGCTTTTAAAAATACATAGTCCTAAGTGATGACCTACTTTTACATTTGCACTCACTTGCATGTTAGACTGTGCTTTAGGTACTTTAACGCTTCAGTTGTGGTAATGTCCATTAAACTCTTTCGCTTTTGTTTGTTTTACAATGCGATCATCCTACATTTCTTCAATTTAAATTTTACAATATCCGCATTATGCCTGTTTTAGTTTCGGCTTGTACTTTTCAATGTCAGCACTGATGACTTATTTTATCCCTGTAGTAAGGATTATACAGTATTTCATTTATTTCAATTACTTGTGGTTTATTTTCGTGCTCGTTTTTTTTAGTTGCTTTATTAAAGAGCAGAGATAATATGCCTGGTCAGCAAAGCGGTTATAATAGATGATTACATTATCAAATAAATTAAAGACTTTTACTTTGATAATTATTCTGAGTTAATTTTTAGTCATTATGAAGTGCAAATGTATGAAGAAACTTGACCGACTTTCAGAAACGAGTACTATAAAATAAAATATATAAATGCATGATAGAGGTAATATCTTCAATTGTAGTAACAAGAATTGAACGAAGTACGAGCTAATTTTTTACAATATGCAACAAATTATAACAAATACATTACTATCCAACTCAACTCAGTTGTTATACAAGCAAAATACATGGCACCCCAATGAGTTTTTGCTACTTTTGAAATGAAAAATTAAAAATCACTATTTTGATTAAAAACAGAATGACTTTCCCCAGAAGCTAAATTTATAAATGCTAGTTTCGTGAAAAAAGTTATTCAGCACTATGCTTTATATAAAGGACACTAGGAAAGTTTTGCAATATGACTCAACAAAGAATTGTAAGAAACTGCTTGTTGCTGCATGTAGAAACATGTTCATACATGCATAGTAGCCGCCGCGCCATGTCGATGGGCTCAGTTATTCATTAGCAGTGAGAATGTAAAGTGCTTGCGATGGCATCGTGGCCACGAAATGAGATAAGAGCAGTTTTGCGTTATAATTTCGTACGTGGTTTAAACATAGACCAGTGCTTCGAAGAAATGACTCTTGGACTAGATGATGTTTGTCTACATCGCACAACGATATTCAGGTGGTATAGAGAATTCCATAGGGGAAATTTAACTGTGGAGGACGCCGAGAGGGCGGGAAGAACACGAACGTCAGTTACGGAGGAAACGTTACTACTGTGGAGAAAATGCTTGGCGAGGACAGGCGAGTGACCTACCTAATGCACCAGAAATTCATTCGATTATGCATAATCATTTACACGTGAAGGAACTTTCTTCTCTCTGGGTGCCGCATCGACTGACTGAAGAGCAGATGACACGACGTGTGACTTGGTGTTGGGAGATACTAAAAAAGTTTAATAAGGGACAATTTCGGTGTATGTGAACAACATCGTGACAAGTGACGAGACTTGGCTATACTATTACGATGTGCCGACCAAAGCGCGAAACAAAGTTTGGGTCTTTGATGATAAGGACATACCCGTAGTTGTCGAAAAATCCCGATCTGTAAAGATGTATTTTTCAAATCGAGTGGACTTGTGGAACGCGTCGTTTTGGACACACAGAAGACAGTCACAGTTAAGTGGTATACTGAACAGTGCCTGCCTAAAGTCATGGATCTATGAAGAATCTGCGGCCAAAGTCAAGAATGGACACCTGATTCCTCCATCACGATAATGCTCCAACTACCGCGCCAAAGCCTGCATCGAATATTTGACCACGACAGAATTAAAACTTCTCGAGCACCCTCCCTACAGTCCAGATCTTGCTCCCTGCGACGTTGCACTGTTACCGCATGTGAAAATGAAGCTAGAAGGGAGACGGTTTTCCAATGATGAGGACCTTCTGCGGGCTTGGGACGAGTGTGCTTTACTCCCTAGTGAAACTTGGCAGAAATGGTTTAAAGATTGGTTTCGGAGGATGGAGAGGTGTATTGAGTGTAGAGGAAATTACTTTGAAAAAATTAAATAAACAAAGCTGTATTGCAAAACTTTCCTAGTACCCTTTGTAATATCCCTTTGTTTTGTTTGTACATTTCATCAGATTTCTTTCTTATTCTCGTTCATTTTACATCGCCTTGTAGCGTCGCATTCCAATATAATTTTTGTTTTATGTTCATAGTTTATTGTTTAAGACAGAGAAAATACCTCTGGTTGCATATCCTTGAAATATACTCTTCTTTTTTCTTGTGTTTTGTTTTCGTCAGAGTAATTTTTGTTATTACCGTGTACTATGTATAGACTGCTTACACTATATATACATACATTATAAATATTTCTTTTTCTTCTTCAACCATTCCTATTTCATTCATTTCCACGATCTTTCTTCCTTGTTTTTTTTTGTGAGCCACTAGGAAAACCCTCTAGATTGGTAGCGTGTTTTTGTTAAGATCGTATGATTTCTTTGTATTTCAAAATATCGGTACACTATAACCTTCATCAACTGCGTCTCTTACAAGCCTTGTTCCGTTGAACAACCAAATTTCTGACGAATTGTCGCAATGTATTGCATTCCACTTCCGCAGGTTGTTCTAAAATAGGCATTCAGTATATGAAAGCGAAAAAACATAAATTATCATTTTTTAAACTCGTTGCACCAATTTGACATCACAATTAGATGAAAGTCAAGAGCTATCTTCTCTGGCGTATTCACTTCGATTTGAAATTCGGAATCTCAAAGACTAATAATCATAAACTGATCCAGCGCATAATAATTTTAAAGTTGGTCGTTTTACCACTAAAGAGATCATAAGCGAGATTAGACAACGAGAAGTGAGGGAGAGTAATATGATTTTGTTTAGCTTTCCCAAAATGGTTAATGTATTTAAATCAGAACATGTTTCGATTGATATTATTATCGTTAGGGGTATTTATTTTCTGAAACACAGCTGAGTTTAGATATTGATAATTTTGGGTTGTTCAAAAAGGACACAGATTTCGATGCCATGAGACGATCAACAGATGTATTTTAGTTGCTGCTTCTCATAGTTTGCAGGTTACTCGACTTGGTATTCGGATGCTTAGTACCATACCTATAATAGACATTATCATATGCTAATGTGAAACCATCACTTATACAATATTGAGTTAATATTTACATACCCCTGATGTGACTTGTGATAATTATGGATCATTTCTTGATGAAACTTCTTGATACGAAAATCTTAATGTTTAATGATTTTCAACTGTCCTTATTTTAATGATTATTATTACTGTTATATATTATATTGATTTTAAAAATCTTTGACTTGACGAAACTGATACCTTTATTGCTTCCTTCTTTTATCATTACATCTGAACTGTTTTCCATATGTTTATCGATATTCAAAAATAAGTAAAAATGCTGTATGTTAATGCTGTTTTGCATGAATTTCTCCTGATCATGGTTAGCGACAGTTTTTCCCACTTTTAAAAATTCATAATTCACAAATCCTTCAAAAGGTCACCAAAAACACAGTACAATTTTTCTCGTGGTTGGTGACTCTTGTGTTAAAGTGTCGTTGGGCGATAATCAATGATGAAAATGTTTTTGTCTAGAATACATGATCTATTTCTCATCACATGCTAAAATGCTTTCAAAAACCCCATGTTCTGAGTAGCACATTTTTTTTTTAATTACTGAAGGTTGATATACAACCCCTTTTCACATTAATTTTCGTGTTCTGTATACGTATTTCGTCAACTAAGTTGTCATCATCAACAGATAATTAAATCGCGTCGCACCTGGAAAACTGCGGCAAAATACCCGCACGAAAACAAATTCCGCACACGATCTGTACCGAATCTGGGCACATCCGCTGGCCTTTATTTTGTTTAAGAAAATTCTTAAAACGTCTTCTGAGGTTCTTTTACTGCAGCAAAGAGTATACAAAACATAAAACACAAAATGTGTGTCCGACTGACTGGTTCACTGTACTTCGTAGGTCTGATTGTTCACGAAACAACAATGTTTTCGCATTTTCGCCGCCTTAAATGGTTTTTCGGCTACAGAGCTTCAATTTTTTTAAATATTCGATATGAGAAACTTCCTTCCTAAGACAAATTTTGATGCCTTATTCACGTTAATAAAGAAAGGAAAATAAATATTTGTCTTGACTTACTTTGTAGTTTCATATGTTTAGTTAAAAATATGGAATGTAAGACGATCCGAATATAAAGGGTTAACAATAACAGGTTTCCGTACACCCATTCTTATATACATACATATAAAATACGTTTTGCAACCGCGTTATATGATATTTATCACGGCAAAATGGTCAGACGTAACTCTCGGACGTGCACCATGCAAGGACGGAAGTATAAATTTGAGTAGTAAATGCATTTTAAAGTATCCTATCTATCTCTTTAAAGATAAAATGAGAACATTTCCGCACTACCACGAGCTTATTACCGAAGAACAAAACCGAGATAATGCTTTCATTATTCAAAATGTACAAGATATCAAAGTTTAGCCGTGTTGCTGACGAAGAGGGTTGCCGAGTTATACGTATCCGTTCTTGTGGTTGTGTTGGTGGACGGACGAACAAATTGCTCGTTTTATGCGATGGTCTCTGTGTGTGCAGGTTATTGCAAAGATTAGCGCATCACGATTTGTCTCAGAAGTACCAGTACCGCCGCATCTATCCGGGTGAAACGATCCTAGAGGAAGACGGTAAAGTTTATTATTAAAAACGAGGACAACGCCAACGTTGCTTCCCCAGGGTAAAAATCTTCGACCGTCGGTGTAAGAATGTTTTGTTTTTAATAAAAGTTTTGTCCAAATAATAAAGTTTCGCTGTCGCGAAAAATTCGGTAGGGGTACAGGAGATCGTTTGGTTACGGCTAAAAACAAATTTGTTTCATAATTCTTGATTAAAATAATGCCATGTATGAATTAACATATAAGAACTTTAACCAAAACCCTTCCTCGAAAATTAATGTATAATATAATTACTACAATAATCATGATGTACATAAATATGTATAGTAGGGATGGATAGTATGTATAGGTATGCAATATTCTATTTGATTCGTTTACTTTTAGAGATAAGGCGGTAAATAGTAGTGTGGTGAACAGCTGCAACACTTATATTTAAAATAAAATATAATAGGCAAGTAAAACACTGCAAATTTTACTTTTGCTATAAGAAACACTCGCTATTTTGAAAATCTTGGGAACTAACTAATGAAGAGAGATTTTCTAGGAATAAACTCTGGTCGCTTTTGAACAAAGTTATTATTTTATCCCATTCGTAATTATGTATTTTTTGCTGTTGTTGTAATTCCCTTATTACGATTATATGTAGGTAGTAACTTGTTACAAGAAGTCTATAAGATCTGATGTTTGCCTTAATTCAAAAAGGGGAGTTTGTATAGGTTTGGCTAAAATTAATTCATTTTTATTTTTTTTTTCAAATGTGGACCCGTTATGATACTGGTCTGTTATGCTTCATTGCATATGGCGTGCAATTCAAAAAATTTGTTTAGAAAACGCCCCTTCAGAAATTCATATGTAAAGCTAATTCTTTAAATTTAAACTAGATGACGTGAATAAACAAAGATTTGGTTACGCGAACAATATTTTAGATGATTTTGCGGACAAAATATTGAAGAGACTTTTACATATGTATATGAATTAAAGACGTCGCCAAAAGAATAAACAGTAACACATTTAAATTTCGTGGGCATATTATGAAGTTCGGCAATATTTAAAGACTGTAGGTTCCTTCGCACCTTGAGTGGAAAGATTAACGCAGACTACCTGCCGTCCTATGTATTAGAATATTTGGCATATAATATTTTTTTGGATCATGTGACGAAAAACGGGCGCGTTATGGGAATATATAAATATATATAAATTGGGAAATGTGCAACTGAACCTTTTTAAACTATCTTAAAAGCTTGTTTGTCCCTTGGGAATGCTGTTATCAGTGTGGTAGAATGATTAGGCAGTTATTCCAACGAAATCTTAAATTCAGATGTATGTATAGTGCCATCAATCGAATTAGTATATAGTCAATTTAAGATATGCTGCATCGTCTTTTCTTTCAATAATGCGTCAGATTCAACGAAAGCTGAAGGAAATAAACTGACATATTCCTTTTAATACTCTTTATTCTGTAGGCAAGGTATAAGTACTTGATTAATGAATTCATAGAAAACAGCTAAATTGTAATAAGTTTCATGCTATTAAAAGTTGGAATAGAATCACATGTTTCTAGATACTAAATCAGCCAGACTTTATGACAGTGACATTGCTCCTAGATTGTTGGAAAAAATGATTGAGAATTATGAAAATTATATAAACAATACATACTTTACTTAAATAAATTATTTTTTAAATTAATGGGTTTCTACATTACATAAAATTGCCTCAAGGTTTTTGTACCTATTATTTTATTATAAATATTACCATATGGGCAACATTTTTCTCTAGAGGCATTTATTGAAAAAATTGTTACTTCTTTTTTATCGTTCAATAAGTCAAAGAAATGAAATACACAATTCGAATCGATTACATGATATTTATACAAGCACATGATAATTATACCTTTGCAAATATCATTTCGATTTTATCTACGCAGTCGTAATAATGTTCAAGCTCGAACTTTAAAGTATATCCTCTGGAAAAATTAAGATCAATGATCAACACTCCGTATCAATTGTCTATTATAAAGAAATTGTTCGATTTTAATAACTAATAGCTAATAAATTTCTATTATCGAGACCATCGACCACATTGCGTAGCCCCCGGATGGTACTTTTGAGACGATATCGTGATTTAATACGAGATTTAATGCCAAGGAGGTTGTTTAGAGACTGCGATTTATCGTTAGATGACCGTACTTGTGGCAAACTAATTATATATCTCGAAGGTATGCTTGTTTATTCAACATTGCGAAAGCAGGCAATAAAGTTGAATATATATAGTAAATAATAAACAAGAAAATAATATAATAACATATTCGAATGAAAAACTCTGTAATCTAAGATACATATTTATGTACACAATAAAATAGGTGAGGTATATGTATATGGTACATATAGATATTAGAAATTTTGAACGCTTACTATGATATTTTTTCCAACTGTTTTATCTGAAGGTGACGCGTAAAATTTTTTTAAACATACATATATCAATATTCATTGGAGAATTAATAGCAATATAAATATGTAGGATTATATACATGTTCGTATATGTGTATTCGTTTCTTTTGACCTACGATATATGTATATAATGGTTACAACGAAGCGTTTTTATTCTTGTTTGCCCTTGGTTATAGCTGACAATTTTATCCAGTTTCTCTTTTTCCATTTCGCTCTAGAGAATTAATTAATTAATATCAAGAATGAGTATGCGGCCTGTTAAGAAAAACTCCTTTGCTCTCAATATTTCGTAATCTTTTTATTGCTTTATAACTTCTTCAGGAGATACGAACAACTGGAGTTCTATACGGTACAGCTTTGACGTCATATTTAAAAAATACAAAGTTAAAACTTATTTTAAAAACAAATAAACTATACTTCAATGTAGTATTACTGTAAAAATGTCTATAACAATGCTGGGATAACAATCAAGTATTTAAGTAGGAAATCTTCATTAGAATAAATATAAGATAGAGAAATTTAAATTTGTCCTAATAGCAAGTATTGAAATCATTAGAAACAATTTATTTTTAGAAATAAAGGGGTCTAAAAGTTTTACCTGGGAGTCCGCGATTTATGGAGTAATTCTTATCATACTCACTGTAAATCAGTCTGCAAGTAAACCAAGTTTAGTATGGATGTTCAGTTGTATCGTTTGTGGAAAACGTATTTTAAAATATACCGGAAGAAGAGACTATAAATGTAGAAAAGCGCTTAGTTATTCTCACATTGTACGAGGAAAATATTACATGCGTGTGGTTGCGAAAAAATTATTATGTAACGAAATCAACTGTGCATTATATCATTCGTCGCTACCGCAACATCGGAACATTAGAAGACCGTAACTACAAAGGTCGGTCAAGAATGACAGCGCGTGCGGAAGATCGGTGTCTTAAACTGCTAAGCTAGGCCAATTACTGATCCGTCCTTATAACTTGATCAATAATTAGTATTCCAGCAGATGTAACACTTTTTTTAAGACGTTTATTACTATTTATTACATAAAAATAATATACTTTAGGAATGGCTAAAAGTACGAACAACATTTTTATATACTTGTACATCTATATACAAGAAATAAACATAGAATATTATTTTTCATTTTTAAATATTTTAAATTATTTAGGTAACCGAAAGACTGAGAGTGACCAAAAGACTTATGTTGCGGAGGCACGTGTTTATCCAGAAACAGAGATTGATGGCCGTGGAGATGTTCTGCTGTCCGTTTTGATCTGCTTCAGCTCTCTTAATATTTATAACAAGTGCTTGCTTACGAGCACTTTCTTAGGCTCCTGCTTGTCTACGGCGCACTTTCTTGGAGCACAATTACTATCGCGAAACACAATGTCTTGAATATTATACAAAATAGGATATTGCGTCTGATAACCGGCATGCCTTAGTTTATGGAAACGAGCCGTTGTCACAAGACCAAAATCTACCATATATTGAACGGACCCTACAAACTCTTCCTATGAGTATCTGGTTGAGAGCTGAGAGCTTGTATAACCTTCTACTGCATGAAATGGTGAATCCTCAAGATCGTCTTCCGCGTCGGAATCACTCCATGATGAGACCTGGGTCTCTGGCATGCCAGACCAAAGACGCGGACTAACTGAATTTATTTTTATTACGAGTTCCTCAAATGACCAAAAACCAATCCAACCTGCTGAAGCGTTTTTGTCTATTATAGTTCTATTCGTTTTTATAGTCTTCTTTTACTGCATACGACGTCTGTATTTGGTGCCGACTTGAAACCGTCTATAGTGTATGTATAACCGACTTGGCTTTTTATTCATACATGGTCATATTTCGCAGTTCGTGTAGGCGTTCGTTCCTTACTCTGTTTGGAACGTCTGATATCGTTGCCGATTTCTGGGTCTCTATTAAATTCTCCTTCTTGGGATCTTCAGGCATCTATTTCTGTCGTTTGAGGCGAGACAAAGAGAGGAACTTGTAAACAGCAGAAAAAATTGGCGCTTATGCTTCATATTCTACATTGTGTAAGATACGTACGGAATGTTTAAGAAATTAATGAGAACTATTATTATTACTACTCTAATAATTTGTACTAAATAGCAATTCTAACTATTTATTACGTACATCCAAGTTGAGTTCGTTCATTAAAAATATACTTTGATGTTCTTTTCCTCTTTAATAATGAAGATTCTAAGTCAATGTACTGAAACATTAGAATATAATGGTAAAATTTCATTGAAAATTTTTCTATATCCATAAATCTCGCCATGTTAGACTTTAATCTATTTATTCCATGAAATCTTCATTGAAATTATAACAAACTTTTTTATAGTGTCAGAAATTTGTTGTTTAACTGTGAACAATAACCCCTTAATTTTTAATTTATAAACAGATTTGCAACAACGTTTAAATCTATTTGAATTGTTCTCTGTAAAACCAAGAAAATAAAAGTTTATTATTGTTTGCATGCCCATTTTCCCTGAACAACACTTAGAAATATGTATTTATTAAACATAATAAAATATCATTTTACTAACAAGTAAAATGAATGCTATCTACCAAACTCGTGAAGTAATTTTTATTGGGTGACTATATAATAATATATACTATATAGTAATATAAGTTCAAAGAAATCTTAACTAAAATATATACATATCGAATATCTTAGAGAACGCCGTTTCCAATACAATATTACGAAAATATATTTCAAATTGCAATTATCTTGTCTACGAGGGAAAATGAGAAACGTATCTAATTACGCCTATAATAATCCTATTTTTTTCTGCAGCGTATGTGAATATGTACGTACGTATCTATGTATGTATGTATATGAGAGAACAAATGCTTGCATCTATGTGCCAATTATTTCGAACGGCAGGAAGACATATCGACTGCTTTATAATATCGGATAGAAATAATTTTCTTTATTGTTAGTCAGCACGCATGGGAACAATGATTGTGTGATGCCCTCTAGAACAATGAATTCGTGTCGATCGTGTTGATTGCATTACTTTTAGATGTTCAGCGAGATATGTATCGGACATGATCTCGATCATGTCAGTATACAGAAGTCGCTCGTTCAATTAGGGTGTTGCTACACAACTGTTTTCTCAATTTAATTCCTCGCCAATCGCTCATATACTTCTCATTATTATTTGCTCTGTTTTTCTGTTTCAATACTTACGTACATATATTTAACACATAATTTAATATATTTTTATTACTCCTTAGTTCTTGAATAACTTTAGAAGCAAATTTTATTAGAAACTTTATTATTGAAAACGATACTTAGTTAAAACATTGATTTTAGTATTTCACAGAGTATAAGAAAAATAGCTTTTTGTGCTTTTTGAAGTTATATTCTGAAGCTTTTGTTAACGAAATCGTCAAACAAATTAAATGTTAATTTCAAGTTCTCGATTCAAGCTTAAAAGTTTTGGATAATTGATATCTAATAAACTTCAGTATGCTTAATAATTACAGACCCATACATCATAATCATGTATTCAATATTTACTATAAAAATATCCATAATAGTTAAGTGTGATGAGTGCGGTTATTATAAATTTGGACTGAGTCTTCGATCTATCTGGAATCAAATAGTGATATTATTGAATTACTTATTCACTCAGTGAGAGCATGTATAAAGAATTTGCCGGGCACGCATGCTGTAGAAAGTATAACTTTCTGAATATATTTAACGACAGTGGTTCAAATTTTTTTAAGAAATTAAGAAGTTATTTAACATTTCAAAATAATTATGTTGGTTGAGCTTTCTCTCGCAAAAATAAGGGTCAATGACCCTTTCATACAGTATAGCACACCAAACATTTACTTTTTAAAATATTGTCGAATTTATCAAAAAAAAATTATAAAAATTTGATTTATTTATAATTTCATAAGTCTCCAATAAACAAAAACCTAACCTCTCGACATCATCGTCTATCTCTAGTATATACCGAAAACATGATTTATATGCTTTTATATTGTTGTCAGCATAAACACGTGAGAAAAATGACGCACTCATATTTATTAAAATTAACTGCTTAAAGTGACTCTTTGGGATTTTTGGTTAACCATATCCAATACCTGCATCTTTTTTATTGTATCTTCACTTTCCTCTGGGAATGATAATTCTAACTCTTTCTAATCTCTTGAACAATCTTAAAAAGCGTGTATATACTTATATATAAATAATGCCGTTGATAAAAAAATTATGATTATAGGCATTATTATAAAAACTATTAAAAAGGGTTTATGTTTTTAAAAACGACAATAAGTTTATTGATACTAAATAATTTCGAAACAACTTCTTAAATAACATCAAAAAAATTAAAGTAATGGTTCTCTACTCGAACGCAACTACATTTCCTAATTTTCGGCATGTTCTGAATATTATATAAATTGAACTGCTGTTAATTACTTCCTGAACAAGCAAAAACTGATAAAGAATATTTTTTTCAGATAGTATCTAGTATTATAAAACTGTATACTTAAGTGACCGAAAAATTTCTTTTGACATATATATATATAATCTAATAATTTTAAATATTTTAATATATATATATATATATACACACTTGGCAAAAGCAAAAATGATATTCTATTAAGTAGTATTTAGTAGTTGAAATACGATGTATATTGCTTATGCAACCAATTACACGTTCTTGTGTTACAAATATATTATAGATATATTGAGAAGATTCTTAGAAAATATCGTATGATATTTTGAAATATACTTATCCGTAACAAAATTGTCTTAAAACTTATGTTCTCCAAAATTCTTATTTCGTAACAAAAGGTGCCGTCTAGAACTACCTATGACCTTCATCTTTATCATTATTAAGAATTATATATCCAATTTAGAAACTTGTCTAATTGATCATCATCAAGCATATTTAATGTTTTAACAATTTATGGTGGTATTGCTAGTACTTTCGTCGAAGTGGATCAAAATGGATATTATCAGAGTTCATATGTAAATCATGAATGTACATATATGTATTTGTGAAGCCGGTCGGGAAATACATTTGCCTTATTATGCACATTAACAGAATCAGAGCTTGAAATAATAGTACTTATAATATTGTACCCATATATGTATAAACAAACAAGAATTAATGGAAGATATTAAGCCATTTATAAAAAGTAGAAAGAGTAATGAGTTGGAAATTGATCCGTGAAGGACACCGAACTTTGTAGGCATCATCGATGTTATCTCTCCTGTTATTCTACTTGACAAATAAGATTTAGAACAATTAATTGCGACACTTCTCACACCCTAAATTTCAAATTGTTCAAGGAAGAACTCCCGCAAGATATCCCTAAGTCTTTCCTAAGTACTTCCCAATTTCATTAATAAAAGAGGTCAAGCGACTTTGTCTGAATCCTCAATATTTATCAGCAATTATGTTACTTCGACCTAAGTAACCTAGTAACCTATTCAGCATATTCAAACAGTTTCGAGAAAGCTGAACTTAACGTAATCGGACGGTAATTAGTTACGTCATAATGGAATCCCTTTTATAAACCGAATTAATTAGTGACATATTTAAGACTCCAGAACAAAGATCTTGCTGAAAAACGTACGTAGATGCCATAAAACACAATACGTCACTTGATATATCATCTGAACTCGAGTCTTGTATATTTTTTATTTCACCAATGAAATCAAGTACTTTGTGTCCAGTCAAAAAAAAAAGAATACAGATGGAGCTGTAATTAAACTTAGTATTATTAAACATGGAGTTGACTATTGTGAGTTGCTTTTGATAGAACACTAATTTGACTGTTTTCTTCTGTAATAACCGTACGATAGTCTAATAAAGAATTATTTAGATTTATAAAATACATTTTTTTTACTTATTAGATCTGTTTTATTTATATAGAGCAATTGATCGATTTTTCGCAATGGTAGAATGAATACCTAATAGAAATGGCAATATAAGAATTCATGGCCTCCCAAAAAATTTTAGGGCACTTCTTTCGCCGACAGTTTTTGTCTGTTTTGTGAGATTTCAAAGGTTCTTTTGTCGATTATTTACCACGTGGAGACTACCATAACTCTTTATTAAGCGCTTTTATACTGAAAGTTCCTGAAACAGTAAAAGAAAAACAAGTTTCGGAAGAATAATGCCCCAGCTCGTAAGAGTTACATTTCAATAGTTACCAGCCAGAGGGGATTTTAACATTTTCAAACATTCTCTATATTTTATAGATATGACTCCTAATGATTTTTTATTGCATATGCTGAAGGAATGTTTACAAAGAATTCATTTTTCGGACTATGCAAATATAAGCGATATTGGGAACGAAAAGCTCGAAAGAAAAGAAAGATGGAAATAATTTTTTCCAAAAACGTCGAAGGTTCAACTATTGATATATCCAATATATATAAATCTCTTAAAAGATCGTATCGGAAAATAAAATTTGTTTCAAACTTCCCAGAAGTTTTTGTTTGTATTGAATGGATTATTTCCTGACTATGAAAATTATTTATTTTTTGCTTTTTACAATCTTCTGCTTTCACATAATTAGAGGTTCAATGTTTATTATTTTATCTGTAGACAAAAAATAGTGTAAGGCGTATAACTAGTAATATTCAAATAAGAGAATCTGTTCAACGAAGATACTTTAATACCACCTTTTAGATTTTGCATTTTTCTCTTGGGAAAAATTGCTTTCTTGGGTAAGATGGTGAAGTAACAATACTGACAAAAAAACGAGTTTAATATAACTATATGTCATACAAAAATCAAAATATTTTGTTTCAGTGTTTCAAATTACTTCTCTAATTTTTCTTATAATGCTAGGAAAATTATTCAGTTTATTGGAAAAAATAAATTTTATGATTTTATGTTATGAGAGACGTAAGAGAGAATATTTAACTTTCGCATCAAAAATTTTGTGTGACTAAATTTTCTCGAATAATAATAAATATCAACAATCTCTCTGAAGCATAGGACGCTGTAAAAAGCTCAGCCTTTAAATGCATCTAATGCATCGTTTATTGACACTAGCACTTATATGTTGCTTTTCTTTACTGGAAATTTGTCGTGTGAATAAATCGTTAAATTGCTTTATAATTATTGCTTTTATATAAAAGTTAGTATTTCCTGCTAGATGGATGTCTTACCAATTAGACTACCAAGTAGTACAGTTTCGAATCTTTTAATATGTCATAAATTGCAAACGGCAGATACAGATTCGAGTCCTGTTTCAACACAGACATTTTTAATTAATTTCTGTAATTATAATCAACGATGGTATAGCAGGAAATACTAATTTTTTTTAAAATCTGAAAATTAGTTTATGAAATAACTAAATGCATATGCCTCATTGTACAAGTAGGTGCCTGAATTATTTTGCACATTCGATTTCATTGCGCGTTTTTTAAAAAAATATTGCTTCACGACTTTATGTAGTTTAATCTATACAATTAAAGATATTCAGGATAGTTATAAAGCAAAGAGGCTAGTATCGCAACTGTTGTTTTATTTATGTTTATGTACATATGCATATGTGTGCATAAATTTCGTTAATCTCTAATTTAATAAGAATATAATTTAAACTCTTAGTTTTTTAATATTTATGAAATTCACCAAAAGACTGAAACTCAACAACCCGAATTTCTATTGAAAATAATATATTAAAATAATTAAATTATGTAATAAAAAAGGCCAAAAAGCTTTTTAACATTATTGGGTGCTAGTTATCTGCCCGTGTACTTTATTTCTCCTCAGTCTTTCACTCTTTCCTCCGCTTTCTGGATACACTTTTTTCTTTTTTTTTTTGTACAATAATATTATGTTATTGTTCCTTACCATTTCATTTGTCCTGGGTGTATCTAGTATTTCTATATTCAAAGTATTTCTTATTCTATCTACCCTAGTTTTATTTTTTATCTTTCTCATTAATGTCATTTTCAATCTCTTTATTTTATTTTATTGGTGTACTGCTGTGACATACTATTGGTAAGCATCGTTACGTTTTTATATTCAGAAAAGTATATTTGATATTATTAGACAGCTGTTGCTCTAGTTTTAACATCTGAGCTCATCTTCTACAACTTTGCTTTCTATTTCTGTGTTTTTTTAATCACTACCATAGCCTTTGGTTTGACTTTGTCTAATTTCTTGTTTATTCTGTTTACGTTTTCTTTGATGTTTTATCCTATTTCAAATATGTTAAATTAATAAGTATAGGAAAAATGTTTGTATTGATTATCGCAAAGAAGAAAAACTTTTTATGGGCCATTTTCTGCCGCTTTTAGAAATTGATTTCACAGATGTAAATGTTTTGATTTTTTTTGGATGAGTGCTTCCATTATGTACACATTGTTGGATTGAAGAATATACGCAATATAATGGCGAAGTAAGATTTCAACACCTTTTTCTTCGATCATTCAAAAACAATGGAATTAATTTTATTGATTATTTCCGGAATTTTTGCAATTTTTGATGATCCTAGTGGCACACACAATTTCACGACAAATTGTGGCATTTAGAGAAAGCTTGTTGCATATAGATCAAAATTTCAGGTGCGTTTAATCCGTTAAATAATAAATATTGGACTGCATGTCAAATTTGTGAGTTTATGCACTTTTTAATTTTATGTTTAGATACTTTATACAAACTGCTGTAACTTCTAACGGCACTACAAAAAAGAATTAGAATAGATTTTTACGAAAAATACTGCTAGTCAGGCTCTTGTTCAGTAAATATATATATATATATATATATATATATATATATATATATATATACGAGGGTAGCCGTTGATATTTCGGGAATATCATACAAAAAAGATTTTTATTATCGAAAATAGCTTTATTGCTGTTCAAAATATTCTACTTGAAAATCAAACCGAAACGTATTGCTGCCACTGTGAAGGCAGTATCTCCAAAATATAAGTTTTGAATGCCCCAACTGCCCCTTCCGGCGTAGAAAACCGTTGACCACGAAGTTTATTCTTCATGTGTGGGAACAAAAAGTAATCTAGGTGCTAGATCAAGGCTATTCAATATTCAATATTTTGCTCGGTCAAATATTCAATTGTTTGACCGACCTGTGAGAGCTTGCATTGTCATGGTGGAGAATGATCTGTAGTTTTCGGTTTGTTTTCGTTATTTCTTCAAAACCTTTTGACAAACAAATGGTTGTGTATCATTCGGAATTAACCGTTCTACAACTCTCTAAAGGCACGGTTGCAACGTGACCGGTTTTTCCGAAAGAATAGGCGACCATTTGTTTTGATGTGCTTCGAGCGCGAACAAATTTTGTTGGTTTCGACTCATCCTGAAATACCCACACAGTCGACTGCTGTTTACTATTGGGCTCATACGTATAGATGCAAGATTCATCACCTGTGATGACTTTATAAATGCTCTTTGAAACACCGCCATTGAATTTTTTGTGCATTTCTTGGCATCAATCGACACGAGCCCTTTTTTGAGCGGTTGTCAAATTATGTGGTACCCAACGTGAACATAGCTTCTTAACGGCTAAATGATCATGCAGGATCTTATGCACGCGGGTATTACTAATACCTAGACGTGTCTTGATCTCACGGTATGTCACACGACGGTCTTGCATTATCAATTCAGACACTGTATTAATGTTTGCCGACACAACAATATTTGTGGAACGACCTTAACGAAATTCATCGTCCAAAGAAAGTCGTCCAAGTTTGAGTTCACTATACCAACGATATACTGTAGTTTTCGATAGTGCTTCATCACCATATAAAGAATTCAGCTCGTTGATGCATTGTTGTTTAGATAATCCACGCCGAAGGTTATGAAAAATAATTGCACAAAAATATTCGCGAGTTAATTCCAATTTTTCGCTAATATAAAATTTTCAAGTTACTGTCAACAATAGAAATAACGGCCGGACAATAAAACTGTCAAGGTAAATATATTGTCAACACTAACGGTGTTGCCAGTTCCCGAAATATAAACAGCTACCCTGGTATATATATATTAACTATTTAGTTATGCTTCAATTATTTTTGTAAATGAAACTAAATTAATCTCTTAAGTCTTTATGAAGTGCTCAAAATTAAATTTACTCTCCTCTAAGGTAGAAGAATTACTTGGAATCGTTACTTTAATGTTTTTCTATCTATTTAGTTATATGGACTTCATATGAACATACCAAATTTATTCAAATTCAACATTTTATATTAAAAAAGAACTCAAATAATATTATTACAATAAAACCTCTAATTATTAAAAATACTGACATATATAGAAAATTCATTAATCGTAAACAACTTTAAATAAACCCTTTAAATTCAACCCCTTATATCTAATTCGATAAATTATCAATTCTTTTTATATAAATGAATTTATAACTGAAGCTTATCTGGTTCTATTTGATGATGAAGCTTCCTCCATATCTTCTTCTTTGAATATCTTCATTAGATGACTCGCTCATTCCTTAAGTTCTTTTTATTCCCTAAACGTTTTAGTCATAGATAGCATTCAAATTCTATTTTAAAACGTTCAAAATTATTTAATTTTTAAAATTTAAAAATATTCATTGAACACTTCAATAGTCTATTTAAAATTATTTATTACGTTTATTTTTAATTATCCATAGTAATAAATTAATTCAAATTACTTATAATATCCTTTTCATGCTATGTTCATAGCTAATAACACATGTAATCATGTACACATAGGTAAATATAATCTCGCTTTTTATTAATTAACTGTATTCTGTAAAAACAATATATGATCCTCCTTCAAGATTTTAGATGCACCCATATACATATATATGTATATATAGTTTTAATCAATAGAATTAAAAATTGATGATTATTATGTTGACGTATATAGTATTAGAAAATAAAGAAAATTACTTTTCAAAATTCAAATAAACATTTCAATTAGTTTCAAATACGTAAATGCTGGTGGTTTCACATTTTAAAAATTCAGAGTGTACATGATATACGTACATACATAACCCTTTTCATCTGTCAAACACTGCTTAATTTTCCAAATTTTTCTCTTTCAAAAACTCTGGACTGATAAATTCCTTTTAAATTATAATTCCTCTGATCTTTTAAATAATTGTATCTACATTTTATATTCACTGCATTTTCTATACGTTTATCATTCCATACTCATTTTACTTAAATTAATCATACTTCTAATGTACGTAATTGTGTTATAAACATTTTAAGTAACCTTTTTTCATCAACACTTATTTATAATAACAACTTGTTTAAATATTAATTCCTTCTTCTTTATTCCAAATGTAACTATTATATTATTTACATTGACAAATCTTCTATTAACATAACTAAATGAATTTCTTCTCCTTTTAGGCCCCTGGAAAATATCTAAAACCCACATAAACACAAATTCTTGATTTGTTTAACATCTATGTACATACAATATACAGTGTGTTTCGTGATATGATTGCAACAGCTTAAGAAGGTATTACTAAAGCAATTTCTAGTTAAAAATGCCCAATGAGCACATACCCAAAGCTCTATCGTAACCGATCTACAAGCTTTTGTAGTTTTAGATAACTTTACTAATGCAGGTATTATGTACCGTCGCAAAAAAATGTCAATAACAATCATTTAAATAGACGTCTCTTTATTGAATTAGTTGTTCATAATAACCACCCAGTTGCTGTATACATAGTATAGCTCTTACTAGAATTAAAGATGTAGCTTTGCTAACAGTCCCAGAATCAGTAGGGTATCCATAGTTCTAGCAAAACGTGCTTCTCTGTTTTTAAGTTGTTCTGAATAAATCGGATTTTTCGTTTTTCATTTAAATCTGGTGATCTTGACGGCCAAGTAACTGCTTCGCCTCTTTAAAAATTTGTTACTTGTCTACCAAAGTGGGGAGGTAATATTGCAAGGTCATATTCCAGGGAACGTAAATAAAGAACTGCCGTGAGACGTTCTTCGATAATAAGTGAACTGCTGAACGTCAATAATATCACACCAAACATTCACCGAACATCTATCTTGAAAATGGGATTCTTTACTTTGTCGTGAACTTTCAAGTGCCCAACAAAGTGAATTTCTGTTGTTATTGACATTGTTTCTGGTAAAGAAGGTTCATCGCTACACAATATTTTCCGACAAAACCCTCGATTTCTCCCACTAATCAGTCACTAAAATAGTATAACAAAGTGAATATTGGTGTATTCTTCATTCAAAAAAGTTAACGTACATGTAAGAATATTTTAATGTAACACAAAAAAAGTAAACACTCCAAATTAACTCATTGACGTTTACTGTAACAACGAGTAATAACTAATGAATCAAAGCCCAACTTTTTAATAACAGTGAAGTCAGCAGCAGTACGTAACATCCATCTTGTTTGGTATGTAAAACTTCAAATGCTTATAATTCAGTTACGATGGAGTTTTGGGAAGATACGTTTATATTTCGGGAATAGCAAATAAAAAAAAATATTATCGAAAATAGTTTTATTGCTATTCAAAATATTCTCCTTGAAAATCAATACACTTTTGCATTCGTTTAAAGCAATCTGAAAAGCATTGCTACCACTGTGAAGGCGGTATTTCCAAAATATGAGTTTTGAATGCCCCAACTGCCTCTTCTGGCGTAGAAAACCTTTGACCACCAAGTTTATTCTTCATGTGTGGGAGCAAAAAGAAATCACAGGGTGCTAGATCAGGGCTGTACGGCGGATGGCTTAACAATTCAATCTTTAATTCTTTCAACTAATCTCTGAAAGCTCGCATTGTCATCGTAGAGAATGATCTGTTGTTTTCGGTTTGTTTTCCTTATTTCTTCAAAAACTTTTGTCAAACAAATTTGTTTTGATGTGCTTTGAGCGCGAATAACTTTTGTTGGTTTTGGCTCATCTTGGAATACCCACACAGTCGACTGCTGTGTATTATCAAGCTCATACGTATAGATTCACGATTCATCGCCTATGACGACTTTATAAATGTTCTTTGAAGCACCACCACTGCATTTTTTGTGCATTTCTTGGCACCAATCGACACGAGTCCTTTTTGGAGCGGTTGTCATGATCATGCAGGATCTTATGCACACTGGTATTACTAATACCCAGAGATACCTCGATCTCACGGTATGTCACATGACGGTCTTGCATTATCAATTCAGACACTGCATTAATGTTTTCCGATACAACAACATTTGTGGGACGACCTTCACGAAATTCATCATCCAAAGAACGCCGCCCAAGTTTGAATTTACTATATCAACGATATACTGTAGTTTTCGATGATGCTTCATCACCATATAAAGAATTCAGCTCGTCGATGCCTTCTTGTTGAGATAATCCACGCCGAAAGTTATGAAAAATAATTGCACGAAAATGTTTGCGAGTTAATTCCATTTTTTCGCTGACATAAAATTTTCAACAATAGAAACAGCGACTGGACAATAAAAAAAATGACAAACTTCAGGATGCAATCATTAGATCGGAGGCAATACTGACAGTGTTACCAGTTCCCGAAATATAAACGGCTACCCTCGTATTCATTAGATATTTTTAACTTAAATTTGCTTTAGTAACACATTCTTAAGCTGTAGCAATTATGTCATTGATCGCCCGGTATAAAAATTTGAATATGGTTGTACATTTTTAAGAATTCCATCTTACATGGAATATTTTTGAAATATTAAATTATGCAACTATAAGTAGTATAATATCAATTTCTATTAATATAAATTCAATTTCTGTCTTAAAATTTTAAATTTTCTTTACGATTGTATACATCTCAATAAAATTAAATAGGGAATTACTCATAATATAATATGCTTTAAATTAATTCTTCTTATAATATTATTTATTTATTCCCATATTTTATTATCTCAACACATATTCACATTTAAAGATAAAAGAAAATTGCTTGAAATCTTAATATTGAATATTTTAATTAATCTGTTACTAAGAAAGTGTTACAGGCGAGATTACATTCAAATCTTGTAAATAAATTTAGATATTGGTTTTGTATATTTTGTGTATTGCATCTAAAAAATTGCGAATTGTGCAAAAATTAAATATAACTATTATCACAAACAGAAATGCTTTTACAAAGCTTAACTAGTCGTGCTTACTTCTTCAAAGTTTAAATATAACGTTGCGAATATTTTTTGTAATTCTGTTTGACTTAATAACTCCGTATATGTAATGTAGCGTTTAAAATAAACTTGTTAAAAAATCAAATTCCACAAAATAACTACAACATGAAGGAAAAAATATTTCCGTGTTTAGACGATGAACGGTAAATCCTCTTATTATCCTCCACAATCGGATCTACTTCTAACTTCATTTCGCGGATACAAAACGGCATCTTATGGCTACCATCTATACCAATGAGATGTTGGTGTTCGCTCACTTAAGATTGGCGAAATGGCCTTCGTGGATCCATTTCTTTTTCTGAATGTAAGAAATACATTCTCATTGATGAGAGTGAGTTATCGAGCGAGTGAAAGAGACGAAAATGTACAAAAGGAGAAAGAGAACGGTACAAAAATTTCATTAAAAAACTAATCCAATTATTTAAAAGAAGAATTTTGCTTCCTTTTCATTGGAAATGCTATTATGTAATTTTTGTAACGATGATGGGATTTATTTATTTGGAAAGAGAAAACGTTACTTGTACAAGCGTATTAGTAATTGGAAAAAATTAGATTCTTTCAAGAAAGAAATGGTGTAATTATTGCAGCTCTAAGGAGGAGTTTGCTATAATGCCGCGAAGCACCTTACAGACACCAAATACATACTTCTGCCGCCGTTGTTGTGACAAGTAAATAGAAAAGACTTATGTAATGGAAATACTTTTGTTTTTCGTGTTGTAGTTATTTTGTGGAGTTTGATTTTTCAACAAGTTTACTTTAAATGCTACACACATACTACTTAACTACATACATATATATAGTTAAGAAAAATAGAATTAGGAACAATATTCGCCACATCCTAATACTTAAACTTTGAAGAAATAGGCACGACTAATATAGCTTCGTTAAAGTATTTCTGTTTATGATAATAGACATATTTAATTTTTTGAATAATTCGTAATTTGAAGTTGCAACACTTAAAATACACAAAACAGATATCCATATTTGTTTACGAAATTTGAATGTAATATGGCGTGTAATACCTTTTTAGCAATAGTTTTATTAAAATATTCAATATCAAGATTTCAAGCAACACACACTGAATTAATTTAAAATATATTGTATTATAAGCAATTCGCTATTAATCCTTTATAAATTGATTTAATAAAGATGTTATTAGTTTAAAATGACATGGCGGACGGAAGCCATCAAATGTTGCTGAGTGATATAGCGAAGACTTTCTAAATAATAAGGTAGAGGTGGTAGACAAACTTTTCAGAATGCAAAATATTCAACAAAACGATAATACTACAAAAGGTACTAGGAAAGTTTTGTAATGCAGCTTTGTTTATTTAACTTTTGCAAAGTAATTTCCTCTACATTCAATTCACCTCTCCATCCTCCGAATCTAATCTTTAAACCAGTTCTGCCAAGTTTCACTAGGGAGTAAAGCACACTCGTTGTCCCAAGACCGCAGAAGGTCCTCATCACTGGAAAACCGCCTCCTTTTTAGTTTCACTTTCAAATGTGGGAACAGTGCAAAGTCGCAGGGAGCAAGATCTGGACTGTAGGAAAGGTGCTTGAGAAGTTTCAATCCTGTCGTGGTCAAATATTCGGTGCAGGCTTTGGCCCGGTGAGCCGGAGCATTATCGTGATGGAGGAACCAAGTGTCCATTCTTGACTTTGGCCGCAGGTTCTTCATAGATCCATGACTTTAGGCAGGCACTGTTCAGTATACCGCTTAGCTGTGACTGCCTTCTGTGTGTCCAAAACGACGCGTTCCACAATTCCACTCGATTTGAAAAATACGGCTACCATTTTCTTCATTACAGATCGGGATTTTCTGACCACTACGGGTGTGTCCTCATCAACAAAGACCCAAACTTTGTTTCGAGCTTTGGGCGGAACATCGTAATAGTACAGCCAAGTCTCGTCACCTATCATGATATTGTTCACATACCGAGATTGTCCCTTATTAAACTTTTTTAACATTTCTCGGTATCAAGTCATACGTCGTGTCATCTGCTCTTCAGTCAGTCCGTGCGGCACCCAGAGAGAACAAAGTTTCTTCACGTGCAAATGATCATGCGGAACCGAACGAATTGCTGGTGCATTTAGGCCCGAAGTACCCTCTATCTGGTGGTTGGTCACTGGTCTGTCCTCGCCAAGCATTTTCCTCACAGTAACTGACGTTCGTGGCCTTCCCGGCCTTTCAGCATCCTCCACAGTTAAGTTTCCCCTTTGGAATTCTCTATACCACTTGAAAATCGTTGTGCGATGTGGACAAACATCACCTAGTGCAAGAGCACTGGTCTATGTGTAAACTACGCACGAAATTATAACGCAAAACTGCCCTTATCTCATTTTGTGACCACGATGCCATCGCAAGCACTTTACACTCTCACTGCTAATGAATAACTGAGCCCATCGACATGGCGCAGCGGCTACTATGCACGTATGAACATGTCTCAACATACAGCAACAAGCAGCTTCCTACGATTCATTGCCGTGTCATATTGCAAAACTTTCCTAGTACCCTTTGTATTTGTCATGTTCAAAATTTTTTTCATAGTCCCAGCATTGGTTCTCCAATTTTCAATATTTGTCAAATAACTGTAAATATAACAAAATAATTTCGGAATGTATTCTATAATAATGAATTTTGGTTTTTTATTTCGTATACGATATTTTAATTCTTCTGTATTGTTTTCTCGACACTGTTATATATTTTGGATTTAAGATGATCTCAAAAAAAATCGTTGGATATAAATTGGGTGGTTGAAGTGGTTAAACTTTTGAATTCTATCGTTCCATCAAACGACCTGGTAATACTTAATTCCATTTCTTCAAAGCAAATATTGTTTTGAATGTGAAAATGGACTTTCAATATTTCTTGCAATCTAATTATTAAATAAATAATTTTGTTGTAAGATATCATTGCAGTTGAATAATAGGTAAATAATGCTTAACTTAACCTAAAAATAAGTTAATGTATTGTAGGTTCAAATTTATATCACTAATGAAATTTTGGGACGTTCATAATTAACAATAGCTTCACAAAAAATAATTTTATTACACATATCATATGTTTCGACTAACTTTCTTTTAAATGAATAAGTATTTTATTAAACGTGGAAAAAAATTCTGACACTTTCTTGATTAAGGTCAGTTTATTTATCAATAGTTGCTTATACACACTACATTGACGTGTTTTTTTTAATTGAACATAGCAGTGTCTCCTTACTCTACTAATGTAAACACTGCTATGTTCAATTGAAAAAACACGTCAATGTAGTGTGTATAAGCAACTATATATATATATATATATATATATATATATATATATATATATATATATACATATATACACTCTATATTCTTTTGATTATATGTCATTATACTTTACAACAGATAGAGTATAGGCCATTCAACAGTTAAACAGATTATTACACCAAGATCTATATCTGCTGGTAAATTTTAATGTAGATTACGATTGGTAAACAGAATTAATCAAAAAAGACAAATAAAAACCGTTACCACATGAATGTTCACAATCTCTAATATGTATTTCGACATCTAAGTTCGGCAGATAATTGATCTCAGTGTCACACTTGGATCCGTGGAAAAACTCGCACAGAATAATTCCGTACACTTTTCCTGGTAGAAACCAAACACGCGCTGATTTCGCAAGTAGTTAATAATTCCTAGTCTTAAAGCTAACACTTATACTAAAGTACATTTCTGCTTCTACTTATGGACTTTTTCTAACGGTTGAATCTTCCAGGAACTCAAAGAGACTAGAATATGTTATCGAACCTTTATTTGTGTTTAACATTTGGTTTTTATTTTTTACAATGAATATGATTTCGCTTTAGTTGTCGAAATATGTATATATTGATGTATAAGGGATTTTTATTTTTCTTTTTTGATTAAATCAATATCTGAAAGTAAAGTTTGTTTGCATCTTTAGATGAAAATCTTAAATTAATCGCGTTTTAATTGGAGGAACTGAAGTGGTGAATAAACAAAAATAACGGGTAAGATAATATAGAGGCAGCAGAGAGGATTAACTAGGGAATATTTATCCGAAATCAGTCATGGAAAGGTGGATTAAAGAATTATAGTAAGGGGCAAGAGGCTGGTCGGAAGGCCTACAAGTACGTATATTTGCAGCATGGCCAGGAATGTTTTTTTCAAAAATTCTTTTTTCCGAATGAAATATCATTCATCTATTTTTTTTTCATAAAATTAATTTCTTTCCGAAACTTCTGAGTAGTTTCAGAAAGTTACATAATCGTTCTCTTCACTTAACGAAAATAGAAATAAAATACAATAACTAATTTCAGTTCTTTATTTCTTGTTTATGAAAGGAATGAAATAATTTGTTTCATTAGAAAGTATGTGGTATTTTAATTTTTTAAAATATGATTATACTAAAATGTAAACAAAAGCCGTTAATGTGGAACTGCACAAACCGTAAAATAATTTGTTTGGCAAAGAAACAATTTCATTCTATTGTAATTCCAATACATACAGTCTACTTAATTATATTTGTTGCAACTTGCAATTAATATGCGAGTTTTATCTGCTGATAATGGCAATTTATTTGCCAAAATATGTACATATACATAGATGTGGTAAGGGATTTTTATTTTCTTTTCTGATTAAATCAATATATATATATATATCGTATATATATATATATATATATATATATATTGTATACTTTGCAAAGCTCATTTTGTGGAGTAAATAAAACATTGGTGACATAGTGAAAGGCAAAAGTACTACACGAAAATAATATTATTAGTAAGAAAGATATATCTTAAAGAGAAACTTGTTAGTTTAGTATTTCAGGTTTTCGTTTTTAAAATAAAATTTGATCTTAGTTCGATTTTTTATTAAACACTTTCTGTAGAATTGTATTACCACTGTTATTCTGTGGAATTAAATGAAATATACTATTCTGTGTATTCGTTCAGCTTAGACAAATTCTTTCAGTATTTGGTTACGAGTGAATAAATTTTTTTCTTTTAAATTTTATAACTATTTTGGATGGCATATTTCAGCATTATATTGTTTAAATTCTGTTAATGAAAATATAACATAGAAGTTTAATTTCAAATTACGTCGATAAAATTATATCATTTGTAGTTCAAATAATATCTTAAGTTCTAAGATCAAACAAAAGACTCTATTATCCGCTGACCTGAAGGTAAAGTTTGTTTTCATTTTTAGATGAAAATCTTAAATTAATCGCTTTTTAATTAGAGGAACTGAAGTGACGAATAAACAGAAATAACGGAAAAGATAATATAGACGACTAGGGGAAACGCAGCAGAGGATTAACCAGGGAATATTTATCCGAAATGAGTCATATAAATGTGGATTGGAGAATTAGAATAAGGGACAAAAGGCTGGTCGGGAGGCCACAAGTATGTATATTTTCAGCATGGCCAGGAACGACTTTTTTAATATACTTATTTCCGAATAAAATAACCTTCATTTGTTTTTTTTCTAATAAATTAATAATTTGTTTTTGAAATCTTCTGAGAAGTTTCAGAAAATTACATAATCGTAATTCGCTTAACGAAAATGGAAAGAAAATAAAATAACTAATTTCAGTTCTTTATTTCTTGTTCATGAAAGGAATCAAAAAATTTATTGCATTAGAAAGTACAACGTGGCATTTTAATTTTTAAAAATATTATATGATTATAATAAAATATAAATAAAAGCCATTGATATGAAACTGCACAAACCTTAAAATAGTTTGTTTGGCAAGAAATAATTTCATGCGATTGTAATTCTAATACATACATTCTACTTACTTATATTTGTTGCCACTTGCAATTAATATACTTTTAATATAACATAGGTTCTGAATTTATTATTACTTTATTAATTACGAATACTGCAGTGATGTATTACCTTTTTTTTTCTATGTTACACAGTCTGCAGTTCTCAACTTGAAAAGTGGTAAATGGACTCTATCATTGAAGATTTAATTTGGATGTATTTGATTGGAGAAATAAATATATCTGATCGACACGCCATTTTTTTAACAGTGGTAAAATATATCGTGAAGATAAATTTGTTTATTGATAAGAAATAGATCATCTCATATTTCGGTTCCCAATATCCAACGGGATATCGAAATTCAGAAAAGTTGGTGTTGAATTTATTTTTTTTGGATTTTATCAATTGATAATATTGACATACATTTAAAATCTAATATATTTTTCTTGAATTTTCTTAAAAGCTGGCTTTCGTGTGTAAATAGCAATGAGCACAAACCATCACGAGTAATTGAGTAATGTTTCTACATGTTGCTCGTACGTCTTCAGTGTTAATATTAACGCATTTAGTTCATCCAACATTATGAACTATTGAAAACCAATTTTGGTATTAAATATTTCTTTCTTTGTAGTGTAAGTGTTGTTTATTCTGTCTACAACTTCACGTTTCTCTAACAACTATTCCATAGTATTGGTTGACATACCGTATTCATTTTTTTAACTAAAACATTCGACAACAATATTAGAGGCAAATACTATCACCAAGGACAAGTAAAATAAGCCCTTTAGTAAGTATGATATATGCAATCTTCTAATTTTCGCTATTAGTTAAGAAAATTATCTTTCCCACTTCGGATATTATAATCAACTATAATCTATATACAAAATTGCTTTACTCTTGCCAGATTTGATTCACTGCTTTTGAAAGAATGTTTTTTTATAACATGGTTTTACATTTAGTACTAAGATTATCGTCAAAGCTCTGAAAGTTTTTTTTGATAAAATTTCTTAATACAATACACATCGCAATAGTTACTTGCCTTCTGAAACTTTCCACGTGAAATTTTGGATAATGTGAAGCTGTATCAACACGTACACTTTACCAATAAATAGTACGTCAGACTGTCGAGATTAGAATGCCTAGAGTAATGCCAGTAACTGCATATTTTCTCTTGAATTTTATATTCTAGATGTTTTACAGACTTTTATTTAATAACTTCGTTATTAGGTAGTTTTCGGATTTTTACGTGTTTATACAACCTTATATCTGCGGTCAATTTTAATTTAATAGATTGAATTCTTTGATCACTGTCCAATATGCTCGTGAATTATATTTGAATTTTATATTTTGGAATCAAATTATCTAACTTATATTGTACTTACAATAAGAGTACTTTATACTTTATGTAAGAGTATAGATTTGATCTCGACTTCTCAAATTTCTGGCTCTTATGAGTTACGTCTAATTTTACTTTAGAGTAATCATAACATTCATGTGGGCTATAAATAATATAGTGTTTTGTTAATAAAATTAATGACAGTTGTATCAAACATGTTATCGGAGGATATGTCCATTACTGTAGCCGAAAAATTATTAAATCTTTATATATTCAAGCTAAGAAAGTTTATCGTTGACTGCAAACATAGTTTGGTGAAAAGTGTCTCGTAAAAGCTATTTCATTGATTGGAGTAATACTCCACGATAATGAACGTCCACATGCTGGCTATTTAAACAAGGAACTCTCCAACAGATGCTATAAGAAATTAGCTTACCCGTCATATAGTCCAGACTTATCGCCTTGTGATTACACTTTTTTGAACGCCTTGTGAACCTAGTAATTTAAATCGAATAGGGAAAAAATGAAGATATACTTTTTTACAATGTGGCCGAGGGTTGAAAAAAATGTATAATAAAGCAGGGACATTATATTGACAAATAAAGTGCCCTCCATTATCTGTCTCATTAATTTTATTGCTATATAAGAAAGTCTAAGTCAAATCTATACTTACCCCGTATGTTTCTTCGAAAACTAATAATAATCAAAATTCCAAGTTTGATTCTATTTTTCTAACACATACTTTTTCCATTTATTATATCATCGTTGCAGAACATACTAATAGTGATGGTTATAAACTTTACTTTTTGTAGATGGTTCTTTCCTGGACCGGCAGAAATTTTTGTTGAGCGGTTCTTATTAGATTCTGTGTAAATTTCTGTACTTTTCGTTTTTATTATACTAAATAATTTTACTTCTCCGTCGTTTCATTTGACATCCTTTTCAAATGAGTAAGATGATTCATATGGTCTAAACTCTATTAATTAGGGAATCGCTTTTCATAAGGTTTGCTTCGACATTAACTTTATGAAAATTTCGTCACGTAAAGTAATTATTGCGAGTTGCTTTTAAACATTCAGCTGTTACATATAATATATAACGCCGAGTGTTCATTATAGTGCCATATATTTAAAATTTTATACTTTACTGTAATAAATTCAATGAACTTAGGCCTACATTTTTGTCATTGGCACTTATTTGAAAATCTTATATTTTACTTTCGTATCGTTACCCATAAAAATAATTGCAAAAGTCTTTCCTACGGTCGTCAATATTCGTATGCCTGGAAATAATTCGAGAGTACGAGTTTCAAAATCCACATTTGTTAACTTAAATATAGAACCAGGTATATGAACAATAGGTGTTAACCAAAATTAGCAATTCACGCTAAAAAGTTACTTAAAACAATGCAGTGCCGTAAAAATTCAAAACAACCTACTAGGAGATGTTTGATAAACCAGGGTTGTCTTCCCAGAGTGCAGCTGCCCGCTGGTTCAGTAACTGGAAATTAATATAAGGCGCCGCTACCTTGTTTAAAGAAAAAGCGATAACCTGTGTATAATTAGGTGGGACGAGTAACAAAGAATCTCGCATCCCTCCTTTATCGGTTATCAGACACCTTGTATATGGCAAAACTCATTGGCAGAACATTATAAAAAAAAACAACTAGGTATACGTAATCGCTTTTAATTAGTTAAGAAAATAAAATATTAACGAAAATTCGCTTTACAAAATTGTTATTATTATACTTTAAGTAGAATAAAAAAAAGCGAAAGTGACGTAGTCACTAGCTAAGATATGAAGTTTACTGAAATACCTGATCACAAGAAAAAACAGATGATTAACAATATTAAAATAATCTTTCCGGAACTGGTCCTAGTTCGTTTACATCAATATATTTACGCAAAATTTTTTTTATCCCCTTTATATATACAATCTGTTCATTGTATTCCTCATGATATATATACACATACATATGTTTACACGTACCACAATAGATTCAAATGGCGGTTGAAGATGGCATGTAGAGTTAAGCTACAATAAGCAACTCATAAATTTCACTATTTTCTAAGGACTGATTTATATTATAAATTCAGTCTAGATATCAAAGCGCGATAGAAGCTCACTAGGTGCAAACCGCTTTAATCGCTTTGGTTTGTCAGGTTCGTCCATTAAGTTATTCACCAATTGGTTAGGGTGTGCTGACAGCCGGTTTTTATATGTTTGGACGGTTCGTTCAATTTCTTCCTTAATGGTGGGTATACGCAAGTCGGTTAAAATCACTTTATTTGGCACATATCATTAGGCACTAACCAAAGCACGAAGCACCTTGTTCTGGAATCTCTCGATAATGGCTATGTTGGAAATACACGCGGTTCCCCACAGTGTAAGTCCATACGTCCAGATAGGCTTTAATGTGACTTTATATAATAATAATTTGTTTTCGAGAGTTAATGCCGACCTCCTTCCGATCATTCAGTAAATTTTCCTGTACGCCAGTCCAAGCTGTTTTCGTTTATTAAATATATGGGCTTTCCAGGTTAATCGCCGGTTCAGATTGAGCCCTAGATATTTTGCAGTCACTGTGTCTTAATTGTTGTCCATTGAGTGTAACCGTCGGACAGTTGTCTCGGTTTATGGTGAATGTGACATGTTGAGATTTGCTCTTATTCACCTTAATTCTCCATACTTTGAGCCATTCTTGCACTTTATTTAGTGAGGCTTGCAAGTTGCGTGATGTAATAGTGGGATTTATACGTGAGGCCAGGAGAGCTGTGTCATCTGCGAAGGTGGCGGTTGTAGTTAATTTCGTAGTTGGCAGGTCGACAGTGAACGGCAAAAATAGTATGGGGCGCAGCACACTGCCTGGGGAAACCCCAGATGCAACAAGTTGGAGATCTGTGTATTCACCTTGGTAGTTCACAAAAAAATACCGATCGGACAGGTAAGATTTTAGTATCTCATAGAATTGGTATGGCAGTAGCTTTTTTAGTTTATATAATAGTCCTAAATGCCAGACCTTGTCAAAGGCCTGGGAGACGTCTAGGAACACAGCAGAGCAGTATCTACGCTCCTCAAAGTCACAATAGATTTGATCTACCAATCGGTAGAACTGCTCTATGGTTGCGTTTTACACAAAATAAGACTTTCTCTCTAAAAATCAAAGACTAATTTCAAATAGTCTAAGTATACAAGAATCTTGATTAATTACTAAAATTAATTAAGGAATGTAAAATCGAAAATTTATGTGTATTTAATTTTATGTATATATTTAGAAAAACTACTGTCTACTAAAATAAATATTTACCAAACTAGTAAGTAAAAAAAATGAAGTTGACGGAAATTGAATTCTAAATTGCAGGTGAGACTTAACTGCACTTTTTTCCTTCTTGACCTGGGGGCGAATTCTGAGCTTTACGGCTCTCCTATTAATCTCGTGTATATTAGAGGCTATGTAAATACCTCCAGGCAAATCAAAATAGATGCTACTACCATAGCACTCTAAAAGTACACAATACAATAAGTAATTAGCAAGATAGAAACACTTGGCCAACATGGCGACAGCAAAAAAGCGATTCACCTTCAAAGAGTAAAAATACCAAGTTTTCCGAATTGCTATTAAATCCTCTACTGCAGTAGGCAACAGAATCTCTAATGATTCAGATCTGATACACAAACATGCGTGAGTTATATTCGGAAGAGTAATATCAAAAGATTTAACAATCCCGAATATATTCAAATCACATCTGAGCAAAACGTACAAAAACATAACCACGAAGATATGATGTCGAATATACCAACACCCAAAATAATGTAACAAACAAATGAAAGGAAATTTCGAAAAAATTAATATGAAAAGAATAGAATTAATGATTCAAATGATATTAATTCACACAACTATACAAATTGCCACTAAATTCAAGAAGAAATATAAGAAAATCTGAATGAAAAGGAAACAAAACCTAACAACAAATGTTATTTAGGTCTCTCATTATTTTTTATAATTTTTGTTTGCTTGGTATTAAGAATTACACTTTAAATAAGTGCCTACATTTTTGTATGTGGCAAAATGCAGGTTTGCGTCCATACTTTCGAGTAATGCTTTTAGCCTGTAGGAAAACTATTTCTAAAAATCGAATTACTGAAGTTCCAGTGAATTATTCCAATAAAGACAACGGCATTTTGAATTTTTTTTTATATACAGAAAGTAAATTAAAAAGAGATTCACAAAAAATACATATATAATTACTTCAAACTGGCAAAGTATCAATTTCAAATCCAATTAAGTGTTTTAAGAATATTCGCGGTTTTATATGTACGTATGTATAAAAAAATTAATATCTCTTTTTTATAAAAACTGGAATTATATGTCCTTGTACACAGATAAGGAGAAAAAAGTACCAGATAGACATACTAATATTAAATTTTACGAGTTTTGTATAATGGTACATCATTAGAACTTCTAGTCAATGTGTGTTTTTTTTTATTAAATCCAGTGTAATCCCATTTATGGTTAGTAGGCAGGTTTAATGACCCCCTAAAGTAGCTTAAGCAACGTTTGACGTGTAATATGATGTGTCCATTAAAAACAAAATCTTAAAAAGTGTTCTAGAAGCAACGACGTTATGACGACGTTTATTATAAATTTTATGACATCAAATTGAAGGTTTAATTCTTTCGTTACATGAAAAAATATGTTTTTTCTTTAAATATTAATTAGAATCATTTACATATTAAGAAGCATATATCAATTATAAAACTCGCCGTTTCATCGTCTTTGACTTTCCCGACAAAGTTTCGCTTAAACGCAGTAGGGGCTTTTCATTTTCAGCAGTTGGTAAACTTGATTTTCAAGAGGGTTGTTGTATTCTCTAACGTTATTAATACAATTTGTGTTGTGGAGACAGATGCAATTAACTGAAATAATTACACGTTAGCTTCTGCTTTCGTAAAAGAGCCAAAGAAAATGAGAGCAAGGGTGTAGTTGCCGAGAGATGCTTTAGAGAAAGTAAAAAGTTATGTTGTTAAACTAAAGTAAAACGTTCTAAGCAACAAAAACTGTTATTTGTGAAGAAATAGTCTACATTAGCTTACAATTTTCTGACGTTTATTTCCTATGAAGTAAAATGACACCCCTATTTCTACGTAAAGTAGGAGCATGTGGGTAAATAATGACCTAAATTAGAAGAAAAGAATGTATGTACCAGAAAGTTTGCAGCAAAATTTCAATAGTATCGCATAATTTTATAATTTGACAAGATTCAACTTTTATGTTAAAACTTTATAATTATCTAAAATTTCGCTGTTAAACATAAGAGAATGCTTTTCCGATAAACAGTGGTAATACATAGTAGTTATGAGTGCAATAATAAAAAATAAGATAACAATATTAAACGTATAAAAATTTATAATTTAAATTGTCATTTACGAAATAAAATCAATTTTTGAATAACATTAAATTTACTCAATTTAATAATTTGTGTAATAAAATATTATTTTTATTTTTTTTGTCATCTACATATATTCATTTTTTAAATATGATGTAAAGTGTTTCAAAGTAATTATAATAAAATGTTATTAAATCAGATACTTAAAATTATTATTTTTAACAAGTTATGTAAAATATGATCTCGTAAATATGGGATTTTAAATTTTGCCAATTCTGTAATGTATTGTAAATATTTGCAATACGACCAAATTGTGCGAATGTTCAATTTTTCCCTCACGAGCCGCCACAATCTATAGATTTTCTTGTACGAGTCTTTAAACTGATCGCCTCAATTTATATGTATCATTTTAACAACTTCTGATCATCACCAACCTGGAGGCTTTGTTGCTGCTTTTCTTGTTAAAGGTGTTAACTGTTTAATTTTGATTAACTTTCAGGAAATTGTTATCGAACTATTCACTATCTTTTAATAACGCTTCTTCCTAAAAGCACCGATAGCTTTCTTGTATTGAATGCATACTAAAATGCAAGCATTATCTGAAAAATCTACCTTAGCAACATCAGATGTGTATATATAGAACAATGAAGGACTAGATGTTGCATCTTCAGATACCATACCTCATATGTAATTCATCCTGTTTTAACAGTAAAATATGATTGGCTTTGTTCATAATAATAATTCGATACTATTGAAAAGAAGCAAGAAATGAAAAACCCATAGTAAATAATGTCTCTCAAAATGAGATATTGTTAAAGTAGTAGGGCGATCTTATTCTGCGAATAATTTTTAAATGTTAAGTAGTGGAATAAAATTATTCTAAAGAAAACAATTCCAAGTTATAATGACTTTTCTATTGTGTTTCCGAGAAAATAAAAGTTAATTTAAACAAACAAAATTGATCCGATAGTATGTGTTTCCAATAGAGAAGAAGTTTTCGAAGCAGTTCGTAAAGAAAAGACAATTGAAATTTCACAGGATTGTGTCACATGAAACCAAATGTATATAATATTTTCAGGTATTGGTATGTGTTGGTAGTGGTATGTGTTAGATTTGGTAGTTTTCCCTATCAAATGAATGTTTGACTGCCATATAGGCAAAGTATATCAGATACTTATTTAGCATAGTATTTTTTCCAGCTTTACTTTTAAATATAAACTTATTCTCAAGGTGATATAAATTCAAGAAATTGTTCGTAGCATAAGTATATAGTCAGTTTGGAGTACATTATTTTCTCTTAAGATTGACAGATACAAAGCACAACTTAGAGACTTTCGCTCAATTAATGATCTCATTTTTCGTTACAGGTTAAAATATAACGAAGGAATCGATCATCTTAATGTTTATTGAGCAGCACTCACATGTATTTCATGTTCCATTTACATAGGCACGCATCTGATAAATGAGTTCTTGCCGATTGGGAATGCTCTCACGTCACTTCTACGATTCGAAGCAGGGAAGTTTAAAGTATGCATCTGGTTTATTGTGAGGTTTGTGTGAAAGGTTACAACGTTTTGTTACAGAATATTACCGATTGCACTAGGAAAAATGTTTTCATTTTAGAATATTTCAGAGTGCCATTTTGTATGATAGAGCCATTGTCAAGTTTTTAAATTTGAATTTTTGTAGCTTACGTGAATTACATTTATGACTTTATTATTATATATTGCAATATTTTTTATGTTTTTATATCGCCAAACTGCAATCATAAGAATTTTTGATATTCTTAAATATTGTAGTTAGCGTGTCACCTTTTAAACAGTTATTGCGGCACTTTTTTGTTCTTTTTTTGAAGATTTTTAAAGAGTTCTTTAAAATTTACCCGCTTACATAGTACTTGAGCATTTTTTGAGCAAGGGTTATTAGAACTAATTAATCTTTTCAATTCGAAAATATTCGCAGGCATCAAGTTTATTCCAACTATCCAAAGACAATAAGTAAATGTTTGGGCAGAGATCGTACATAAATAATCATGAATGACATGCTCGGGAGACATCCAATGGCTTTCACTTTTTAAATTGATCTAGACGAAATTTGTATGTATATATATATATATATATATATTTATATATAATAGGTGTCCCAAAATTAACGCAAGATTTGAATTTGTCACCATTTGTGCAGTAAAGTGTTGGCAACCCTAAAAAAAACAATTCGACAGCTGACAGTTGAGGGTTAGTAAAAAATGGAGCGTTACACGATAGAACAACGTGTCTTCATTATTGAACGAACAATATTTCAAAAATAATGAAAGCTTGGCGGCCGCAGTTAGGAATAGTGTTTTAACTTCGTCAACTGTGAAGAGGTTAATTGAAAAATTCAGGGTGATTGGATATGGATCTGTTGGAGACGCCAAACACACTGATCGTCCAAAAGCCGTTCAAATGTCAATATCGAAGCAGTGCGTGAGAGTGTCGGTGACGATCTAGGAACTTCAATTCGGCGTCGTGGACAAGCAATACAAATTTCAAGAAGCTCTCTACAGCGTATACCCACTAAAGATCTGTGTATCCATGCTTACAAAATTCAATTAACACAACAACTGAAGCCTAATGACCATCCACAGCGAAGAGAGTTCGTTGAATGGATTATTGAATATCAACAAATGGATGCTGATTTTTCGAGCAAAATCATCCTAAGCGATGGAGCACATTTTCACCTTGATGGCTTTGTTAATCGCCAAAATTGCCGCTTTTGGTGTTCTGAACCCACATGTGATTGTCGAAAACAAATGCATCCGCAACGTATCACTGTTTGGTGTGGATTTTTGGCTGGAGGCATAATTGGACCATACTTTTTGGAAAATGAGGCTAGTCAAGCAGTGACTGTTACTGGTGCTCGATATCGCGACATGATAACAGCTCTTTCTGTCGAAATTGGATGATATTGATGTGGCCAATATGTGGTTTCGACAAGACGGTGCTACATGCCATACAGCTCATGAAACAATTCAATTACTGCATGAGACATTTCCAAGTCGTGTACTCTCTCGTTTCGGTGATCAGAACTGGCCCCCTAGATCGTGCGATTTAACACCATTTGATTTCTTTTTATGGGGTTATTTGAAATTACAGGTCTATGTCAACAAGCCCGCAACCACCCGTGCATTAAAGGAGGAGAGTCAATGCTGCATCAACGAAATAGAGTCACATTTATGCATAATGGTCATGGGAAATTTCGGCAAACCAGTGCATATGTGCATGCAAAGCCATTTACCCGATGTATTGTTCCATAAATAACCCTATTCTATGTATTTTATGATTCAATAAAAAAATAATCAAAAGACTAAAAACTGTGTTTTCTATTTAATTCAAATCTTGCGTTAATTTTGGGACACCTTTTTATATACAATATATACAAATGTTTATGATGTATAATTTATCCTCACGTTGGATAGTCCAAATGATATGATATTGAGGTGTTTACTGTATGTATGACATAGAAGCGATATCTAAACCTCACACAAAATAAATTGATAATCCACAATAAATTCTAGACGTAATGTTCACCTTCGAGCTATAAACTTTTAGTTGATTTTATTTTGCAGTTGTGATATTTATTTCTTTTAAAGATATGATGAATTTATAAAGTTGAAATACCCATATCAGCTGCAACTGCTCGTTTGCACTGGAAGTAATAATACATTCAGTCAATGCAAAATGTATTCATTCGACTACCGTTTTTAGTCACATATGAGCAATACATCGAGCATATTTTTCAAACATTTAAAAATGTTAGAGTCAAATATGACTTCAAAAACTAATACTTCAAGTAAGTCAAATATTAATATATTTTGAGTAAACGCAACACTTTCGTTATTTCAATATATTTTGTCCTGAATAAAAGCAGTTTAGTGTTTAAAATGAAATAATAGTTGAATATATAAAATAGTGAGGGAACTATACTTTTATTTCTCATAGAGAAGTAAAAGCACTTATAATGCTTTAACTCCATATAAACACGGCTAATGTGTCAAATATAGCGTAGTGAATCATAACTACTGCAAAAAATCTAGTTATAGTCTGACTTTATCGACATATTTAGATTGTCAAGTTATGCACTCCTTATGTGCTGAGTGCATGTTAATATCGAAACGATATATGTACATATATACATAGTTCAAAGTAACCAGAGAGATCTATACGACTATCTCCTGGAAGAAGCACTTATATAACAACATAACTACGTAGTTGTTTCCTTTCGGAATTCTATAAATCTAATAGGAAAGTATTTTAAATAAACACAATATTTTGTTACTTCTACATATTTATGTAAATGTTTTCTTTCGAAATTCTATAAATCAATCAGAAAATAATATAAGATGCTTTCATTATCATTGTTTGTTTCTCATCTTGAAAGTCTTTTAATTTAGTCTAGTGAACATTTGTAATTTTTCATTGAAGTAAAATAATTTTACATTTTTTACGTGTGCTCCCTCTGCATCACCTTATGTTTGTTTAGCTAATTTGGTTAACTTGCTTTAAGAAGAAATGATACTCAATAATTTATTAAGTTAAGATATTCTTTTTTCTTAGTGTCGATATATGTAGATACGCTCCTTTGCAATAAAATTAATAGTATTTTTATAATTACACAGGTTTTTGCAGATACTTACGTTTATTTTCGGACATATTTCCCGCAGTTCGTAACTTTTTTCAGGACGTATATCATTGTCGGTATACACGTATTACTACGAAACTTATTAAAGCTTAAACAGGTTACAACTTACAATTACAGATGATATGACAAATTTTTACAAAGTATTTCTTCAAGCAATAAAGTCTTAATTGAAAAGTTTATTAATACTCCTCTCATTCACTTTTATTTTTATCAGTATTAAAAAATATATAATTTAATTAAGAAAATGTCGGCAGATATACAAGAGACGTGGTTCCAGCCCGGAAGCGCAGAAGCAGATAGACTTCCGTCTGTTAGATAACGAAACCCTAATACCATACTAATACTAAAACTGTCAAAGGTTCTGTCATATGTCTCATGTATAAACATAATGAACTAATTAAGTAGATGACGATTTAGTCCGTATGTAAATTAACTGTATCAAAAAATAGAATTGACGAACTTGCTAAATCGTATTTAAAGAAGTTCAATTTGTTTTCTAGTTTCTTCCGAAAACATCGAATGACATGCTGTAGTAACATTCTATCACATAATCTAATATAAATTCAAACTTCTGAATGTATTTACCGACCTTACAACTTTAAAACAATAAAATCAAACGAAAAATCTGTCAAAGTCAAAAGAACGAACTAACCAAAATGCTCTTCCATTATCAACTTCACGACTCACACGTTTAATCGAAACTCTTGCCTTACTTCCTTTAGTTTAAAAGGACGGTTGGTCGTCGTATGGTGTTCACTTAGGTGCCCTTTAACGCTGTACACTTACGTTGCACTTTACCTAATATTCAACACGCGATCCGACAATTATTAATTTAAATTTAATCCCAACGTTACATGCTAGTTTAAAATTCCTAATTACCTTTCGGGTCGTTTGCTCTCGCTACCGAAGACAAAGCTCGTTGGTCGGTAGCTATGTAACCTTTCAGCCGAGACACAGTAATTTCGTAATATTTAAGGCGCAAGTGTTTAATATCGCGTAGATAGATGATTGATAAGATAAACACTTTTATAATAAGAAGTTCAAAGAATTTTTTCGATTTAAAATTAACGTTTAAGAAAGCAGTGTTCAGAATCCACTTACGATTTATTATTTACACACGAACAGATAATTAATACCGGTTTCTAAAGTAAAACAAAATAAATAAAATTGTTCAATGGTTTCGTTGTATCACTTTTAAGTCATTAATGCAAAGGGGAATCTAAAATTGATTTAACATGAGCTCTTTATTTGCGGATATAATAATATTTTTTTAATAAACTACTTGAATCAAGTTATTAGAAATGTATACTGCAACGTCAAAATAATATCTTTAATGCCCAACAGTTACATAAAGCATATTTAGGACATAATCCTCATAAAAAAAAATTAAAATTGAAACAAAAATAGGTGCAGAATTCAATATATATATATATATATATATATATATATATTCACTTATAATAATAAAAAATAAAAAAAATAATAAAGAAAAACTGAACTAAATTAGCAAAAGAGATCCTTGTATAATGCATTGGCATTTCTGGACATACGTACTAATGGAGCCTTGTAGAGAACATTGGTTCTTGCCCGAGCTATTGACAAGGTTGCCGATGATCTAGTGTCAAAACTAGGCACGACGATATTAACCTGGGACAACAGCACAGAGGAATCAATAAAATTATTTATTAATTTATAAAGAAAACCGCCACTAGCTTTGCCCCTGCGTATAGCAAGAGAATCAAAATTGTGTCTAGCAAGCAGACCCTCATACGTCGAACGAAGGGCAGGATAATGACCATCAATCCTGTAGGATAATTATTTGAGGAAGCTCTTTTGAACACGCTCCAGGAGTAACTGCTGGTAATGGTAAAGCGGGTACCACACAACTGAAACATATTCCAATCTGGACTGGACAAGAGAATCATAAAAAACCTTCGAAGTGTGTAAATTACTAAAACTCCTGCAAGAACGAATAAGGGACCCAAGACCTCTGGAAGACGATGAAGTTATACTACTTATATGCTTCGAAAAGCTAAGATGTAAGATGAACAAGACTCCAAGGTCCTTGAAGTTGTGTACTCTGGGTATAATGAATTGCCGAACATATCTCTTCTACTAAAAGAGAAAACAGCACATTTGTCGATGTTGAACTTTATCTGATTGTGGGTACACCAATCGTCAATAATGCACAGATTAGATTGTCGTCAAGTGAATTAATACAGCTGAAAATCTTTAGATCGTCGGCGTAAGCTAACACTCTGCAGTCAAGACGTTCCAAGAGATCATTAATATACATATTAAAGAAGTGGGACACCAGAGGGGATATCGAAGAGCTTAGACGAATACCCATTATAATGTACATAGGCAGAATGATTCTGTAGATAGGAAGAAATTAAAGCCAAAAAGTTTTTCAAACAAGTACCTCATATCAGTTAAAATAAATGATTTGTATGTAGACAACCTAACAACAACATAATACCGAGTGGTCAACTAACATGAAGAAATTATAAGATGTATGGGTTATAGAGATAGAAGAATTGAAAACGAAAGTATTTTTAGAGAAAAATACCAAGATTATTAATAAGGAAGTTGTAATATCTTTATTAATCAATTACAAGATATATTCACATAACATTATAATATTACTAACTGACAAGTCATCTATTTTATTATTCTGACAGTTGTTATTTTGTATCTGATTTCTTTTATGAATTCATAGAGGGCGCTCTATACATAACAGAAGTAAAAGATGAGAATGAAAATAAGAAGAGGGCAACTGAAAACAATAGTAACCTATGAGTACTGAGAAAAAAATGATGAAAAACAAACCAATAAACTCGAGAAAGCGAACCACATATACGAATATATATTACATGAAATTATATTTAGCTATAACGAAATAATGAGAAAGTGTATCTGAGGATTAATTGATGATATGACGTCCAAAATGAATCGTATGAGTTAGGTTATTTATTATTTTTCAAAATATACCTCTTCAATTTCAACCCTAAGCTAAAATGTCATAATTCAATTTTGAATGATTTTGTCAAGTTCCTTAGATACTGCTTCTTAAATGCAAATTCTTCAACGGGCCGAAATTTCTTTCTAATAAGGAAATGTTTGAGCTTGAGCAATAAGTGGAAGCTTTTTACGAATAACTTGATTGTTTAAGCGCTGTCATGATTAAAGATAAATGTTAATGGGACACTTCCTAGCAATTGCTTTCTTAGATGTGTGTAGAACATATTATATCTTTGCAATATAATTTATAAAAATAATAAAAATATTTATTTAAATTGCCCAACATAAATTCTGAAACTTGTACTATACAAATAGTACATAATAGTTAAATATAATAAAGAATATAAAACGTATATATCTACCTAAGTAATAGTAGTAGTAGAGTACAAAGTAAATAATAAAACAAAATCAAAGAAATAATAATAATAATAGTATCTTTATTTGTCTAACAGAAGACTCCTTTTAGAGGGCGATAAATACATTACAAGATAAACACATCTATACCTATGGCAAATTTGATGGAGCCTGTGGTTGATTAACTTAATCACTTAAGATTGACATATAACTCCTTTCCGCATATTCGTTATCAAATACTTCCATTTTATAACATCTGAACTGATTACTTGACCGAGTAGCTGAAACAATTTTGACCACTCGTTAATAGATAGAATGACAGTCATTTCCGTATATATGTAATCAAATTAAATTGTTAGCTGAATCTACTAAAGGTGCCATTAAGAATAAAATGGTACCAGGTATTTCCATAGAAATTGCTTTGGCTACTTTTGCCGATGAACTTGGTACTCGGAAGGTAACTCGAGACAAGAAAGCAGGCAAATCAATCCTGTTCGTTATCAATTTTTTTTAAAGTTGGCATTAATAGTTTGTTTTCTAATCAATGAATGAAATCTATGTCGTTCCAATAGTAGAGCTTAATCTAAGTCACGAGCAGGATAAATTTCATCAACCTTAAATAACAAGAACTTCAGAAATTTCTGTCGAATTCGCTCTTTACCATTAATTTGAATATTATATATGGGATATCATATACCAACTTACTAATCACTTACACATAGAAAAGAGATTTAAGCGAAGCAATGTTGTTAAATATTTGCAAGTCCGAATAATAAATCCTGCGGTTTTAATACAGAAGAAGTAGTAGAGATGACATTTGAAAAACTAGGCTGTTCATCAAAAGCGATACCAAAATCTTTTACACGTTTCACGGTCGATTTCGAATTTGTTTAATTGGTAATTGAATTATTCCTTGTTGTTTTCCAACAGTAATATTAAAAGAAGCTAAGAGATGACAGAGGTTGACGAGTTCGCAACGAAATAGTTTCTATGGCCACCTCAAGTAATCTCTTATCTTTGTCTCTCTTAATTGGGTACTCTAAAGACTATACTTCAGTAAAATTTTTATAATTTATGAAGAATTGTATCCACTTTTTAAAACGATGATTATTCCGGACTTCTTAAGTCCAAGGTTTTGAACTGAAAACAGGATGATGCTAAGGACGGTCCCAAATGAAAAAAGTTATTATGATGGGATTTCCAAGGCTAGTTTTTGAAAAAATCGTAAGCTTTATTTAGGATTAAAAATAATCTTCTATCTTAAATAATAGACTCACTATGTTGAAAGGATTTTCAAAAAGAACATTGAAGAATTGAACGAAATAGCTTTCCAAAGTGTTGTTTTAGCTTCTATATTATTTAACACAACTAAACGCTTCATTTATATTGACTACAGCTTCGACAATATTCTTCATATTCACGGAGATATATAAATAATATAAGAAGTAAAACAAGAAATATCAGTACGGTAACATACCGCTATGATATTTTAAATTCTAAACATATCAAAATATCTCGATATAACATTAAACGAAGCTGAATAATACTATATTTTAAGTAAATGCCAATTATATGCATATGTATATGAATTCTATATTTTAGTTTTGAAACTAGATCAGTGCGAATCAAATTACGAAAAAAATTAATTTGAAAAAATTAATTAAATTTCTACTTATTTTCTTCGTTTACATTTAGCTATTACTTACTGTTATTTGGAATCTACTTCCAGAGGCATAAAAAAGTAAATATAATTAAATCGGAAAATAAATACTGGGAATGAATTGTAGACTTATAAAAATGTTAATAACTTATTTTACGACACACTTGTTAGTACCCACTACATACTACTACATAGAGGCAAAACCAGTTTCCAATGTGTCATTATGCGTTACTTTTTACACAAACAACTGCACACCAATTACTCAACAATAATAGCATTCTCGTCGGTTTTCGGTGTATATGAATAAAGATAATCATAAATATAATTCGATACTTCGAAGAAGAATATTATAGAGACACGTCGAGTGAGTATTTAGAGAGCAGAATAACAAAAAAGCTGAAAGACATTCACGAAACATAATGAGCGTAATGAATTATGTTTAAAAGACTTTTTCATAACTTTTGACTGCCAGGATTGCGTTTATTGTTATTGTGAGCCGAAATTCTAGAAAACACATTATCTTTAACATTGAATTAAATTCTGTCTCAATCAGATGACTATGAAAAACATTATTTGAAGAAAACCATATTTCATCTCTGTGTAAAATGTATGTCATTATTTTTGTAGTAAGCAATTCTTTTATATAAAAACATATAGTTACCTAAGAACTTACAGCAAATTATTTGAAAATTAGTAAAACATTAACATGTATCATTAGTGGGATATTCTCAGAATTTACTATCCATAAGAATGAAAAAGTTTATATTGTTTATGATTATTCTAAAGGAAAATAAACAAATAAAAAATTATTAGAAAAAGGTTGTAGAAATACAATTAAACTGACAAGAATATAATGCTTAAGCTTGTAAATAGTATGTATATATAGTTAATATTTAGTTGCATAGTGAAAGAATGTATCAATTCTTGAGAAAACAATATTTGAAAAAATATAGATACCAGACAGATTAAAAATGTTCAAATTTAAGGATGAAATTAATTTACAAAGCAATAATTCAAAATTGAATATAGGTTTTGATAATAAAAGAATTTAAGTTTTAAAAGTAAATTTAGTCTTATAAGAGCACTTGAGGCGTTACGATTTAAAAATAATATTTATTTTTGCTTTATTCTCTTGTTTTCTCCATAAAAAAAAGGAAAAATACAACTACTTTCAACTGAATCGACAACTAGTCGCTTCTTCTTTTACCTTGTCACAGCATAGGCGGCGGTGGAGGTGCTTAACCTGGCAGGGATGTACCTAATGCTTCCAATAGCGTTTTTTACTACCAGTTCTCTTCTTCGTCAGGGGATCGTCTACATCTTCGCCATGGAACACAGTATCATGGATCTTGTCCGGATCAGGAGCTTCGTTTTCGTCTCTTGCTTTACTACTGTTGTCACTATCGATGTTTTTAAATTTCTTATCAATTGCGTTTTCAATGTGAACGTAAGAGGCGTTCCGAATCTAGTATCTGGAGATTAATTCGGCAGTAACCATATAGCCTATTCTGATGCGATCCTTTCAGATCTATTGTGGTTTTTATGGAGTCCTTTAACTTCTTAGCATGTGTCTGTTACCTTGTCCTTAACTGTGGTTCTTTTAGCCTTTATATATAGCCCGTTAACTTGGCCTTGTTTCACCACCAACTTTTTTCATTTTAGTTTTAGAAATTCCGATCACCTACCTGATCGGAGTTTTCCATTGGTCATCAGATCCACTTTCTCTATGATGTTGATTTACACCGTTTCATGTACAATACTTTTTTTTATACAGATGAAATTGGTTCATCCTTGTCTTCCTGGTTTGTTTTCCGCACGGACGGTCCTTGTCTTGTAAGTTTCGAGCCTCTCACACGTTCTTTCCTATTTTTTATTCAGGTCGGGTTGCTCGAGAGTATTAGTTCCCGTACTCACACACTGGTCATAAACCTCTGAATAGAATCAGTGATATGAGATAGCTGAATTAAGTGCAAACAAAAATTGGAAAGCTATAATGTAAGATATTGGATAATGTAGAAGTATGTTACACACATGATAATTATAGAAAAGAGACGAAAACAGCTAAAAAAGTAATATAATTACTTTTAAGGAAGAACAAACAAAATAAACAAAAAAGCAAAAATAAGGTATAATATAACACTACAAGGTAAACAACTAGAGTCAAAATTAAAATCTTTGTAATAACTAAAAGGAAATTTAGAAGACGAAATCAATAAATAGAAGAAATAAGATGCCTCTATGGGTTAAAAGTGAGTTTTATTAATTTTATTTATTTTTTTAATAATCTGCATATGTATATAAATTTTAAGTAATGAATAGTTGGCAAACAAGTCTAATAACTAGCAACAGATGGCGTCCTTTGCGTTCAAGTTGTAAATGTTCGGTAATTGCTCTTTAGCCTAGGATTGCTAATGGAAACTGTTGGCCATATTTCAACTCGTTAATTTATCGAGACATTAAAGAGAACAATTAAAGTGGTGGAGCGCTCGTCAGAACACTGATCGAGCGTATAATATAGGACAAGTATGAGCACGAGAGTGATATATAGTAGTAGATTTCTTCATCTTTTATTGGATAGTTACGACTTATGTACGTTAGGGTTTTAAAGATAAATCTTAAAGATTGAAATATTATCTTTATATTTAAACGCCTCAAGTTCTAAATTTTCATTAATAACTACGAAAGGTGTTATTAATTATTGTTAATCGATTAAAGTTGATTAAATGTATTATCCTATTTGATTTATTATAACTCTATCCTTCTAATTTTTCAAATTTGTAAATATAATTGTAAAAAATGAAAAAGTGAAACTATACTTTATAATATTTATGTTAATAAAATAGCATCAGTAACTGAAACATTAAAATATAAATGTCATTCAAAAACGTAGCTCTCTAAGGCTGTCATTAAAACAAAAGTGTTTCAAGAAGATCTAATTTTGTAATGTTGTTACTGATATGCTCGACCATTTCGATAAATTAAATGAATTGTATAAAGCGACCTGAATACAAGAGGATGAGACTCAGAATAAAATTGGTTAATGACACACGACAAACACCGTTATTAATTCTACAGTTACTAATACAAAATTAATTTTAGATGTGTCTTTTCTAATAACAGCAATATATTTACTGTCTAAGAATATATAACCATATTAAGAACAATATAATACTCGACGAAAATAGTAATGGTCAAGTGACGTAGCTTTTGTTAAGGAGGATCTTTATTAAAGGCGCTTAGTAATTTTTATTCTTTGAATTATCCTCTCCATTATTGAAACTTTACAGAATCGAAAAATTTTGGTATCGACAAATGTACATATTGTCATTAATTTTAAAAGGAAAGTTTGAATTTTGTTCGTTTAAGTGACGTGTTAAAGTAACCATGAAATTTCAGTATAAGAATTATGTCATATAAAATACAGGAATTTGTTAACATATTAACTCTAATTGCGCTGTCATTATTCAGGTTGACTCCGCTGCTAAAAAAAACGTAGAAAAGTGATACTAATAAAATAAAGAGTGTGCGAATGTTTTCTATAATTCTCCATTTTTGACGTCAGTTACCTATATTGCATTATGTTTCTCTCTGATCGCCAACACCACATTTAGTTGTGTTTTTAATTCATTTAGTTAGTTTTTACTCAAAAATCAGACTCTAATCTACATATTTACATAGGTTATTTATATGTAGCAAGATTAAATATTTATTATATGCTTTTGTTATGTTTTTATTTTAGAACGAACTCAAAACAACAATCTTTGATACAGATTGAATTAAAAGCTATTTATCAGTGATTCTCATTTTTTTCACTGTCAAGATGAAAGTAAGTCAAAATGAATGTATTACTAGTAATCATGACAGCCACACTAATTCTGACATATAGTCAAAAAATTCGGTTGCAAAAAATTCAAATCTAGAACTCAAACAGGAAGAGTACTTTTATGGCAAAAACAATGTTCTAAATTGTCTAAAAAAATTTCAACCGTTGCCAATATTCGTAAACATAATATAGTATTACGCCTACAAAGTGTAAAAATATTCCACAAATATTAGTATAGTTATGTACGATTATTGTATCTAATATGTATGTATATTGTTTCAGTTTATGATGGGCACTTACAAATAATAACCCAGGTGTGGGAAAAATAGGATAATCCATTTTTGTATAGAGTGGGTAACAAAATTTGAATTTATATAAATAGTCGAGAAATTTTAATGACACATGAGCCTAAGAGCTCAAGAAGAAAAAAAGCATGGTTAGATTTGGATAGTAGGTCATTCTGCGCAGTGTGTGTGTGTGTGTGTGTGCAGAGAAGTATTAGTGCGCACATCGTGAAATATAAATACATATATATAAGCAGAGATCGATAGGCAGCATATAATATTATTTAAGAAGAAATAATTAGTGAGTGTACGAATCAACCCCTTTGAGAGACGATCCGAAGCAGGATTCATCTGTAACAAAGCGAGATAAGTGCTTATATACAAAAATAGAGAGACTATATAAGGTAAAAAATTGTATTTCTAAATTCTAATGACAATTTTCTTTATTATTACTTATAAGAAAGATCCTCCTACGGTGATTCTGATTATCATTGAACGCTTAAATATTTTAAGAGATTTTTCCGCTATTCAACTTGGAGGAATTTATATATATATATATATATATGCTTTCATATTAAAATGCTACAAACACCGTATCATATTATATTCGGGTCTAGATACCGAATGCCGATCAGAATGTAAAGTGGTAGGGCGCGAGTCAGTCGAATCACAACAAGGACTGACTACAGATTACAGATTAAATAGTTGTTCGTGGTACTTGGCGGAAGGTCTATCACTGACTGTCCAAATTGTTTAGGTCCAAAAATTAATAAATTATAATTACTTTTAACTGTACAATTAGGTATTTTTACAATAAGTTTCGCATTGAACTAAAAGATGTTTTCTAATAAAACGTTTAAAAATAAAAAAAGCTCTTAAAGAAGCTAAAAAATAAAATAACTTTTCGGAACTTAAAAAACACTCTTTAAACAGAAAATAAATATACCTTGCCAAAACTTATAAAATACTTTTTAAATACAGAAAATAAATTCAATTAATTAAATTCTCAAATGTCCCTCCTGCTTGCGTTAAACAGTACCCCAATCTATTATAAAATTCATTACGAACATTGGCCAGTACAAGAGGATTAATAATTTGGAATTGGTGTTCGATATTAACCCGTAATTCTTCCAAATTATTAGCCCTTGATGTCGTCTTGATGCTCATATAACTTTGATTTTATGTAATCCCATAAAAAAATGTCATTAGGGGCTAAGTCTGGTAACATTGGTGGCCAGCGAATTGTACCACTATTAGATATAACTCTTTGGGGAATATATTATTTAAATATTCATTCACAATTCTAGTTCTATGGGCCGGACAACCATCATGCTGAAACCATACGTTCTCTAAATTGGGATTAATAGTTCTCAAAGCAGGGACAATGTCGTTTCGAAGAAGATTCAAATATATTTTCCCATTTAAATAACCAATAATGTTATTCCCATAAATACCAGCCCAAACAATCAATTTTTCAGGATACTGTGTCCCCGTATTCAATTGTCGATACTCGTCTTCAATAGACCAATATCGAAGATTCGACGGATTGTGTTTATCGTGCAACGGAAACGTGGATTCATCGGTAAACACGATAGTCTCAATGAAATGTTCATTCGCATTTCCACGTTCTATTACAGTTTCACAAAATTCCATTCTGCGGTGTTGATCAGCATGAAAAATTTCCTGATGAGTTTGGTATTTATAGGATGTGTATTTATTATTCTTTAATATCTTATGAACTTTACCCACGCTAATACCTATCTCTTCTGATATTTTAGATATAGTAATATTGGAATTTTCTTCGACCATTGCGCACACCATGACTTCCTGCATTTCTTTATCGTTATTTATTATCAGTATTATATGACATTTACACTCCAAAATGCAACCTTCGGATTTAAACTTTTTAACTACTTTTCAGAGAAAAGGCGCTGGATACGCCGTAAAGAATTACCTTTCAAAGACCATGTTATCATTTGAATTTTTTCTTCCTATGTATACGTTATCAAAGTAATATAATTAAAAAAATATTTAAATTTAAAGGTCTTACCGTAACACACTCTCCCAAATGCAAACCACGAATGACCGTTAATACGATATCGATACGCCTACAGTCAAATTAGTAGTGGGGCTGCAGCTAGTACGATCAGTAGTCAGTTATAGTCGTGATTCAAATGACTCGCGCCTTTACATTCTGATCGGTATTCGGCAGCTAGACTCGAATATAATGTGGTACAGTTTTGGTAGCGAGGTAAAATGAATGCACGGTATATATATGCATTCTTTAATAATAATAATAATAATCTTTATTTGTCCAACTGAAATTTCCTTTTACAGGACAACGAATACATTATAAGATAAGCACATTTATACCTAAGTCTGTTTAAACATATGTTAAACCTATTACACGCACGCAATAACTCTTAGCAAGTAATACTATAGGCATAAAACTTAACACTTCTTGCAACAATTAACCATCAACAATTGAATTTATTTTGCGGTGTAAGTTTATCATGGCGCATTCTGTTTATAAGTTAATCGTCAACCAGATTAATTAAGAGTTTATTTATTTATTAATTTGTTAAGCAGAGGATTCTTTTTGTAGGACAGCACAAAGAGAACACATGACATCCATATCTACCCATACTACTATGCTGTCGTACCTAAAGTATGTGTAATGTTATTGCAAGAATTGACAATAATGGGAAATGAGTAAATTTCATGTACACTCATCGAATATGCAGTGAAGTGCCACTTAAAAATTACTATGACAAAAATAAGACGTCTCACACTCAGACCCCTTCTGCAGAGTATCGCGGTGAATATCACAATGATCTGCAACCAAGTCTACAATACGGTAGATTATGTATAATGACGAGTTGCCAACGATATCAGTTCTCGCAGTTGGTAAATAAAAGATGCGATTTGAGCTAGTAGATGGTCTGGATATCAGGAAATTAAGTTGAAAAAGAAGTCGCGGATAGCCAATCTTATTGTGTCAAACTGTGCAAAAATTTTACCGAAGCCAACCCACGCTTACATTCAAGGGAAAACTGATTCAGCGCAAGCAAGTAATGCGCTACAATTAATATCTCTGGGAAGGTATACCCCTTCCATGGAGTAACACAGTAAATTCGGAAACTTTCGACGTTCTTTTTCAACAGTAGATTTATGTACTTCGTAGTAAGGGCACCTTACCAAAGAGGCGTATTCCAGCCTTGAACGGACGTATGTATAATATAAAATCGTGATAGTGTGCGGATCCATGAAAGCTGGATAAGTTCGTAAAATAAATGCCATAGCTTTTAACGCAGACCTACATATTTGGTCAATATGTTTAGCAAAACTGAAACTGCAATCGAAGTGAACACCAAAGTCTTTATTTCATGACTCCGAGTAAGCACTGTGTACTCCAGGATGTAGTTGAAAACTGTAGGTACACTTTTATTCGAATAAGTTACAATTCCATATTTCAAAACGTTCATAAATAGCGTGTTGTTTGAATGCCATTTGGAGATCCTACTCAGTTGTCTTTGCAGGTGAAGACAGTCAACTGCCGTGAATATATTGCAATATATTTTCAAGATCAATCAATCAAGAGTCATCAGCAAAACCGCACCTTTCGCACTATAGCCTTGGTAAATTACACTTTGGGACCTATTATATAAACATGATAAAAAAAATGATAAAATAGAGTAGACAAAGTTAAAAGGTTGTAATTTATGAAAGAGAAGGTCATGGCAGATCCGGGTAAATAACATCTATTTGACCCTGGATGCCGAGAGTAGAGGACACAAACTGCAAAAACAAAGTAAGTTGGAGACAATTGATCGCCCTTCCATAAATCCATGCTGAAATGGTGAGATGTAACACTTCATTTTAGGATATATGTGTGAGTATAAAGCAATTTTGAAAACTTTAGCAAAATTACTAAAAATTGATATCGGACCATAATTAGTAATATTGAATACAAAATTTTTCTTTAAGATTGGACATATTTTAGAAGTTTTCCATGTTTCGGGAAAGCTATTGGTTTTTAAGGCCAAGTTGAAAAGAATTGTTAGCGAAAACGTTAACAGAATCCTTCAGTCGCGAACAAAAAAGGTAGGTTTGCAATGTTCATCTTTTTTATTGCCCTCAAAACGTCTTTCTCTAAACTAATGTTATTAGTTTGGCAAGTGCTGTTGCTATTCTGTCCGGACATATAAACGTTTGCAAAGTAATTGGCAAATGCATTAACTATTGCCTGCACGCCCTCTAGTTCATTCGCATTATAATACATTGAAGTAAGTATTCGTGATTTGATATGCTTCTATTGATGAAACACCAAAACATTTTGGGATCCGAAGATATTGACGTCTCGACTCTAGCTAGATATACACTGTATGGGATTTTGATCTGACCCTTCACCGTAAGCCTATTTAAGTTCATCTAAATAATACAGGCTGTTTGTTCGCTTATAATGATTTGGATAATTAATGTGTCTATTTATTGAACTGTCAAACCACGGTGGTTATTTGTCAACTCTATCCTTACAGAGAGGAACGTAGACATAGAGTCAAGAACAGAGCTCCTGATAAGAACGAGAACATGCGTCCTCAACGTTTTTAAATGTTGTTGTAGTTTAATAACTAGTCAATCAGAGACCAGCAAAATTGGGTTCCTTAAAATTGTATTCCTTCTGTTGAGAATTAACTGGGAAATTAAAAGAATCAGAACTTTTCAGTATTACGTCAGAAGTAAGAGCAGGATGATAAGCAGCATCCTCCTGTACCAAAGGTTCCTCGCATCTAAGAACACTAGGTTCAAGGTCAGAGAATACTAAGTTTAGTAAACGATCATTAGAAGTAAGAACATTGTTAAATTGGTCCATATTGGCAAAATTAATGTAGTTCATCAACAGTTGTATACGAGTACCAGTGACAAAATCATTATTATATTATATACATTATAAATAGAGTATACGTAAATAGTTTGGTATCTATCTAACACAATTTTACAACCTACAATACCAATAGGGCAAAATAAATTTACAAAAATTGATAAATCCAATCGAGAGGTAGCAAACCGATCTTTGACGACTAGCGTGTCCAATCTTCTCCATCCCGCCAATCATACACCTATGTATACACCAAGTATGACGATAGAAAGTACTCAGAACTTGAGATATTTGCTGCAAGTCAAGTCTCCGTTATTGGCACTAAATCGAAATCGCCGGAAGATATTCAAACGAAGAAATCCAGTTTTGTACGTAAACTTCTAACATTCTGACAGTTCGCCACAAAATTGAAATTACTGTTGGACGCATTTAGTTTATCGAAACGATGGTTGGAAAACCGCACGTGTATTTTATCTTAAGATTTTTTCACCGCTTGCGGTTCGATCAATCATTTCTTGTTTTATCCTGCGATAATACTCAAACAGTCTCGGAGTACAATCCAGAGCTATACTAATCATTTTGAACAAATTGCTCCCCTTAAGTCTCTTAGCATTCTTCTTCAGTGTGTGTGCGGCGCTCTCATCCGAAAGTGTAAGTTTTGGCGGTCTCAATCTAATAGGTTTAATGTTGTTGTGTTAACAGCGGGTGTAAGATAATTAACGACATCGGCGATGATTTGCTTCTTGTGCTTCTTCTTCTTCTTCGGTATTCTATAGAGAGTAGTACCTTCATGTTTATTTGTAAGGTCACATGTTTATTTAAGTTCGCTAGCCGGTGCATTCTGTTGAATTATAATAAATTGTTACATTACCCCTGGTTATTGTAATTTTTTTATAGGTAATTTCCAATATTAATTATCATAAGGCACCCAGCAAAATATAAAGAAAATATTAAACGCTGAATAAAATAATATGGCTTAAGAGTAGGATCAATAAACAAAGATTGTAACAAATGACGTATAATGCAGTATTATAAAAGAAAAAAATAGAGCGGAATCAACAAATTAATTTTATTTGAGGAATAAATAAATGTACATTTTCTTTTGAAAGGAAGATTAGTTTTATGGTGGTGTTCCTTGATATATGTATATAATGCGGTTTTTGATATACAAGGTACTTATATAAATAAAATTAATATATTAGTGGAGGGGGGAATTAAATTAAGAAAGTGAAATATTAAATAAATACATTTATTGCGACTTTCGGCATTTCTTTTGGACTTCGCGTGATACTTCGGCGTGTTAGTTAACTTCAGCCGGTGTCACTGTAATATTATGAAGTGGCATTGTATAGTAGTTAAAATATATGTTTACAAGACGTGTCAAGATGTTAACACAAAGAGAAGAAATGTCAATACCAAACTGGGACCCAAATGAAACAAAAATCAACCCTAACAAAGAAATTTGAAAAATGTTACTTCAGAAACAAAGGTCAACTCACCTTCGCGTTAAAACCAATCATATATTTATTTGTTAACAGCAGCTATGAAAGAAATGATGGACAATGAATAACGAAAGTTAAAAAAGCATAAAAGAGCGACGCTTTTTAGTAGAAGTTAGAGAAAATGTAATTCTAAGACATTCAATATTAGAAGAAATGAAAGAAAATAACGAATTATTGACCACGGAAGAGACAAAAAAATGTGCCAAGGAGGATGAAGAAATGAACAAACTAGTTTTACTAGTTTGCGATGTATCGGATGAACCCTTCCCAGAAATAATTGAGAATAAAGTTGTCAATATCACTAGTGAAGAGGTACAGAAACTCAATAATAATAGAAATAGAATACGAAACGAAAATTGGAGATTTATCAGAAACTATTATTACTACTGACGATTGGTAAGAACCTGATCAGAAAACTGATGTGAGAGAAGTAGAAAACAATCAGGAAGAAAACTTAAAGATTCAAAATATTCATATCCTATTGATTATCTTACTGAAGATGACGAAATGTTAACAGAAGCATGCATTCAAGTAGAAGTACCTAATTTGAGTTCTGAAGATTATGAAGAAGTAAAAGAAATAATAGAAGATATTATAATACATGGAAAAGGCCTAGATCTTCATAATGAATTTATTATTGTTGAAAGCAAAGACGAAATGAATGATAAGATAATTCTGGAAAATGACCAAACAGAGATCGTCATCGAGTAAACAGATATCTTTAAGAATATTGTAGAAAACAGCAGAATTATACAAGAAGAAAGAATTATAAATAATAATTAAATAGAAGTAACTTGCTGTATTAAATTAGAAAATAAAAGCAAAGAAAGATCAATAAGTTAAATTCAATACAAAACTTAAAAATGTGTTAAAATCTAAAAGTGCAAATATAAAAAACCTATGGATATTTAAAAAATCCCATTTAACACTCTGAGAAACTTTAAGAAAATCAGAAGTAGGAACGCAATTAATCTCAAAACACAAAACACAAAGAATTAATGACAATAGATATTGTCTAGGGGATTATATTACCTGACGATTTAAAACTACGCAGAATGTAATGAGGAAATATTGGGTCTGGGAAAAAGTTCGTGGCGTTTTTTCAGTAAAATTCAACTGGTCCCCGCATGGCGCGTGGACGAATTCATTTAAACCGAATATGCTCCATTATTATCGACAATGTTTCGCCATTTTTTTGGTAGATCCATGATCCCATCGGTGAAAAACTTCTGTGGTTTCTGGTCGAAAAACTGAATCAAGTAGTTTTCACAGGCTTCTTTTGAAACCAACTTAATTCCATTGAGAGAGTTCTGCAGAGATCGAAACAGATGATAGTCAGAGGGTGCTATATCCGGACTGTAAGGTGGGTGCATCAAAACTTCCCAACCAAACTCTCTCAATTTTTGACGGGTCATCAAAGAAGTGTGTGGTCGGGCGTTGTCATGATGGAAGACAACACCTTTCCTATTAATCAATTCGGGCCGTTTTCTTTCAATCGCCTGGCGTAATCTCTCTAGTTGTGCACAGTAGAGTTGAGAATCAATCGTCTGACCAGTTGGAAGTAGCTCGTAGTGAACGATTCCCCTCCAGTCCCACCATACACACAGCATCACTTTTTTTGGCGTCAATGTTGGCTTAGCGAACGCTTGTGACGGCTCACCATCCTTTATCCACGATCTTTTACGCTTCCGATTATCGTACGTAATCCATTTTTCATCTCCGGTTATTAAACGTTTCAGAAACGGCTCGATTTCATTCCGTTTCAGCAGCGCATCGCAGATGTTAATTCGGTCCATCATGTTTTTCACGCTCAACTCATGAGGAACCCATACGTCAAGCTTTTTTTTTGTAACCAGCTTTGTGTAAATGGTTCAAAACAGTTTTGTGGTCAATGCCTAGCTCCATGCCAATATCGACACTGCTGATATGCTTATCTTGTTGGACTTTTTCAAGAATTTCATCAGATTTTTCAGTGATTGGACGACCGCAGCGTGACTCATCTTTCACATTGAAATTTCCAGAACGAAAGCGAGCGAACCATTTCCGCGCAACAGATTTCGATAAAGTACCTTCACCGTACACAGCACAAATTTTATCACAAGCCTGCGCAGCGTTCTTCCCCTTATCATAATAATATTGCAGAATATAGCGAAATTTCTCATTATTCTTCTCCATTTTCAAGTGCGAATAACTTTCCAACCACTGCACCGATTACAAAGTTTCTACGCTCAAACTAACGTTCGGAAGGTCATCTAAAAAACGAGCCCTCGGTGGTGTCGCTGTGACTTGTTGTTCTTTAGTTATCGGCAACCAATGCCATCTATCGGGAAAAACGCCACGAACTTTTTCCCAGACCCAATATAAGAAACCTTTAGAGGATCCAACTTAATAATTAGTAGAAAGACTACGATTCGAATGTCAAGAATATGGGAAACAAAGAAAGCAACTGATATACTTGCAGTAATAAGAGAGAAGCCTTTATAGTTCTCATTGAATTCACGCGTTGAATATTTGTCAAGTTTGTTTGAAGAATTTTTGATGCTATTTCTGGGTCGATGTAGGATCCATCACTGCGATGTCATTGGCGAACGTTGCTGTAGTCGAGGTGCGTGTTGTCGGGAGATCAGCTGTGTAGATTAGAAATAGAATACGGCCTAGGCCGTTTCCGTGTGAAACACCTGATTATTGGGTTGTAGATCTGTATGAACACCGGTAATTTTTATTTGGAAGTATCTATGGGAGAGATAGGATTTTAACAGTTCATAGCCGGGATATGGTAGGAGTTTTTTAATTTGTAAAATAGCCCTTCGTGCCACACTTTGTTAAAGGCTTGTGACACGTCCAAAAGAGCAGATGAAAGGAACTTCTTTTCTTCCATGTTACTATTTATTTTGTTAACTAGTCTACAGATTTGCTCTCATTTTTCCTGTTATTGGACTTTATAAATATATATATATACATATATATATATATATATATATATATATATATATATATATATATATATATATAATATGTATAATATTACTTAAGAGAATTTTATTATGTTGCTGATATAATTAGATCTGCATTAATGTCAAAAAAGAAATGAAATAATATTATGTATTTCACAATTTCACATTAAAGATATAACATAGAACAAAGACAAACAAATAAAATATTTTAACTTAGACTCGCTCTTTGGTAGTAATTGTTGCACTATTTTTTGAATTTATTAGATAATTCAATTATGCTTTTATTTATTTCCTATGTTCAATTATAGCAGTAAATTTGTATTACCGTAGCAAAGAGATAAAGAATACCAGCATCCTCGGTTGACCAGAAACATTTTGTATTTTGATTAATGATGAGGCAACGAAGCATTCTCCTATGTAAATGGTTTAAATTATGGTTTCGTACACGGCACCACACCGATAGTTACACAAAAGGTCTCCAGAAACCTTACAGTCGGGCACTGTCGGATGAATCAAGTGCGGTCAGGAAGCGGAGAGAAAACAACTAATTTACTTTGTCTATTGTATTGTACTTGTACTGTTCTGCACGAGCGTGGGGAATCTGGATGCACGAGTTGCCCTGTGTTCACAATGGAAACACGGAGATCTGTAGATAAGTGTTGAGTAAAAGATCGAAACTGTCCAATAAATAAAAGTTAAGAATTTAGATCATGATCATTCATGTTGATACATTTTTGCTACAACTAAAGTTTCTAAAGCAAATATATATTAAACTTGTTAAACAAATTTTAAACAGTTCAGTTCTACTTCTTTTGCCTAATTTTATATGTTCAACGATTAAATAACCTGATTTATGCTACCGTTGATATTAAGATTAATATATAATACTTCGTTTTATATATAAAGTTTATATTTGTAATAATATTCCGCATTACCCAACAGCAAGTACTGATTATAAGCCACAAAATTAGGTAAGTATGTAGGATATAGTTTCATTTCATTAAACCTCGCGAAGGGAACAATGAAGGTATTTGCATACCTGAAATTAATAAGGGACAAAAAAGATGTTCGGTTGAGTCTGAAGAGGAAATCAATGTTATTATTTAAAAACTTTCAAGAGAATTCCTTCATGTAAATGTGATGAAATGACGAAAATCCTCTTGAGAAAACCTCTAACCTGAATAAAAATCTATCCATAGAAAATGGAAGAAATTTAAAGAAAAATGCAAAGTCGGAGAATCGCAAGTATGCAAATGATACTATGTCAGTACAGCGTATTCCAATGTACTTACGACGTAAAAAAATATAAATTTTTTATTGCTCTAACAAATTATATAGATATTCTTGTGATAAAACTAAGTGATCTGAAGGTTTTCGAACTCATGTTAGTTACACGTTATTTAAAGGTAAGACTAGAATTTATTATTTGTACGACCTTTTACCTCTTAAATCAAAAGATTATAACTAGCCACGAAACATATTTTAATATTGAATGTAGAACAGAAACTATATATTAAACGACTATGGATGTCCAAACCCTAACTCATGTCTGTTCCACGTCATAGAAAAGTAATATACGACTCACAAAAAGGTTTGTATACGCAGACAGGTACCTTAAAGAAAGCGTTTAGTTTAAGAATAGAATATAATTGAAATTATGTGAAGCGAATCTACAGTTTGTGCTTCGCTTTCGACGGTGTAAGTCTAATACGGACTTTGTCTCTGTGCGGATGGTACCCTGTTTCCAGGTGCGACACCGTGATTAATTATCTGCTGATGATGACAACTTATCTGCTGAAATACGTATACAGAATACGAAAATTATTTTAGAGAGGGCTTATATTAACCTCAATTGATTAATTTAATTAACCACAGTCTACATTAAAATTTATCATAATGTGTAGTTATTTCCTTTCGGCATTCTATAAATCAACCAGAAAATAGTATTGACTCAATTCTTTATCTTTGTCAAAAACAAGCATTTGTTCCTTATCTTGATATTCTCATAACTTAGTCCAGTGAATAGTTGTATTTCTTTCGTTAAAGTAATAATTTGACATTCTTTGTGTTTTCCTACGCATTATTTTTTGTTTATTTAACTAACTAGTTCAACTTATAAAATAGCTTGTTAAATTAAGAAATTCCTTTTGTTAATGTATAACTCTTGAAATGTATGTACTTTCAAAAGAGACTTTGCTTCTCATCGTTTTCCCATTTTCTTTAATTTCGTCTGTTATTGTTAACATCTCGACGACATTTTTAAAATTACTCTCATGCGCACCAGTCACATTAATTATAATTAGAAAGATAATTAGGAATAGATAAGTAATATGATTTAGCGTCATATTATGCTAAGTTTACTAGACAATTTAAACGCCTATTTCGTTATTTAAAGTGTCTTACCATTCCAATATTAATTTAAAACAAAACTTTTTACATCCATTTTGCCAGAGGCACGACGTCAAAACAAAACGCTTGGTAATTTTGGCGTTAAACGCGGGTCAAGTTTCACTTTAAGGAATTTATCAGACCGACAAAGAATTAATTTGCATATTATAATTAAAACGTTACACAACATCAGGGAAACTACGTTATTATTCAGCTAACAGGCCGTATTAATTACCAACCATCATTCCCTGACACTTTCAAAATCAGGCAGATGTCACGCAAAATCAGCATTTTCGTCGGATAACAATGCAACGAATTAACATCCAACGACAACAAAAGTGAACGATAACAATATTGGGCGTTTGTATTTGGGTGAATATTCCAAGGAAATTGAGCCACCCACGCACGTAGTGAACGCACGTTGTAGAATGTGTAGGTGTCGTTTGAAATTCAATTTTCTATCAGACGATGATATTCCCAACAAAATTCCATAGGATGTTTCAAGTATTATGTACCAAGGAAAGCTTGTAGCGAATTAGTTTTCGTAGACATGTCCCGTCTAATTCCGTTAGGGGAAATATTATTTTTGACATACAAATATATTTACGTGTATCTATGCCTATCGAATTTTTGTATTTTAGCAATTTGTAATATAAATTCAATAAGATTTGTGGTATTGAAATAACAAAATACAGATATTAAATATACCATTTTATAAACTTTATCCATTTTATTGGGAGTTTCGACAATTGGAACAATAAAACGTGTAATTCTGAGTAACAATGTTTCGGGGGAGGGAGTCATCCTTTGTCAAGTTATTTATTTTCTTCAGCCTGCAAAACCTTTCACAGTTATATATTTCCATTTGTGAACAATAATTTTTTTAAGCACATATGCATTTGTGCTTGTAAAGTCACTTTAACAAATGCTTCTATATACAGGGAGAAACAGATAATTTATTTTCTATACATACAAGCATTCATCAAACTGAATTGACAAACACACATGCATATATACCAGACATGAGATAGAAAAAAAGGCAATAGCAGATGTTGCTTAGGAAAGCGTTCACTAAAAACATCCACAAAGACTTAGGTCTTTGGACATGTACACATGCTAAAAGGTTCTTCATTTAAAAATGTTTGTGTAATTGTAAATTTTACAATATTAAACAGAAAGAATATATTAATCTGGTACGTAGACTTCCGCGGTCATGGTCCATGCTATCTGCTTCTGGGCTGGAACCGCGTCACTTGTATATCTGCCCACGTTTCGTACCCATTTGTATGGGACATCTTCAGGGCTCAACTACTGCACCGAAACTGAACAACAACAGTTTCAGTGCAGTAGTTGAGCCCTGAATATGTCCCATACAAATGGGTACGAAACGTGGGCAGATATACAAGTGACGCGGTTCCAGCCCGGAAGCCCAGAAGCAGATTATTTAATATTGTTCCTTGTTTTGTAAGGGTTTTTAGTCGTCTTACCGCGGAAGTCTACCTACCAGATTACTAAAATTTAATTTAGTTTTTTTTTGTAATTTATACGTGTAGATTACCTAAGAGAAATTTTAATAAGTTCAATCCAATCTGCTTTAAATCTACTAATTACTAATGAGTAAAAAAATTATATACGTGTACGTTGGAGATTTCGATGTATAGTCGGCTGTAAATTCAAATAATTCTTTTCTTAAGTGTTTGTAAGAATGAATATGTTAATAAGTATACCAGGGTAACAAAAACTAGTAAAACTAGGATAGATGTATTCTCTAATATTTACACATTAGTACGTCATAGCGAATTGCTATTGACATTTGACTTTGACAGCACACATATCTAATGTATATTTTTGACAAAATTAGGTCATACATATCTCCGATTCATTTTTAATATCTGATTTTATTAACACCACAATTTTATTAAAATCATCAATGTCTGAAAGAGGGAATCAAAGAGTATTTAAACATGTACCGTAATACCAAGGGATTGGAAAGCAGGAATTAAACTACCCACATTTAAAAGCGGAGATACATGCCAGTGCAGAAGCACTGGGAAATACACGGACATACTTGACACACTTGTTTTATTGATCTATAAAAAGCATTTTTGAGATAGTAAAGATAATGTAATAACCAATACGATCGCATAAAAAATAATGACAAAATTAAAGAAGATGGAGAGAAAATGATTTGGAGAAGTACGAATATCAAATACCAAACGGAGAGCATATTTTTGTTTTTCACAAATATAGCAATACCACTGTGTTGTACTATAAAAGATTTTACAGTTAATATATAGTGATTTAAATTAAAGTTTTGAATTTGATCGTTAAGCATCCACGTTTCGATAACATGTGATGTATTTTTTTTATAAAACAAGAAAATTTAATTTTAGGAGTTTATTGAGAATACATTGTATATTAATATAAAACGCAGATAATTTATTTATAGTATTCACAGGTTCATTCATGGCAGTGATCTGAAAAGTTTGAGTTGACGACTATCGTTTTTGTCAGATTAAAATCTAGTTTGGCGCTCAACGTTGGGACACTTTTCATACAATAGCGTTATCAATAAATAATTGATGAAAATGAAAAGGCACCGCCAAACCTTCTGAAGAAAAAAGAATGAGCTAAAGCGTTAAGAGAAGTGTATGGTACATGAAGATATACAATTATATGTATGATTTCTATGAAAATACATGTAAGAAAAGTATTGTCCTCCTCATCTAATTTACTTTCATGTAACAATGTAAAATAATCGACAGTGAAGGGACTGCGACTACTGCTTGGAACGCAATTGTCCAATTTGCGACAGAACACTATATTATCGGCCTTCTGAACACCTTGGTGACGAATAACTTTACTACTTCTTATATCTTTTGAAAATGCAATGTCCATGAAAATCAGTATATATCATTTGTTAACAAATTTCCACACAAGAACTGGAATATATTCATTCAAAATAAGTAATGAAAGATCTCGTCCTTAATGTAGCGAATATATGTGAGAATCTTGTTTTCCGAAGCTTTATTAAACAGGACGGCGCCAGCGTTTATTACATTTTAGTAACAACAATCGTATACAATTGAATCCACTACAGCACTCAATACCAACCGTCAGACCAAATACTATCATAATGTTCTTCCTTCTTTATTCATAAGTGAGTCTGCTAACGTAAAAATGTAGGCCATATATGTATGTCAATGAAATAGGCGCTAGTATCTCGAAACAATTCGGAAAATCAACGCCCAAGTCCAGCACACAAAAAAGATACCTGTGTTCGGAACTACAACGATATCGTGTCAGGCCGAGTAAATCAACTTCGGACTGAATTAGCGATACAGGCATTTCTTATCTGCCCTCGGTGTAGGAATTCTTACGTTATACATATTATCTGAGAATTCTTTTACCGTGATCTTTAAATTCTATTATCGTATATATCGTTTTGAAAAGCTAATGACTTAATAAGTTAAGACAGCCTTTGTGATGTAGTGAATAAATGTGACAAGAAATTTGTCTGTATTAACACGTGGCAAGCTAAGGATCCTCTTCCAAGAAAATCTTACGTATTACTTAGTATTACTTATTACAAAAAATGCGTACTGTGTTCACAATAGACAACAGATACTGTGCCGGGATATAAACGTACAAATATTATTCGCTATTTATTTTGTAGCAGCTCCTGCTAAACATACTCCAATTTTTATAATATGTGTATTAATTATTTTGAGTTTCTTTTTATTTTTATTTTCTATCGGGTTTCAACATGTTCTGGACTTTCCTTTTTGATGGTAATACTGTAATAGGCAGGAACCCGACTTTAAAAATAAATAATTGCATATATGTAAAACATACATAATACATAGTTTAATAGTAATTAATGCTGCGAATGTAATGTACATATATTAGCGTTAACAATAATTGGCGCTGTAATGTCGAACCATTTTTGCAACATTAGCGTTAATACTAACGTGCTAATGAAGTTCGAAGACAGATCGGAAAATCTCAAAGTATATTTACTCACCCATTGGTAAGATGAAGTTCAATCTTGATCAATTCCGATTGTATCTACATAAATAAAAAATAGTAGAAATCTCTAATAAAAAAGAAGCAGAGGCAGAAATTTGAATGCCAACCGACATAAGCGGCATTCTACTAAATATCACTAAGGAAGCATATGATATGATTAATAACTATATGGTTAGTTATAAAATTAAAATTTAATTTAAAAAAACATTATTCGTGGTTTTGGTTAAAAGTAACGTTAAATTAGTGTGTTCTTTGCATTTTCTTGCAGAACTTGTTTTTTCTTCGATACTCCACAGGACCTAAGTTTGGTTCCTGTGTAGTATAGGAAAATGGAATCGAATTTCAGATCATAGTATATCACATCATGTATAAAAATCCGTAATAGTCAAGTTTAGAGAATAAGATTCAATGGACGAGTTACTCAAAGGTTTAGAGAAATCTTCATATCCGTATATTACATGAACAAATATCAACACTTTCACCAAATTTTTTTTAAACCCTTATTAGTTTGCAATTAATAACTAGAAAGCGATCACCGTTTTATGCGCAGGTACTATCTTGCCTAACATTCGCATTGTGTCTGCACGTTTAGAACGCAGTCATTACTGAAAGTTACCATGTAGTCTGTCTTTTTGATGAAAATTAATATAATTTATATGATTGTTGGAAACATAAAGGGAAACATTTCCGTAAACACTTCTTTATCTAAAACCAATTTAAGTTGCTTACTGGCAATAAAATATTGATATAAATAATACTAGTAAACCTGTTGTGCATGTTCGTAGGTCTACAGCGCTTCAGTCGCTTAGTTTTTGGCATGCCATCCAATTGTTGATTGGCGAACTTGTTAGGGTTAATCTTTGCACATTCATTGTACTTATACGAGGGTAACCGTTTATATTTCTGGAACTGGCAACACTGTTAGTGTTGCCTCCGATTTGATGATTGCATCGTGAAGTTCGTCATTTTTGACAATATATCTATCTTGATAGTTTTATTATTCGGTCGCTATTTCTATTGTTGACAGTAACTTAATAATTTTAAGTCAATGAAAAAATGGAATTCACTCGCGAACATTTTCGTGAAATTATTTTTCATAACTTTCGGCGTGGATTATCTCAACAAGAATGCATCGACGAGTTGAATTCTTTATATGGTGATGAAGCATCATCTAAAACTACAGTATATCGTTGGTGTAATGAATTCAAACTTGGACGGGGTGCTTAGGATGATGAATTTCATGAAGGTCGTCCCACAAATGTTGTTCTGTCGGAAAACATTAATGCTGTGTCTGAATTGATAATGCAAGATCGTCAGGACAGACCGTGAGATCGAGGCATCTCCAGGCATTAGTAACACCAGCGTGCATAAGATCCTGCCTGAATATTTAGCCGTTAAGAAGCTATATTCACGTTGGACACCACATAATTTGACAACCGCTCAAAAAGACTCGCGTCGATTGGTGCCAAGAAATGCATAAAAAATAAAATGACGGTGCTTCAAAGAACATTTATAAAGTCGTCACAGATGATGAGTCTTAGATCTACATGTATGAGTCCGATAGTAAACAGCAGTCGACTGTGTGGGTATTCCAAGATGAGCCAAAACCAACAAAAGTTGTTCGCGCTCGAAGTACATCAAAATTAATGGTCGACTGTTTCTTCGGAAAAACCGGTCACGTTGCAACTGTATCTTTAGGGAGTTGTAAAACGGTCAATTCCGAAAGGTGCACAACTATTTGTTTGCCAAAAGCTTTTGAAGAAATAAGGAGAACAAACCGAAAACGACAGATAATTCTCCACCATGACAATGCGAGCTCTCACAGGTCGGTTCAAACAATTGAATATTTGACCGGGCAAAACATTGAGTTGATGAGCAATCCGCCTTGCAGCCTTGAATTAGCACTCTATGATTTCTTTTTGTTCCCACGTGTGAAGAATAAACTTCATGGTCAACGGTTTCCTACGCCGGAAGAGGCAGTCGAGACATTCAAGACTCATATTTTGGAGATACCGCCTTCATAGTGGTAGCAATGCTTTTCGGATTGATTTAAACGAATGCAAAAGTGCATTGACTTTCAAGGAGAATATTTTGAAAAGCTATTTTCGATAATAAAATTTTTTTTTTGTTTGCCTTTCCCGAAATATAAACGGCTAGCCCCGTATATATATATATATATATATTTTGAATTTCTTCTTATAGTGACTATACTTTTAAACCATTTTGAATCATTGCATAAGGAAAGTACTAGGATGAATTTAGAATTAGACGAAACACCTTGTTCTGAACCGTTAAAAAATTCTCCATATTTGAGTTGGTAATCGTTGCACGGAGCTGAATACCATGTCCTCATGTAGGTTTGAGTACTGTTTTATACATTAAACATTTTAGTCTCTATAGATAGTTTTGATCTTCTATTTATCTTCAATACAGTTTATAGATTTGGAGAGCTATTTCCTTTTTGTAAAGATATGTACTTGCCAATTCAATTTCCAATCGAGGTAGACACATAGATATTTAATAGTGTCTACATGTTTCAACAGTTGACCATTGAATGTTACTACAGAACAGTTTTCCCTTCTATTGCTAAATATTCTGTAAACGGGTTTATTCATGTTTGCTTTCATTCCTCATATTTTTAGCTACTTCTCTATTTTATTTAAGACAGTTTGTAGATTTCGAGAACTTTAGTTAGAATAGATTATAGATCTATGCACTTATCCTAACGTTCAACCAAAAATTGTCTATTTTTCAGATAAGCGTTGAATACCTTAAATACATGATGGCATTGAGATAAAGCTTCGTGTACAAAACTGTAGACGAATGTTATCTACAGTTTTGTACACGAAGCTTTATCTCAATGCCATCATGTATTTAAGCAGAGCTATATCTTTTATCCTTCAAATCTTTATTTACTTTTTAGCGAAACCGAAATGGTGATAAGGTATAAGATTCGCTGAAAAACTAAATTTTATTATTAAAAATTAAATTTCTTGACGATTATTTTTTCGAATAATTTTGACAGGTAGTAAATATTTAACGGATAGTTAATTGATAACTTTGTATGGAGTAACATAGTTTGATGACTGTTCAGGTTTAAGAATTTTAGCCTTTTTATTTTTAATTAGAAGATTAGTTTGTTGCGGTCTTCCATGGTGAGTGGTTAGTTAATTCTGTTGAAGTTAGATACTATAGGTAATTTTAAATTCATTTCTTTATTTCCAATATTAAAGTTTGAAGTTTATTTTATCGAATATTTCTTTTATTTCTTGGGTTGCTATTGAGCTGCCAACGTTTACGTATTCAACTTATAGCCAAGGTTCTGAAATTATACCTCGGATTATTATTTGATGAAAATTTCTAACAGTAACTAAGGTTCCATATTGAATGATAACAGCAAAATATTGGTAAAGATCTTCACATATTAATATCTTATTAACGAGTGAGTTCTAATATTTTTAATTCCTTAATCGTAGCAGAAACGATTTTAATTCTTTCGTTTATACTTATGTGCAAACACACAATGTTAGTTTTTTAGTGTTTTAAACAAACTTCTATGACATTTTATTATATGGGATTTATGTTTACCTCGTAATTTGAAAAGAAATTTGTATTGTAATCAATTTCTTTAATATATATTTTTAATAGATCTTTTAAATTATCACTTGATTTTTTAGTAGTAGTATCCCTTTGCTTACTTCTATTCAGTTACTTAAATTAAGTATCACTCATTTTCGCAATTTTAGCACTATATGAAACTTACGAATCCTAATTGGCTTAAACTAAACCACATTTAGAAATAATTAAATTATGTCAAAAGATAATAAAGTTGTTAAAATACTATTTTATTTCATATTCCAAGTGGATTAAATAAAAAACTTTCTCTGAAAATTTCAAGCAGAATTATAAGATATATTCAAATAATGACATAAATTTACATAATTCACTTCGCATTCTAATGTTTATTGTAGGTGTTTCGTTTTTAAAAGATTAATTTCAAAGCGTACATTTTAATTTAATATATATATATATATATATATATATAAACCGTGGGCAAGAAGTAGTCTAAAACAATTTGAGCAGACAGTTAGATGCGCCTACAAATATCTTTTTAATTATTTTTCGAAAGAAATTTCCACGTCTCTTTCACGCAAATATATTTATATTCTAGATACCTTTTTAAAGACCGATCCCAGCCCGCTCGGGTTAGGGAGAAAAAATATATCGCTTCAATTTTCGCACCGGAGCTTTAAATTCACCCCCATTTCTTAAAATTTCCATTCCACGTTGCCCCATATTTCCTCGCTTAGATGTTCTACGTCCTTACCTTTGCACGCGGAATAACTGCTCAGTGAAGTGGTCCTAGTAGGCAGGGATGCCAATCTGCCCCTACAATGAGGACAGGATTCGGCACTACTCTGTTCGGTGCGAGCCCACCTGGCCACCACGGGGGGTGGCAGAGGTGGTGGTGGTGGAGAAGGGCTTGCAGATTGACTGGACCAGCTCGGTTGTTCCACTACCTGACTACTCTTGGATATCATCTGCAAAAAAACATGAAAAAAAGGATAATGTGATAAAAATATCTTTTTTTCTCTGTGTGTGTAGAACTGTGAAAATAAACCGCTCGTGTTTAAAAATATAAAAAGTTTATAAAAATTGTTTCCAATATATACGTATTTCAAGATCACTTTCCACTACAAGAATATTAAGAGCAGTTTCCATATAAAATTGTGAAATTTTGAAAACTTATTAGAAAAAGTAAATTATAAGAAAAGAAAATACTATTGGCTTCTAGTCCTGTTACTCCTTTTATTTTGGTGTATTATACCTCTAACTTACGTATTTAATATTTTCTTTGAAAATTCAATGGAAAGCGGCACACGAGTAGTAAATATATAAGGAAGGGGCTATTAAAGCGTAATTAAATGAAGTGCTGCTTTAATGATTTTCATTTAATACTAGTGCCCTCTAATATATTTCCGAATTTATTTGGTTTGTAACTTTTGCCTTATGCCGATAATTTAAATAATTATATAAGTAATTTACAATATTGTAGGTTGATAAATATTGTATTAGGTGTTAACTAATAGATAATGCACAAGTATTGTAATTAGAGCTAAATATCTTTGAATATTTATAGTTCAGTTTTACGAAAGCATTAAGTAAAGTAAAAGGTGTTTCAAATTTCGCGGTTTTTTTAAAAAATAAATAAAACACATAATTTGCATTCATTTTCCAAAACATTTTATTGGTAATTGAAGTATCAGTTATGACATTTATATGCGAAAAATAATATCTGCCAAATGGTCACTCTTACAGCTCCACAAACGTCCACAGTTTTGTTAAAATTTTCAATGACATTTTGACATAATTGAGACTCTATCTCACCAATGATATGAATAATTTCATCTTTCAAAGCAGGGATTTGTGGATTGTTTTCATAACCCTGACTTTTCACATAACCTCAAAGAAAATAGTCTAACGGTGTCAAATCACATGATCTTGGTGGCCAATTAACACCGTTTCTTGAGATTACACGTCCAGGAAATTTTTCTCTCAATAAATCAATTGATTCGTGTGTAAAGTGAAGTGTAACTTGTTGAAATCACATATCTTCTAGATCTGTATTCATTAATTCAGGCCACAAAAATTCGACGATATCGATCACCATTGACAGTTGCAGCTTCACTAGCAGTATTTTCAAAGAAGTAGGGTCCAATTACACCACCTGACCATAATGCACACCAAACAGTAACTCGTTTAGGATGCATAGGTTTCTCATGAATAATTCGTGGATTTTTCTCACCCCAGATACGGCAATTGTGTTTATTAACATAGCCACCAAGTTCAAAATGTGCCTCATCGGAAAACATTATTTTTTGAGAAAAATCAGCTTCTTGTTCGTTGATGAAATTGACAAATGAACGACATTTTAAATGATCTGATGTCTTCAGTTCCTGTGTTATTTGAACCTTATATGCCTTCAGAGTTAATCCTTGTGTAAAATACGCCATCTTGTTGATCCACTAAGTCCAAGTTGTTGTGAACGTCGTCTAATGGACATATCAGGATCTTCAGCAACACTTTCACGAACCAAATCAATATTTTCTTGCGAACGACAACTACGACTGTATTTTTCACTTTTTTAATCTTCCACGGAACCGGTCTCTTGTAAGTCTTTAATAATTCGACCAATAGTGCTTTCAGATGGACGATTATGTAAACCATAAAATTCACCTAATTTTCTAAAAACTCTTTTGACAGAACGCTGATTTTCATAAAATAATTCAACAATTTGAACACGTTGTTGTACCGTGTACGAAACCATTTTTATAAAAAAACCGCGCAATTGGAAACACACTTTACTTTTGGATTTTTCTTAATTTTTCATAATAGTTTACAGTATACATTATATGTTATTTAGAAAGTGAATTTGAAGCTCGTGGACTTAAATACGAATCTGAATAAAACTTTTTATTCTTCGATTTTGGATTACGAAAGGTGCAAGCATTTCTAAAGGCAAATTGGTATCGTTTTGTGTACTGTATCGGAATTACAATACCAACAAGTGATACTACAAGAAAGAATACACGTGATATGAATGCAATGATTTATAACTCGTTCGTAGAGCGGGCATTGTTTATAATATTCTACTTCTAAAAGGGAAAATACTAATTTAGTACTTCTGCTACTGAGTACTTGGACATACCAGGGCGAATTCTATTTTATAGATGTTCTAAAATACGAAATTTAGGAGCTGTAGAAATAAATTACAATGAATAATTTCTAACTTTATATTAATTTTGGTATCCTTTCTTTTTTGATAATGGGAGGAACTGTTCACCTCCTGTTACTTTTGCGATAGTACTGCACGAATAGTTCTAAAAACTTTTCAAATTACAGGATTTTCTTTTGTGTAAACATACTTATATGCGATCACCAAACAAATAATAATAAATAAAAAAACTATCTTTTTTAAACTATGGAGAGAGAGAGAGAGAGAGAGAGAGAGATAGATAACAGCCTGACACTATTTTTTGTTGAATAATTTTTCTGTTATATCATATTAATTTATAATAATTAACTAATTTTCATTATAATAATAACGCAATGATTTACTGTCATACAATTTCTCACATCAATGAATTCTACGTTGAAAGCAAAGGGTCTAGCCTGGTGTCGTCTTCAATCGCATCCATATATTAATATATCCATCAGGTGTACTTTCTTTGAGAAAGTTTAAAATATCAAAGAGAGTATATACATTTCCGTACAGAAAATTCACAATTTTCGCATCGCGTTCTGCACTAGACATTTGGCAATTGTTAGTCTATGTTGTACAATTGTATATAAAACCTGAGCTTATGATTGATGTATGTACATGCAGACGAGGATTCTGTCATGATTAAAATAAAATCGTTTTCATTACATGAGTGAATTAATTAATTAAAGGAGGAAGTGCATTCTTTTTGTTGAAAAATGTATTCAAAAATTATTAAAACTAATTGGCTAATATCGACTGAATGGGTTATTAATCTACAAAAAGGAAAATATTTAAATATAAAATATTATATAAAAATATTAAATTATACCTGAGAACTAATTGATCTTTTAAAATACTACACGTATAGTGGAAATCTAAAACCTTTAATTTCTTATTTATAAGAATAAGGTATTTTTACTAAAATTTCCAATGTCTTTATGCTAATTTGAGAAAAAATATATACTTTTCAAAATATTTTATACATAAATATATGCGAAAGAGTATGGGTTTAATATAGTCTGCTTTCATTTATATATGTAAATAAATATGTTTACGGTAATTTTTTCTCGCAAAAATATCAATAAAAGATTTTTTTAATATCTCTTGGTATTTACTTTGCGGATAGGGTGGATCTGGATCGGCAAAATATTATGAAATATTTCACATATGAAGTCTCTTTCATGTACATTTGTAGCGCTTTACGTCAACCATATTCTTGAGTCGGTTAATCTCCAAGCAAAATGCGAGAATATTAAATAAGGGTGTTGGAACATTTCTGCATGAATAGGATATAGGCAGTTGTGTTGTTTGATAGGCAGAGTACAAAATACGATAATATGTATATTTTTCTTTTAAATTATAGTGTGATTTCACAGGTAGTGACATTCGACTACTACCACCAGCTTTTGGAAACATCAGCATTATATTCTAATTTTGCCACCTTCTTTATAATAACAAGTAAAATTTGGTTAATTTCTTACATTTAATTGGAACAGTTGGAGCAGTGTGAATAAATTGTCATTGGAGAATCTCAAACAACGCCCCTCAAAAGCACAATTTGATACTCGATTAGATAATTTAAATATGATGATTTATCTCCCTAATGCATATATTACATTTGACACGTACAATTGGGCCGATCCACCTTGTCAGCAAAATGAGTGTCCAGAATCTTAAATTGTAAACAAAAATAAGAAGGGATGCTAACATCAAGTGATAATTTGAAGCTGTTTTTTGTGATAATCGGTTTCATAGCTTCAGTACTACTATATTTCTGAATTCTGACGACAATCTCTACAGTAAACATATTAAAGTAGCGATCCCTTAATAATTTCATAGACCATCTTGAAAAGGCCAAATAATATTATTTTTCTCTGTTAGACAAATTGAAGAAAGCAATATCCGAAAAACAATCTGGAATTAAATAAATGCGTATTTCCTACAGAATGAATCTAATTACAGGAAGAAAAACTACATAAGGCGTCACAAATTAACAATATAGCAGAGAGAAAAATAAACGTCAAGTCAAAAGATCCATCACACATTTTGACGCAGTTTGTTAAGTATGGAAAAACAAATCACAACCTTCACTAACAGCATTAAAATTTGTGCACATTATAGTTAAAGGCGATATTGACTTACAATTTGTTCTGTTAAGTGAATAAAGTGTTTACTGTCGCTGCGTGATCTGTCGCAGAACAGTGAGCCAGAGTTGGCTAGAGCTTTAAATGCAAACAATGCCATATGGGAAACTTACAGTAGTAATGGTCAGTGATTTAAAACCAAAGTGGTTCAAAAGATTATGCTGGTTGATTTCTCTTTCTGGATAAATATTGTCGACTTTAATTTAAAGAAGCTTCAAATATCTTCTATGGCCGGACTTATTATGGATCAGAAACCATATTGAACATCGGTATTTCATTTTCGATCTTATTAATGTTATAAATAAATTTGTAAATGTTTTCGTATTTTTAAATTCCCTGCAGTTTCTGTAAACAAATTTAAATGTTATGTATGGGCTTCTTATAATGTGAGTTACATATTCATGAAATATGAATGCTGCGTCGAATCAAATGCCCAGATTACTTACCGAAGTATTTCCCTTCAAAAACTAGAATAAGAAACTATTTGACATTCTCTGAGACCAAAGGACAACTTATTTTTGTTTTTCTGTAATAATTTTCATTCCTTTGCACAAGCGATAGGTATTTCCTATAAAAAGATCTCCTTCATTACGGCAATGCGCTTTATCACATCAATCAAGTTTTTAGTGAAAAACTGAATCAATTGTGATTTATAATCTCACCTACCATGTTCATAAGATCTAGCTCCAAATAACTTCCGCTTGTTATGCAAACAAAACGTTAATCTAAGTGTGTTGACACATGTTGAACAATTAATAAAAAAACTTAATGTAACTTATTTATTTCATTCGAAGCTTCACTTTTCGACAAATCATCATCGAAAAGTAAAGAAATTTTCACTAGCTTTTTATGTTCGTGATACAATTACAAATAAGTATTTTCCGATCACCTGATCACTGTTGTATAAAATAAGATGTCTGCAGGAACTGAGGATGTAAAATTAAATACTATATTTATATTGCTGTCACATGCGATAATGTACTATATACCTATCCCGTAAACCTTTAAATAACAAATGTAAAAGCTGCCTACGTAGGTTACCTAAGTGTAAACTTACAAGGATGATGAAATAAATATGATAAATTAGCTGTTAGAACAATAACAAATAACGGCGGTAAAATACAGGGAATATAACAATATCGGAACCGAAGAAAAGACAAACTTCATAAATCAAAAGTCAAAACTTTATTTTATCTGTATTATACGTGACACACGTACTCTGCATACGTCTGTTTCTATTTTTTCGCGATTTCTTGACAAGACGTAGCGCGTAACTCTATTAGAAAAACGTTTGTGCCCTTTCTTTCTTCAACACATGTGACTATCGATGCATTAGATAAATGCCGGTATATGTTCGTATTTTACAGCGTTATTGATGAACCGGCAAACTTTCGTTTATCGTTATGTTTTTATTTAGTATGAAGGGTAAATTTAGGTTGGACAAGCTGGAGTAGCTTTGGAATTGGGTATAAGCTAAAATAAGACCATATGATTTCTAGGTAAATAGTTGATAATTTGTCGTAAAAATTAAATATTATGCAAAATAATTATAAAGCAAAGATATAATGAGATAATATTTTCTGGCATAAAATAAAGTGCAAGTATGAGCTTCCAACAATTAAAACTGGGAGATATTAAAGAATTTGGAATATATATATATATATATATATATATATATATATTTGGGAAAGCATCATTATCCTGACAATGTCAAGTTCCTCGAGAGGAAGTAACAGTTATTTACCTACAGGTTACCGGCTGAAAACCACTGAAGGTGGTAATCAGGGGTATCCCCTCAGTTATCCATATCGAGGAGGTCCACCAGGACTTAAAGAACTAGTGATTTAACCTAGTTTCAGTGAGCAGAATGTGTAAGCTGTGAGGACGCATTCCCATGCCTACGGTCATTGTTCAAATGCCAAGGCATCCAGATTCAAGAAAGCTTTTTGGCATAAAATACGTCGTAGGACTATGCTTGACTATACGTGCAGAAATCCTAAGGCCACGAGCTGAAGCCATACAGTACTTTCACTGCCAGCGCTTCGGACATGGCCAACGATAATGTCCCAGGGCTGTTATCCTTAGATTTTAGGATTGGTTCCAGCCTCGCAAGCAAACCATTGAGGAAGCACTAAATATCATATAAGGATTTACGATAGAAATTTGCACTCCGTTTAACAATTAATGGAGTGCAAACTAAGTCATTAAATGAAGCATCGTGGAATGCCGAGTCGGTGGTCCACGAGCAAGACAGACTGACAGAAATGTTAACAAGATACGCTGTGGACGTTGTCCTCCTCCAGGAGACTTGGCTGAGAGATGGACACAGTTTGAAGATGGAGGTTACGTAGTGTACCGAGAAGACAGGACGAACCGCTGAGGAGGAGAAACAACAGTTCTGATCCGAAGGTCGATCTAGCACAGGCAGATGGGTTTGCCAGCCCTGGAGCACCTGGAGGCCAATGGGATTGTTGTCACCACGACATCCAGCCAACTCTAGATCATCTCCGTCTACAAGCCGCCGCGTGCGACTTTGGACCAAGAGGATCTAAACAAATTGCTTGATAGCACCAGACTGACTCCGATTACTGGAGATCTAAACGCAAAACATAGATGTTGGAACTCACGTTTGAAGAACGTATCTGGCGACTGTCTCTCAATATATGTTGGATAACAACATAATAGTAGATCGGTCTACCGAACCCACCCACTTTAGCCCAGTTGGGCAACCGGACGTGTTAGACAGGCATCATGGTAACGAAGAATATCCAATTCCTTCATACCATTACTTTCTTTCACGAGCTTGACTCAGACCATAACCCAATCCTGATAGAGTTCGGTGAGTACTTTGGACTCCCCACTTTCACAACCGCTACTATGTCCTGGCCTATGTATACAGAATTCGTCACACAAAACATTTCTCCGACCACACAGGAACTCGAAGACACTATTCAAACATTCACAGGCTCCATTCTGCAAGCTATTCGCTTCGCAAAATAGCACCACAAACGAATTCATGCCCAGATGCTTTTCCTAACCATTTAAAGGACCTGGTCCGTCAGAAGAATGCTGTCCGCAGAAGATATGCCAGGACGCAGAATCCAGAAGGCCATAGACTTGCGAACCAGATGGAAATGGAAATTCGGTACAAGCTACGAGATCTGAGGAATGAAAGATGGGAAAGATGGTGAAAGCACTGGACGATTATCCGAAGATGTGGCAAATCAAGAGGGCACGGGACAGGAGAAATAGTCCGTTCCAGTTGGGCGAATTATAGCATGTAATAAGTTAAACATAAATAGATGACTTAATCAAATACTCCAAATGTCAGAGAGCAGCCATATTTTAATTGAATAAAAGAGACGCTATGAGAAACTTTACACAATAAATCTCATCTAAATATTAATTTATATACAATGAGAAAAACTGGTTTTGTATTAAGTGTAGTTGTTGCATTATATTTTGTGTACGTATACTAGATCTTATTAAATAACTTGTTTATTGTTGTCATTATATGTATATATATATATATATATATATATATATATATATATATATATCATAGATTGTCAACAATTGAAAGCCTTATTCTGAAAGAAAAATTTCTCAATTCCAACTATCTAAATTTCAATATTCAAGAACGAGGTTGAAACCACGTTAAATCCCCCTCCGAAGTATATGTAGTGAATCTATTCCTTATAACTACCATATTAATGCAAACGAATATCAATATTCTGACAAGGTGTTTGCTTAGAAAAAAATAATTGGCTGCATTAGCTGCATTAGCTGTTATTATAACGCAATTAACACCTTATGTTACTACCGATTAATTCCTTCGGAAAGGACGAAGAGCCTTTAGAAAAAGTAAAAAGTATCATTATAAAAAAATAATAAGGAGAAAGTTGACTCACAGGATGTTTAGGAAAAACTTTCCAACAACATGAATCTGAGCAAAAAATATGCTAGGATGAGCAGAAAATGAAATAGAGATCACAAGATTAACATATGAAGGAACAATTAAAGATATCAAATATAATACGATTATAAAAGAAGCACCGGATCTAATTATAGGTGAAGTTCTACAGCAATTCCAAAGAAAGATTTTAATTAAGCTTTATTACTAATAAAACATGCACTGGCCTTTCGAATGTGTTCGAAATAATAAAAGGTGAAAAAGTGTTGTCATTGAATTCAATTAACTACAAATAAGAGGAATCATTTTAAAAAAAGAAAAAGCATGTATGTAATTGAATATATCGATTAGTATAAAAACCTTTTATATAGATTGTAAGTACAACCTAATCCAACAAAGACTAATATTGCATTTTAAATAGTAATGAATATATGCGTAAATATTACTATATATACATGGACATATACATATATACATATATATATATATATATATATATATATATATATATGTATATATATATATATATATATATAGTAATTAAATTAAAATAATTGTAAACGTTAACTATCAGTGAATAGAAGGAATTCTAATTATTTTAACGATCTAGAATGCAGATAATATTAGTAAGAGAATTATTTAACTAATTTAAATAAACAAATCTAATGTAGGAAAAATATGGAAAAGTTCATCTTAAATATTGTAAATTTGTGTTTAATGTTAAAAACTACAAGAACATGTTAATTAAAGAAAAATAGCTAAGGTTAACAATTACTGCCATATAAAACTATGCAGAGAATGTAATTTAATTTAAATTAAGAGCTTCAATGAAGAAATAAAGGTTAAAGATAAGAAAATCAAATAATTCTTTTAACATTTAGAAGTTCGAATTATTATTAATAATCTTTAAAACATAAAAAACACGTACTGGTTAAAAAATTGAGAATTTCACAAATGATATCCATTTAACAATCCGAAATTTGGTTCTTGTAAACATATTAAGCTAAATGATTATTAAAGTATTGTTTTTATATTATTGAAATTTTAAATATTTCATTCAAAGTACTGCACATGAGCAAAATTTCGAACACCCGATCGAAACAGGAGTTAATAAGTATAAATAAGCACATTCGTATTAACGCTGTAACAACTTTAAAATAGAGTGCTTTAGAACGTTTTGACTTAAAAGTGAGAATGAAAAGAAAGGCAGCAAAATTCTACGCTGCAAAGCATAAAGGAGAAACATAATTATAGAAATGTAGAAGCAATACAACTATTAAATAATCAGGGCTAGATAAGCGCATTAAAAAAAACTAACGCTTTTTAACTGGTGTGAAGCTGGGTAAATAACCTTGACTAGATAAATCTAGGGTCTCAGCAGTAAGTGAAACCTATATATGAATATTTTAATGTAGTAATTTAGATTACATAAAAATTACTAATTAATCTCTAATCTTTAATCGTCGTAAGATTCAGCTTCGCAAGGTAGAAACATTCATCGAAAAATATAGCGCCTGCTGTTTTAAATATGTGTCTTTTTAGCGAATATTATTTAAAAAGCATTTACACATTTCAGTTTTCATCACAAAATAATAGGAACTTAGAGAAGTAAATGGAATCTCTTCTTTTAATAACCATGGTACTTAAGGAAAATATAAATAAAAAACAAATTCTTTGAGAATATTGGCGAATGATGAATAACAAATGGTAGCTTAAAGATATATCTAACAGGTGAATGCTAATTAACCTTTATAGTATTTTAAATAATTTTTTCTTTAGGAATAAGCAATCTACTCTATACATGATCTTCATAAAACCATAGGTAATCGATATAGCAAGATCTTAATAGAAATAAATATACAAACTTTTCCATAAAATTAATCTAATTTATAATCGATTTAAATACAACATTAATGTTATTTTATACTTTATGTTTCTTATAATTATTATACAAAATTTAATAGAAATTCAGTTTTCAGAACGAAATTTACATTTCTTCATATTATAATATGATAAACAATTACTTTTATTATTATTATTATTCTGTTAATATTAGCAAGTTATATGTGAAAATTAAATTATGCTTGGGTAATAAAATAAATGACATTATTTATTTTATTTCTTTCTCTTATTTTTTTTATCATAAAAAAGATTTTAGAAAATTAAGAATTATTGCAGAAAACAAAAAAGTAAATAGTATTGTTAGATAACGATATATGTAGATAGATACATTTCTCGCATTTAATGAAGTAGTTCCTGTATTTTCACACTATGCACTATATAATTTTAATGGTTTGCATCCACAATTAACGTCTAAAGTAAATGTCAAATTCTTAACAAATACATAAATATAATTTCTTGGTTATGCTTGTGTCTGCTACGAATTTTTGAAGCGGTATAAGTAAAAGTGGTTGCAAATTTTATAATTTTGAATTTATTAAAACAGCGTTAATCTAAGGTCGTCAAAGTAAATAGAAAAGTATACGGTTAATTATTTTCTAAACATACTTGGGTAATTTTATACGTAAGAGGTTACTGTAAAGTCTCAAAAAGTCAAATGTCATTTTATTTTAAGAGAAATGTTCACAAAAAGGTATGTTTGCGACATACTTTACTTGTTTGGTTATTATGTTCGGGTATTAAAAATGCCATCTGTGACAAAGAACAGATAAGAATTTTAGAAGGAAGATCAGCCAATGTTAAAGACTTTCCGTTTATAGCTCTTATAAAAACACATCGTTTAAGGATCGAACCACCAATTATATGTGGAGGTATCTTAATTACGACTAAATGGCTCTTGACTGCCTCTCGTTGCATGTCCAAGATAAAATCTGATACAAAAATATATATGGGAATGTCTGAAATAAGTAAATTGGATACAGACGAAGCCGTACAAAAACGTCGAATATCGCAGGTATATATACATCCTAAATACATTCCCGATACAGGTTATGATATAGCTTTGTTCCGAGTCAACAGAGCATTCTCTTTAACGACAAAGATTAAATTAGCTGAACTTCCACAAGCTGAAGAACAATTCGAAGGTATAAAAGTTATTGCACTTGGTTGGGGTAGAGCTAAACACCAAGAAGAAAAATTACCCAACAGATTGCAAATATTACAATTGAGAATTTTGACAGATCTTTCAAAATGCAAGAGCAGATCACCTAAGCCTATTTGCACTGTTAATAAAAGGAAACATCTTTCCCGTGACGATGCGGGATGTCCTTTGGTCTACAGAAACACTGTAATTGGTATATGTTCAGATCCAAATAGTGACAAAGGACTTTATGAAAATGTATACCAGCATTTGAAATGGATTAAAAAAGAAGTAGGTCATATAATAAAGAGATCATCATCTAATAGTTTACATTGCTACATTTTAACCTTTGAAAGTACTTTAAGAAACTTTTATTCTATATTTCATATATTTTTTTTCATAATATATAGTGTTTTGTAATGTACTTATTATGGAACAAAGACTATACTATGTAATAAAAAGATTGCAAATTATTTGCCAGCACTAAAATAAAATCTTATCTAATTTAATATGAATATCAATTAATAATAGAATAAGGGAAGTAATATTAGTTTTGATGCATGTTAGTGACATTAACGTGAATCAAATTAACTTCAATTTTTTTTCAAAATATATAAACAATTACTTGAAACATTGGCAAATTATTTCTTTTACTTATATTTAATGAATATATCAAATTATTATTGTCATTGTTACCTTATCGTACGATGCAACAGTAGGAAATAGCATGTACCGACACTGCAATATTCTTACTGCAGAAGCAAATAATATTTTAAATATTTAGATATTAACATAATCTTCTCTTGACTTATTACATTTATTACGACGAACCTGCTACACCTCTATTCCCAACAGCAACAAAAAGTTGATTTTACTCTGCAAACAGTTTCTACAACTTCTACAATCTCTTCGCCGTAGAGCAGAAAAGTTACGACCATTTACGACCTATTTTCAGTTTAGAGAAGACATGAAAATCACAACGAGCCAGATGAGATGAATAAGGGTGGTGTTCAAATAAATCGATTCTAAATAATTGATGATGATTTCTTTTTGTTTTAACAACGTGCGATTTATATAGATATGCATCCTAGAAAAACGAACTAACTATGGACAATTTTACGCATCTCTTTTCTTTAGTTTTGTGCGTAGGTGGTTAGTAAAGTTGAATAAAATTGCATAGTGATTATTTGTCCTTATACAGAGAATCAAGATTTTTGTGTACGGAATTCTTAAACATTGGAAAATCTAAATTTGATTTATTACTGCTTTATTTCTGGACCGTAGAAATGTATTCGAATTTCAACAAAACGAATTACGAAGTCAGCATCTTTTACAAAGCTATTTAGTGCTACGCTTTCGCCTACGTTCGCTTTGGTTTAACATTCGGACATTCGGGAATATCATTCTATAGAAATGTTTGAATATATAAATGGACATTAAGTATGTGATTGTGAATAATTGAGGCATATGCCTCAATTATTAGCTTTAGTTCAATTCATTGGTCTGGTAATATTATGTGGTGAACTAAAATACTTCAGGAAGAAACACAGAAACCACTTTTGCTGGTCTGTATTCACCTTACAAGGAAGCATGTAATAAGCATATCTTCAAGTATCGGAAGTTATAACTTCTAATATGTGACAACCTTCCAGTTAATAGTTTCTTTAAAGTTAGAGGTTTATAGAATCCGTTATTTTTTTTTAATGTCATTGTTCGTTTCCGCGATACTTATGGACAAATTTTCAAATGTTTCGTAAAATTTACCAGAAGTTTTTAATAATGTCTGCCAAAATATTAAGAATAGTAGTGCTTTGTTGATACAGACGTCATTGCAATATTTTCGTCAGAAAATATTGGAGCGTTTTCATGTTACAGTCGTTTAAATTATAATAAATTTTCAGCTCTAATTTTTAAACCCTAAATTAAGCTGGTAAGAATGTTTTAATAATGTTATAATAGTGTAATATACATTTCGTTTCGACTGTGAATTTATCAAGTATCAGGTTCCAAACGAGCTGTCGCTGATTAAAACAGCGATTATAAGAAACATGTTCATTACGTTACTCTTGGTCTTATACATATTCTACGTACTTTTCTCTATTATAAGACAATTTAAAAAAGTAAATAATGACTGTCACTTTCCGCGGATCTTATTACTTGATTTAGAATGCCATTAAATATTTGGATCTTCTAAAGTGAGTCTATTTGAACAAAAATAATCCTTGTAAACAGTTATAATGAAAAGCTAGTCCTTAGTTCTACAAAGTGCTTCGAAAGGTCCGTGATAATTTATCAAAAATAGTAGTTACGCTGTAACTGTATCTAAACGAGCAATACATTAAATTAATCTTGATTAATCAATAGTGATGTTTTGAAAATAGAGATAAATAGTGTACCTTTAGAAATATAGAATAATGTTTTGAAAACTAGCTTCTTCGAACCTCCTTTTAACAAATTATATAATGTTCTAAACAAAGCATCTATAACAGAAAAATGTTAGCAATTAAACTTTTAATCGTAAGTGCTAATAATTATAAATAGATGTAAGGATCAGTATTTAAATGGATTGCAAAAAAAATCTGCAAACTTGTGAGACACAGTACGTCAGAGTGACAGTGGGAGTAACCATAAAACACCATAACAGAAACTTAGACACTTTGAAACAACAGCAATATGGAAGGTGACAGTCGCAAAGGAAGTAGAATTTCTAAACTTAAGATATTGAGATTTGGAAAATGTAGAAAAGGACGGATTATGTATGCATGTAACTAATAAAATTTTCAGAATAAAATACTGAATTGCACAGTATTAAGCACGACATTTAGAAAACATGGCTTGTACGATTTGACAAATTAATAATGTATTATTATTATAATTGGTTAAATAATTATAAGAGTTTCAAGCCTTTTAGCTTTATCCTTGCATGTAAATTAATGTGAATACAAATACAAAATAAAATACACGTAATTAATATAGGAAGAAGTAATATGAACATTAAAAGAAAAACTTTAACTATTTTTAGAACAAGTTGTAAGCATTTTCTTATACGGATGTACATATATACTGACTGCACGTTTTTGATCATTTATCTTGCTTTAGACTCATATTGCAAAAGTTTTTAAGAAGTTAAATATATGAAAAAACGATTCTCCTTACGTTCTTTTCCGACAGTAAACGGAATTTCAATTTTCAAACTGTCACGGCAATCCCATAGGACTAACGATGCTTCATGAGAATTCCCATAATGAAAAATATTTCTTTTTAGACAGTGTGGTATAATAAAATTTAATTGAGGAGTAGTTTATTTGCTAAATACTATAATTTTCGGTAAAAACAAGGTTTTTCTTGCAATAAGTAAATGGGCGTCTTATGGCAACATCGACAAACACATAAACCTCGATTTATCTCCAATTCAATGTTTGAAATACTGACTGTGATAGCATATGTAGAATATAGTAAACGCAGCAATGCTTTGTCAATTCTTAGACACAGGTTTTCCTTTGTTTCTCTATATTTCGATTTTTTCTATCCTATGTTGTACTGCCGATTTTTAATTTTTAGCTGATTTGTAGTACGTATTATAATTTCCATTTTACATGCTAGTATTGGGAGAATCACGTAATGGACACCTTTCTTGTCGGATTTATGGATTATCTTTCTGTTCTTTAATTCCTTTAACGAAATTCCACTTGCCCTCATGTCAATTTTATTTTTTTCGTATGATCTCTGCTGTTTGAAAGTCATATATATAGTATGATATGAGTATATATATATATATATATATATATATATATATATATTCTTTACTTATTTCTATATTCTGTTCTTCTAATTTATTTCAGGCCAATTTTCTTAGGTTCTACTTTTACTATTTTTAGTGCACCTTTTTTATACTAAGTCAATGACAGGAACCACATCACTTCCGAAGTAGAAGTTGTAGTAGTAGTAGTGGTAGGAAACTTATCGTTTAATGAGTTATTTTATTCAAATTCATATTCAAAAACTGATAAGAAACTCGACTTCAATAGGTTTATTCTTTTGAACTGAATAATGTTTTAATTTAAACTATTCGTGAATAATTATTTCAGTTACATAAACATTTGTCTTCGCAGACATTTATGAATGAATATGCAATAAATATATGAATTCAATTAATACTTATATCACTGACTATATTTGGATACATTTCTAGTGGACGCCTTACTGGAAGACATATTCCACTAAACTGTAATTTTTTTCACTAAAATGTTCTAACAGAAATCATTATGAAAACTTATAATGTCGAATTTAAATCTTTGATGAATATAAGTGTAAATGTTGTATGCGTAGATACTAATCTTCATTGTTTAAGATTTCACGAATAAATGTTACACTCGTATGTACATCAACACAGCGAACATTCATACACGACTGTAAACATAATGAATATATGATTCCCTTTTAGAGGGAATGTTTGGCACAAATATCCTCGTCCCAGTATTTATTATTTCACTGTAAATTTTAACGTGAATCATTATCGTAAATCCAAGTCCAACTCAAATCCATACTTTGCAAACTCGCGGTGTTTTCGTCGTGTACTATTTTTCTATGTACCGAAGCTTTATCTAAAATTTGTTTCCAAGAAAATTGAAGGTTAAGCTACTATTAGAATACTTGTTCTTGACTTTTTCAATTTTTTAAGTTATCAACATCGAAATGTCCTATGTACTACTACAATTTATCAGTAAGGCAAAAAGTCTGGAATATTTCAAGATGTCTGAACTACAACAAATCACAGTAATATTGCAATCATATTTCACGCTTAACCCTCAACCTGCAGTATGAATTTAAACATGACCGGTCTAAGCAAAATTTTCTCCCTCTTATGCCATATATCTCCTAAAGAAATCCATCTTTCCGAAATCCTCCACATTTTCACCTACTTTCGAGGATAAAATAGCCGATAAATTAGTTCCGCTTTGTGACAATCTTTATGGAGGATTCATTTTCGACAGGATTTACTGTCTAACTTGTAATATTACATGCCGAAGAATAATAAAAAAAGCATTTTCTTTAACGGGCATATATATAATAGAAGTTTTATTTCTAAGCTCAAACTCTTTCGAAAAGAAACGCTTGTCTCTGTTAATGTTAAAAACACAAGAGAACCTTTTTGATGCTGATGTCCCATTTACAAGCAATTTTCAAGATATCAAATTGTATGTATTACATATACAGAAGGGATGAACTCGATATGTGCGTTTATACGTAGGTATGTATACAGATATGTATGTCAAGACATAATAAATATGACTAGATACTTACATATACGTATAAAATTTGAAATTCGAAAAGAAGTTATGAAGTTTTATTGAATGGAAAGTTTCTAAAAGTGCGATTTATTGACTGGAAAGTTTTATAGCGTAGGTAGGTATAGAAGTGTGAGTATTGGTTTACGGAACACCGGAATCCTATAAAAGCATATCCGTAGACTTCTAATAAGCACTTAATTTCTGTCTACAGATAATTTAATCTAGAGATAATTAGTAGTCATAGACACGTAAATAGTGTCAAACAAATGAGTTTATTTTTAGCTATGCTTCCGTGGTGAAATTGAAAAAAAGGAGAACTGGAAAAAACTATATACAGGGTTGCCAAGTGGAAGAGAATAATCTAATCTAGGATGGGAACACTAATTGCATTTAATTTATATTTCGTTATACGAATTCATGGTATCACTATTAATAATATTATGAGTACCTCTTGTTCTAAGCATTTTATTAATTTCAAAATTCTACTTCGTTTTGAAGTTCTATCAGAGGTATCCCAAAATTGTTTACTCTTACTATAGAAAATACATATACTTAGGCATATAAGTTGCTTACAATAAGCCTGAACATCAACGGAAGTTGTTTCTACAACTTCTATGTGATGTGGTTTATATTATTGATTTAGTATAGAAACGCTAAATATACTTAAAGTAGAACTGAAGAAAACTGACCTTGAAATAAACCAGAAGGTCAGAACATAGAAGTAGGCAAAGAATATATATATGTATTATATATATATATATATATATATATATATATATATATATATGCTCGATAAGATAAGACAAGAGTTGATATATGTATTCTCAGATACTCGTACATTGATTATTGTTTATTGATTTATTTGACTGAAAGATTATAAATGGTCAATACTGCATTCAACTTGTTTTAAAAGACAGAATCTGTGAAAGTCCTTTAAATATAAACCATAAAATAGCAATTGAAGATTAAAATTAATTCTAATTTATTGCGTAACTTTAGCTGTAAAAATTGTATCTACGAGCCGAAAATATTTGCCAAAATAATAGCTACTAAGAAACCAATCCGAACGAACTTTAGAAAATATTTCCACAGAATTTACAGTAGTAGCAGAAAATTATAAAAAGGAAAAATAATCTAGAACACTATTAGAAGCATTAAAAGTCTACTTATATTAACGAAAAATTACATAAGATCAAAACACGACTTCTCCAAAATATTTGGAACAATTAAAAGAATAAGTATCCTGAGTGCACATATTTTCTTTTTGGTCTTATAAATGAAAGGGGTATGATTTAACGAGAAGTCTCAACAAATGAGTTAAAGTATTAAAGTTTTAATTATTTTTCAATATATTCCTCTCTCATTTTAACGCACCTAGATCAACAATGCTAAAGTACCATTATTATCATTTTTATAATTATCTTCTTCCAGAAACTTAAAATAATACTTTGCTGCTATAATAAGTTTTCCATCAGATTGTAACTTCTTTCCAGAAAGGTACAGTTTCACTTCGGGACAGAAGTGAAAGTTATCTTAGGCTAGGCCTTGTGGCTGAAGCGCAATCATATATCGCAGTTAATATAAACGCATTTCGTTTTAATCTAACATAAAATCAAAATAGCAATTGGAAAAATTTAAATAATGAAATCAAAATATGTACGTACAGAACACCAACGGAAAGATTAGCTCAGAAATAGTAGTATCGAAAGACTATTTGGTAGCAGAAAGACAAAGGAATTATAGACAGAAATCTTATTCAAACGCATATTATCACATAGCAGAGAATTGAGCTGTAACAGAGACACAAAGAAGAAAAATAAGTGCCGCAAAAATGAGATTATTCCTTAAGATACAGAAGGAAATCATAATGAATAAGAAGGATGAATAAAGTTGACCAAGTGAACCAAGATGAAAGTTTATGAAAGTCAGAGGCACATCTGTAAAAAATTGCCAGTTTGAAGTAAAAAGCACTAGACAAACGACGAAAAAGAAGACGAAGGAACAATACTAACACAAAGAGAAAAGATATAGCAGTTATAGAAAAATGATCTCAGAAAGTACACAATTACCTAAGTAAGTATGTTGCCTAGTTTTGCTTTCATTCAATAATGTTATTATTTAAATAAAATAATATGCGTTGTCGTTTCATTCACATAATGTTCATATCGCTTAATTTTTGAGATGTATGCGCGCATTACAGGGAAATGCTATCTTTGAGACGTTATCTTATAAATGCTGGCTAACTGAACTATTGCTAACTGAACCATTGCAACTTATAAAAAAAGACAAAAATTGTTTTTGAAACAGTCGGCTACCATTATCCACTCAAAAGTTATGGAAAAATTTGCCTATTATCAAAGTTGATCAATACTTTAAATTTCCGCTAGTTTTAATTTCTACAAAATGTGAATAGTGTAGGTGAGACATTGTATATATATATATATATATATATATATATATATATATATATAGCGGATTTTATTTAATGCTTTTATTCGTTTAACTATAAATAAACAAATGTTATTTTCTCATAAAGTACCATAAATTTTACTCTTTTCTATAAATATAAATCTAGCGGTTGAATATTCCATATATGTAATTTGAATTTCTGAACGGATCTTAAATTTACTTTTTTATCGCTGTGATTCATGAAAAAGTTTTAGCTTAGAAGAAATGAGTTTCATCACACGCTATGAACTAAAAATACATACATATAATAAAACAAAATTTCTACATTAGCTTGAATTATAGGCTTCGGAATTTTTTACTGAAAGACACGATTCCATGTCGTCTACTTAGTAATACAGTCGATAAATTAGTTCTCTACGGTGACAATTTATTGCGTTCCCGTTATAAATACTGTGTTCTATAAAACCTGCGCTCCCGCATTATAGCAAAGCTCAACGCTCATATAAAATTTTATTTATGCCGGCATTATCATCTTAAACAGGAACAGTAGCTTAAAACAACGGAGGAAAGAAAAAATTACGCAATTTTCGGGAATTTCTTTTTGGTGTAAAAAACTGTTTAAGGTTTATAATGTTTTGCTTTCGAGAAAACGTTATGTAATAAAGAAAAATATATTTTGATCTATATAGAGTGTCTGCTTCATGTTTACAATTATGGTGGGAGTCGCGAAAAATATTGTAAATAAGATTGTAAACTAATATGACTATAGATTTAATGGAATTGTTTCATCATCCGTTTAAGGATATAAAACAAAAAAGTTACCCAAAATGTATAGAATTTATATTTTTCTAAAATTATATGTAAATAGGTCTTTTTCTTGTATGGAGGACCTTTTCAATTGGTGACATAGTTTAAGATGTAATTGCTAAGATGTAATAATGGTAATAGTAAGACAATTCTAATTTTAATAAAATTGCCCTTTTAAAATCTCATATGGCTTAGTAACTTGTATTCTAATTTACAAAACGATTAAAAGTCGATTAATTTTAACAGTTTATGTTATAGCGCATTATAAATTTACCAAAATCAATAAAATAGAATTTCAAACTTTATAATAATTAATTTTGAAGAAAGAGGATTATTCTTTTAAAAAATGCTAACTTTATACTCTTCTTGTTTCCATTCCCAGTTCGAGAATATAAGGGATAAATTAACACTTTCGAATAAGATGTGTAATTAAATAAATCCCTAACTATTATGCTTCTACGAATCGCTTAACCTCTTCTAAATGTACTCAACAGCATCTTTCATGGATTTTAAAGTATGTATAACATGTATTATACATGGATCATCAAACTATTTGTGCTGAATTATACATAAATGCAAATACAATTAAAAATTGTAGAATTTGTCAAATTTTGGAAATTAATTATACACAAATGCAAACATGATTAAAAATAGTAGAAAAACACAAGAAAGGAATTTAGTGCTGACAACTTTTACCAATTTATTAGGAGTGAGGAAACACGAACTAAAATAGATATTAGAAGCACTTAAATGTTAAATCTCTGTAGATGAAATCGAAATATTTTTAATTTAAATAAAATATAAATACAAAAAAACATACATATATCAAGTGTCAACAGGAAGGAAAATATGTACACACATACGTTGAAGTGGTGACAAACGAGCAGTTTAGAAAAACTTTCAAATTAATGTACTCCATAACAGAAATTAAAAATATTATTACGACTAATAATAATATGATGTATATTCGTATTCTTCCTTTTTAATAAATACCACCTTAAAGGAATGATATTGGAAAAGGCGATAATGAATCTAACTAGTAGAAGACAGTTGGAGAAAAATACTGTGAAACGGCCAAATTTGATTTTTTTGAATAAATAATGCTTTTACTAAGAAATTGTCTTGGAGGAGTTTCAAAGAGAGTATAAAGAAAGTTAAAAGGTAAAGCAAAAATGCAAATAAAGTTGAAGGAAATTAGTTTCATTGAATTAGTTGACATTAGAGATAAATTCGATTGTAACTTTAAACCGTTGATGAAGATGATGTAATATAAAAATATAGAATGTTTCAGTTGACGATGTGTGCAGGAGCTGGATAAAATAAATCGAAGGATTACACTTATTGTACTTGCAACCAAATATGTAAAATTAGATAAATTTTAAAAGAAAAATGGTTGAACCAAAATTATCAAAGGTGATACTAAAAACCAGGAAAAGTACATTAATTTGCCTTCGCTTTTATATATTTTAAAAACATTAAGAAAGCTAATCCTCAATAGAAAAAACTAGATTGATAGCAATACCATTTAATATTTTCATACAAATATGATTGTACTGATTTAGTGGTTTTCATTATTACAAAAAAATTATTACTTCGTATCGAACATTCAGGTCATTAACAACTTATGTGTGTAAAATAATAAGAACGTGGGACAACAAATTTGAAATTCCATGCACGGAAGGGTCAAGTGAATCGAAAACGAAAACTGTCAACCCATTCGACTATAAGGAATCGTTAAAAGAGATTAAACCCTGCTATTTACTGTAAAATTGACATACACCGAAAGTTCACGAATATAATGTCTAAAATATTCGAAAAACAATTCATCTGAAAATTTTGGCGAAAATTGTGAAAAAACAAGAAGGAAACGTAACATCCTTAATAAATGATATATAAATGTTAAGAAGATATGAAAGAAGATATTTTTTAATAAAACTATACATACATTTTATTATAAAAATAAATGAACATTATTATTAAGTTCATATTAACATTTCAATTTGCAACACAAAAGAAAGAAACTATTCTAAGTCTATTGAAACGTATACATACATACACTACAGGCCATAAGTGAGGGATCACTTATCATAAATAACAAAACACTTGTATTTTAGACACATCCCTTAGACTTTTACCAGTTTTGGCTAGAATAATTGAAATAACAGTTGTAAATGTAATTCTGAGAAAGATTATTCGGATTATTATTATAAATTAGATAAATATATTTGTTTCTGAAAAATATTATAAATCCTTTTAATAGTTTTATGGCGTCTATTTAATAGAAATATTTTATATACGGCAATAAATTTAATAGGGTTTACAACGCAATATTATTATAATGGTATTAGGAATTCATAGTAAACTATTTACCAATTTAAAAATTAGTTTTCGTGCAGCATTTGTCCGAGTAAGTTGCAATACGAGTATTTGAGAACAGAAGTAAAAGTAACTTATAAAAATGCCGAAAAGAAAGGAACTTAGCGCAGAAACTCGTAGTTCTATAATAACGCTACATGGTGAAAAATTTTCACTACGGCAAATAGCCCAAAAGTTAAATTTATCTTATCACGCGGTGCAAGGAACAGGGAAACGATATTCACGAAGTGGATAATTACAACAAATAAAACGTTGCAGAAGGCCAAGGGTAACTACCAGAAAAGAGGATTTGCGCCTAAAAATACTATCAAAACGAAATAGGCGCATCACAGCTCCTCAGCTTCGAGCAGAGCTGAATGATGGCCGTCGAAAACCGGTATCACTGACTACTGTAAAATTACGTTTGACAAAGGCGGGACTACATGGGCGTATTGCAGCTCGAAAACCATTATTGAATCCACGAAATCGTAAAAAACGGTTACAATGAGCCCAGGACCATCAACACTGGGACATGGAAATGTGGAAGCATGTGTTATGGACAGATGAGTCAAAGTTCCAAGTGTTTGGTAGTAATCGACGAGTTTTCGTTCGAAGACAAGTGGGTGAAAGGATGTTACCCGAATGTGTAGTGCCAACTGTTAAACACGGTGTAGGTTCTGTGCTTGTTTGGAGATCCTTTTCCTTTGATGCTGCCGGAGATTTGTACCGCATTGGAGGCACTTTAAAAAAAGGGAGGTACCTGATTTTTAGGATTTTGGAGGAACATGCAATTCCGTCTGGATTAAGGTTAATTGGTGTAGGTTTTCACATACAACAAGATAATGATCCCAAACACAATCCCAACTTCGTAAAAACTATGTGAATCAAAAAGAGGAGGAAGGGGTGCTGATAAATATGATTTGGCCACCACAATCACCCGATCTCAACCCTATCGAATTGCTGTGGGATGGGTTAGATAGAAACGTGAGAGAAAGCTGTCCACAATCGCAACAGCTTTGGGAGCAACTTACAAGGGTGTGGAATAATTTACCAATGGATACGCTCCAGAAACTTGTATCGCGGTTGCCTAATATTTGTAAAGAAATCATTAAGCGCAGAGGTGGATACTTCGACGAAAGTCGAATATGATAAGAAATTCTACAGAATATGTTGAAATTATTTTATTTTATAAGGGAAACTGTTCATTTGTCTCGTAGATATAGTTTTGTAGAAATATACGTTTTGTTTCACTAAGCGTGCATGTTTTTTTTTAAAATTTCATCTACTGATCCCTCACTTATGGCCTGTAGTGTATATATTATAGGTTAAGAAAATAGTGTTCATTAAATTTGAATGTAAATATACTTTCCTTGTAATGAAGTGTATTATTTAGCAAATATTTCTCAGCATAATATGCATATTATATTAATAACTATATAAGGTATATAACTGATAACTATTGGGTTATTTGAAAAAACATTGCCTCCCCTCTTTCGTACAACACACGAATGTGTTGAATAACAGAACGAGAATGCATCTATCTCGCATGTCGGCAACAAAGTTCATAGAGCGTGTGTAGACAGACACTTGCTATCTCGTCGATTTTCCATATAGATGAATATTGAAAGGAATCATTCAAATATTAATAACACTCTATTTACTAAATATGTTTCAGAGATTCACTCTTCATCAGATAAACTTGTGTTATTAATGAACGATTCCTTTGTAGAGTTTATCGTACCTTTTCGATACAGAAAAATAATGAAGAAATATTGCCTTTCTTTCTGGTATAACACATGAATGAATTGAACGACATAACGAGAACGCGTCTATCTTGCATGTCAGCAACAAAGTTCCCAGAGCGCGTGTAGACAGACATTTGCCAAATAGTTGAATGTTATAAGGAATCATTTAATTATTAATAACACCCCGTTTACTACATATGTTTCAGGGACTCACCCTTCATCAGGTAAGCTTATGTTATTAATATTAAATATTGAGGTGTATGCTAATTATAGTAACGATTAAAATTTGCATTTCAGAAATTAATAGATAACTATATAGCTATTGTTATGATTATGACATTAATAAATTCTATATATGTGTCAAATCTTTGAATAATGAACTAATTATATGGGTTTCTATAATTGATAAATAGAAAGTTTGTATCCGAAAGAAACACTTTTTATAATTTTATTAATTCCTTCTAGCACTAAATTCTACGTGAATTGATGAGCTTGAAAATATTTATGTAAACTCGTCAATTCATGTAAAATATATGTACAACATACGAGGGAGCGTTTTTATATTCGCGGAATGAGCGGGTTGTAGAGGGGTGAGTAGGCGCATTGGGGGCGTGGCCTGTGCAGCGACTCATGATTAGTATAAATACGAAGTTTCATTGTTATTAGACAGTTAGTCTTTGAGCTATCGTCAACCAAGTAACATAATCAGGAGTGAAAAGTGAAATATGGAAAAAATCGAATATCGTGCCGTTATAAAGTTCCTTACCAGGCAAGGAAAATCAGTCGCGACCATAATGAATGAGATGTCATTGGTTTACGGCGACTCTTGTCCAGGAAAAACCATGGTGTACAAGTGGCATAGTTTATTTAAACAAGGAAGGGAATCCCTTGAAGACGACCCGAGGCCGGGCAGGAGCATTGAGGTGACCACGCCAGCACTTATCCAAAAAGTTGAACAAATTGTACTCGAAGATGCTCGACTAAAGAAGAAACAACTCGCAGAAATGGTTGGAGTATCCGATACAACAATTTTTAAAATCCTACACGATCATCTCGGCATGTCTAAGGTCAGCGAGATGGGTGCCGAGAATGCTCACGCCGCCGCAAAAACAACAGCGCGTAGAGTGTTCGCGTGCATTTTTGGACCTCTGTAATGAAGACAAGGATGGTGTATTGAGTAGAATTGTTACTGGAGACGAAACTTGGGTTCATCATTATGAACCTGAGTCCAAACAAGACTCCATGCAGTGGCATAAAAAGGGCACAACACCTCCCAAGAAATTTAAAGTGTCACAACCAGCTGGGAAACTCATGGCAACTGTATTTTGGGACTCGGAAGGAATATTGTCGATTGATTATAAAGATAAAGGTTTTTCTATAACCGGAGAATATTACGCTTCAGTATTAGAGCGACTAAAAGAAGCCATTAAAGAGAAAAGACGGGGAAAATTGACAAAAGGTGTTCTGCTTTTGCACGACAACACGCCCGTCCGCAAGAGCCGCGTTGCGTTAGCTGCCCTGCATAAGGTGGGCTTCGAAATTGTGAGTCACCCACCCTACAGCCCAGACCTGGCCCCGAGTGATTATTACCTGTTTTCGAAAATGAAAAAAGAGCTGCGGGGTAAAAAATTTACTGCCGATGATGAAGTCAAGGAGGCAGTTTCGGCGTATTTTGCAGATAAAGAGAAATCATTTTTTTATGAGGGTATAAATAAATTAATTGAAAGATGTGAAAAATGTATCCGTCTTGCAGGTGAATATATTGAAAAAGAAAAATAATTTGGTTTTTTTATTTCCACCCCTTGTCCCCCATTCCGCGAATATAAAAACGCTCCCTCGTATAGTGCAAAAATGGATTAATAGAATTATGGAAAGTGTTTCTTTCGGGCACAAATTTGTAACTTTGTAAGCCCCGAATCTCAACATATATTTTATTTAAGAAATAACATATGAAATTTTATACATACACATGAAGTTGTAGAATATTGTAAAATAAATATTTTATTTAAACGTAATAAAACTAAGTTGTCTAATTAAAAAAATAGTATTTCTATACAAATACACTCAGTACATTTATTGTAACTCTTGGCTCTGTGTAGAATTAGGTATTTGTATATTATGATGCGATTTACATATCGTTTTTTGCTTTTGAGCAAATACCCACAGCCAATTGATTTTTGAGATAATAGAATTTTTTATTCTTATTGTATTTAATTGAACAATATAACATTTATTTATATAAAGTTTTTGTTTTAACTACTTTGCGCTGCCCTACATAATGCACTAGAGATTTTCAATGTAAAGACTAGAGCTAGTACTATCAAGTCTTTATTTATTAATCTTAATCACTAATGTTTTAACCCATATCGTATTGTACGTAGTCCTCTTGTAATGGAATAACTTTGTCTCAGTGGTACTGTCATTGTTCAAAGACATGAGGTAAGTCTTATCTTTGAAGCTATCTGTTTCTCTTTGAAAACACTGCCCTTGGAAGTTTTTTTTCTTGAAGTTGCAGATATAAGTTGTGAGTAACAATACATCAAAGTTTCATTCATAGCAATAATCGTCTTTCATAATTCTTCATCTTTTTCTTGAACACACTGTTTCAAATACTCGCCAATCGCTACTCTTATGCTTTTCGATTTGATGACAGTATTTGTAGAGATATTTAAATTTCTGTGCATGAGGGTAATACACTTCCAACGAATATTTCAAAAATACTTATTACAAAAGTACTTATAAAAGTGTGAGATAACGCAACTTGCAAATCCTCTGACCGTCTTTATATTCTTTATATCATTGAATACAATATCTTGTCATAGATAATTCTACCCAACCCGTTTCAATCATGGAAAAATTCTTAGTAAACACAAAATTTAATCACAATTCTTTACTCTTTCATTTTATTCACTCTCGTTATACTCGTATATAGTATATAATGTTTTGAAATTCTAAAAACACACGTTCTGTAAGTTAAGTTGATTTAAAATATGAAGTTGTACAAATGCATTTTATTATTTTTATTATTTTATCTTAAACACAAATAGGAAATCGAGATTTAATATACAGGTTGTTTCAAAAAGAATATACATACGTATTTCGAATGCATATATTTATTAAACTTGTAAGACATACGAATATGAATCTTTACACACATTTACGAAACTCTCAAGTTCAGATTACAGATGTTCAATATGTCCTCCATTCATTCAACTCTTCCAGGTTCTGTGGGAGTGGTGGCACATATACGTGGTCTTTAACGAAACCCCAAAGAAAGAAGTCACAGGGTGTCAAATCCGGCGACCGTGTAGCCCAGCTGAGACATACTCTTTGACGACCAATCCAACATTTCAGTAGAGTTTCATTCAGATATCACTCACTTGGCGACTCCAGTGAGGGGGTGCCCCGTCTTGTTGAAAAATGAAGTTGTCTTCGTGCAGCCTCGGAAACAACCAGCCATCAAAGAAGAATGAGCCGTAAACAAATGATCGGGATATCGCGCAAAACACATTCATTTTAGGCGAATCTCGTACATGTTCAATGGCTGCATGTGGGTTCTGGAGACCCCAAATTTGAACATTGTGTTTATTTATCAGACTACTAACATGGAAAGTCGCTTCATCACTGAACACGATGCGTTGTGCGAGAGCGTTATCATTGTCAATAGCATCATGAGTCTCGTTACAAAATGCCATACGTTTCCGTTTGTCATCAGGATGCAGAGCTTGCAATAACTGTAACTTCATAACCAACCGATGTTTCAAAACACGCCTAATAGTTGTAGGCAGTTGATTTAGAAGGATTACGTTGGAAAGCACTTTGAATTCGTGTAACATTTTCTTCAGAAACATATGGGCGTCCAGGACTCTTTTTTTTACATACACATCCTGTATCTACAAACTGTCGATACCATCTACGAATGTTCCACTCATTCGGCGGATTAATTTGGTAGCTCAACCTGAAACGTCTTTGCACTGTAATCACGGAATTGCACTTCGCAAACTCGAGAACACAAAATGATTTCTGCTGCGGAGTAGCCATTTTAAACATGTGACGGTTACCAAGAAAACCATAAGACAACTGACATCTAGCAGCTATTAAATAAACTAGACTCTGTATTCGTTTCCCCAACAGCCTAGCCGAGTTGCGGCGATCGATAGGTTGGACAAAATAATACTTTGTAATACGTATATTCTTTTTGAAACACGCTGTACTTTAGATTATAATTGTGTTTTCAAATTTAGTCTTATACTTTGTTATAAATGATGAGTGAGCACATGTATATTTAGTTGATTTCATTTTATACTCAAAGGCAGTATAAGCTTTATAATTCAAATTTTGATCTAGTAAATTTTCATAAACAGATTATTTTTGTCTACGTATAAACCTTTTCAAGGATTATTAGATACAATTTAGAACTTGTAAAAATGTAAATATATAAAATACCAATCATTATTTATTAAATAAAATAAATATATTTGAATATTACATAATTTGAATGTTGTGTTGTATGCGTGAGATGCTAGTTTAGTTGATTCAAAAGCGTAGCCCTTAAAAAGTTTATAAAGTGATTTATAAAAAGTCTCAAATTAGACAATGTTGTTCTGTATTCGTAGATTTTATTCTCAAAATTTATACACTCCTCAATAAGGAAGAAGGTAAGTAGAGGCTCACAGAGCATTTCACAATAACGTACAGTTGTAATGTAGTGTAGAGTCCTGAAGTCAAGATAAACGAAGTGATTTCTTTGATTTGAAATTATAAATTATAATAAACATTTAGTAGGTGTATCAGGATCCGGTACAAAAAAGTATGTAATCTATAATTTCGGAATCAGCGAGTATCTATACATTTTCTTGTGTATATGTGCTGTCACCTTACGTATATGAAATTTTTCTAGATACGTATACAAATGCATGGACTATTTGAAGCACCGAATGTCGAAATCGTTAGACATAGGTTTTATAGAATTTTTTGATTCCTTTCTTTAGTCGTTTATTACCTAACATATTACTTCCAGACAATTAAAACTCATTACTTGTTGAAATGTTATATTGTCTACAGCGCCCTATCATTCAACAAGATCTTTAGAGATTACAATCGATTGTTAAAGAATTGGGAGAGTATATATTATGTAAAATGTAGTCTACGTTGCCGAATGGTTTTGTGTACTTTTTCTTGTATATAATAGCGTAGTCTCGATGTTGTTAATTATATATTAAATAAAAATATTGTAAAAAAACAACGAGAACTAATGTTCTTAATTTAAGCGAATACAAAAACAAAAATATTTTTTCTTTAAGGAGTATTTCAATTTCGATTATACCTAAAAAATATTACAAAAATAGTTTTTGTGAATTTTTGGTCAATATTCAAAATGTAAAACATGTTGCTATAATATGTGCTTGATAATCGGTTTTTCCATAATATCATAATATGTTTAGCAATATATAGAAAATCAGAATAATATATATACATATATATATATATATATATATACTACCGGTCATATTTATTTGCCCACCACAATTTTATGTGTTTCCTGGAATACGGATTATCTTTCGAAAAATCTGTATTATAATTATTCAACAATATTATTAGTGGAAGTAATTCCATATGAATTTCTACGAAAATATTAAATTGTTTATGATATATCGTAAAGGTGTCATAAATTGGAAAAATACCACAAATATTATATAGGCTAATCCCTACAGTATTAACAGTTTTACCTTCATTTCCGAAAGGTATTACCAATATTGTGTTATTGTACTAACTAATTACAATATTAGGATGTGTTATTCAAAAAGGAAAATAAATTTTATGTCAGTCATCGTTCATCTTTTTTTGCGAAAACAGTGAAATAGAGAGTTATTGTGAATAATTTAATGCAATGCCGAAGATGAAGGAATTATCTGTTGAAGTGCATGCTATGATAATTGCTTATCATCGTACGGGTAAAAATAATCGCGAAATTGCAAAAGAATTACGATTAAATAGCAGAACCGTTGATTATAACGTTAAAAAATTTGAAGAAAGTGATACATTTTCCAACAAAAGAAGATCTGGACGACGCAAAGCGACGACATCTGCAGATGACCGGCATCTAATACGGATAAGTAGACGCGATAGACGAAAAACAGCACCAGAAATTGCTGCTGAAATGAATAGAGCGCGTGCTAAACCAATTAGTGTGTCCACGGTACAGAGAAGGTTAAGGCAAGCGGGTTTATACGGAAGAATTGCTCTGCGAAAACCACTACTACGAAAGCAAAACAAGATAAAACGACTAAATTTGGCTAAAGAACATAAGAATTGGACGATTGATCAGTGGAATAATGTGTTGTGGACAGACGAATCGAAGTTTGAACTTTTCGGGTAGTAAAAGGCGAATATTCGTAAGAAGATCCGCAGGAGAAAGAGTACTGACAGAATGTATTGCGCCTACCGTAAAACATGGGGGAGGTTCAGTAATGATTTGGGGGTGTTTTGGTGGAAGATCTGTAGGCGATCTCGTCAAAATTGAGGGAATTCTAAGAAAAGAAGGCTACGAGGAAATTTTAGAAAATAACGCTGTTCCTTCAGGACTAAGGATTCTTGGCGAAAACTTTGTATTTCAACAGGACAACGATCCGAAACACACTTCTAGATTGTGTGGCGAGTACTTGTGTCAACTAGAAGAGCAAGGGCAAATCTCTATCAGGGTATGGCCAGCTCAAAGTCCTGATCTGAACCCAATAGAGCTTCTTTGGGAAGAATTGGACCGGAAGGTTCGAGAACGTGCTCTATCATCCACCACTGTACTGTGGGAACAACTTCAAGAAGCTTGAGCACAAATTACAGAAGATACACTGCAAAAATTAATTGAAAGGATGCCGCGGTTATGTGTCGCAATTATCAAAAATAAAGGTGGGCACATTGATGAGAGCAAAATTTAATAATAATAAATGATAAAGTTTTTATATAAGAAAAATTTAACTATTTTATGTTTATTTTCCACTATTGTATTGGTACAATAAATAAATTTTCAGTACACATTTGAGAGTTTAATAATTTTGGCTAGAGCTAAGGGTGGGCAAATAAATATGTACACTATCGCTCATAAGTGTTTGGTCACTCGCATTTACCCGCAAATTATAACAAAAATCAAAATTGAAATACTAATATCTTTTTATTATTTCCGTATATGAAAAATATATATTTTTACATCTAAAATAAATTGTTGTATAATATATTTAACCAAATTTTAGACTCGTCTATATGACCTCCTTTATTTTTAGTCACTGCAGCACACAATCGAGGCATTCTTTCGTTTAATTTTCGTAATGTCTCAGGATTTATTTTACCCCATGCCCTCTTCCACATATTAACAGCAGATGTGGGGGCCGATTTTCTCACCTCTCGGTCAAGTTCTTCCCACAGCATGGGATTTAAATCGGGATTCTGGGGAGGCCACGCCATAGCTTTTATGGTTCCCTCGTCCTCCAATTTCTGCAAATATTCTCGGCATGGGTTGGAAGTGTGTTTCGGGTCATTATCTTGTTGGAAGATAAAATTCTGATACGAAATTTTAATTCCAGAGGGGATTGCGTTTTCCTCTAATATGCGCTTATACTGCTCTTTTTTGGTAGATCTTAGATTTTTACGAGATCGCCCACATTTGATCCAGAAAAGCAACCCCATATCATGACTGAGCCTCCTCCGTGTTTAACAATAGGGGCTATACATTCTTCCCGGGCACGCTCACCCACAGGCCTCTTCACGTAAACACGTCTTCGTGAACCGGAAATCTCGAATTGTATTCATCGGACCATACTATTTTATTCGTCTTCTATGGTCCAATTTTGGTGATCGCGTGCCCACTTTAAACGTTTCTGCTTGTTTTGCTTGCGTAGAAACGGCTTCCGCATTGCAATTCGTCCATGAGGACCGGCTCTTTTAATCGCCGTTTAACTGTGGAAACACTTATGGGTTTTCGACGAACAGTATTCATTTCTGTTGTGATTTCTGAGGCCGTTTTTCGCCTATTTCTCTTGCTTGTTATCACCATTGCAAGATCTTCTGCTGAGGTTGTTGTCCTTGGTCTCCCTTTTCGAATTCTACTCAACACACTTCCACATTAGCAGTGTATTTTGATGATATAACCCACGGTGGACTGATTTAATTCAAGTTCTGTGGCAATTTCGCGGTTGCTTTTGCAAGTTTTATGGTATGCGATTATAAACGACTGTGTTTCTACACTCAATTCTTTCCGTTTAGGAATTTCTAACCGATTTTACTTCTACGAAGCACATGATGGTATCACTATGAGCATCTCACAAAAACTAACTGCAATTATTCTACCTGGCGTTTTATTAGGGTATTATCATTCATTGTGAATAATAGGGTAATCGCATAATTATTTTTGAATAAGCTTTTATAGATTTTAATGTTTACTATGAAACTATTTCTTATCTAACAAAATTAACGATTGGATGGTGTCCAACAAGTTAATTTTAAATAGGCAAAAAACAAAGTTGGTATACTTTCACAGTAGGATTAAGCATATTTCCCATTTACAAATTAACAATGAGCTCTTCGAATGTGATTCTTCTGCAAGAATCCTTGGTTTGCGAATTAACGAAAATCTGAAATGGTCTGCACATATGGATGAAGTATGCAGAACTCTGGCTAAGGTGTGTTTTACCCTTAAGCAGCTCCGTAGATCTTGTAATTTGAGTACCCTGCTTATTTTTTATCATGCTAATTTTGCTTCTTGCATGAGATATGGTGTGATACACTGGGGTGTGTCGCCAGAGGTGGGCAGGGTGTTCCTTATGCAAAAACGGGCCCTAAGAATTATCTTTGGGTTGGGCTATAGGGATTCTTGCAGAGAACATTTTCGAAGTAATTCGATATTAACTGTTTATGATGTTTATATATTAGATATCCTATGTTTCGTTTATAGGAACAGAAATGTTTTTCGAGTTGCAATGTAAACCATAAATACGATACACGAACTCAAATTATTTATTACCGGCTTCACACTCAAAATCTATATTCCAAAAAGGAACATATTTTATGGGATGTAAATTATATAATAAATTACCACTTTGCATTAGAAATATTACAAACTTCTCTATTTATAAAAGCAACCTTAAGCGGTACTTGCTTACGATAAATTGTTATTGTTTAAATGACTTTATATATCCGAATTTATAGTATCTTTTTTTCTTGATGAGACCTGTTTCTAGCATGGGTGTTCGTAGTATGTATTAATTGCTATTTTCTTATGTGTAATGATATGTCCTGTGCGCACATTGTTTTGAAAATAAAATTTATTATTATTATTATTATTATTACTAGAGAAATAAATTTTTTCTATAGAAACTGTAATGAAACAAGGGTGACCAAATACTTATGAGCTGTAGTGTATATATATATATATACATTGCTTAAGGTAATAATAAAATTTCAGCCCACAAGTTAATAAATCTTGAAGAAATTTTAAAATAATACGAAATTTCCATTTTGTAAATCTTGAGAATATAACAATTTAAAATATGATTGATGGTGAACGTAAGCTAGACGCATAGTTCTAAGTTGGAAGGAAGAATGTTGGGACGTTTAGAGATTATTGAAAGTGAAATTTCTCACGGAAGGTAGAATGTAAATAGTTACTTTATCGGTTCGTACAAACTTTTTAGATGTCTTTCAGTAACCCCGTTAGATTTACGATCAATAGAAAATTTTATTGAAGAACAATTATTTTTGGTTAGCTATTCCCAGTGCTTAGAAAAGCATAAATTTAATACAAAAATATCAAGGTTGAGGAGAAAATTGAAATTATACTACAAAGTTTTGAAAAATGTATTAGTATTAGAAGGGCAATACTTTGCAACGCTCACCATATAACATAATTTTTATTTTAGTTTTAACAAAAATTGATAAGTTGATTTCATGTATGTTATTTTTTTATTTGTGTGCTTACTATTGTATATAATATTTTGACAATTATGAGATTATTAAATAATCAATAAATTTTAATTTGAATAAAACTCGTTGCGATACTATGCAAACATTATGTTCATATTAAATTTAAAAGCTTTGTGAAAATCTGTAAATAACATTTTTTAACTATGACTGTATTAATAATATATGTATATTCTTTATACTTAGCAATTATACAATATCTTATATCAAGATCCTGAAGTTATGTACTATTCTTGTTTGATATTACATTTCAAGCAATATGAAGTATTTACATAACCACCGTTACAATTTTACATTGTCTTTTGTATTATTGTACATATTTACTATACAACTAATAAAGCATCAATCTTCTAATTTTAAATTGTACCTGTATTTATAAGAAAATTTTTATGACCAATAGAAAAAAGCATTGACACGAGAACAACGATATTTTCAAATTGTAACGGTTACTAGCCAAAATTTTAATTATAAATTACAAAATAAATTTTGGATTCTCCAATTGGTATTTGCCCGTTTATATCGTATGCTTTAAATAAAATTTTCATTTTATGGATGTCAATATAACCCTATTCTCAAATCATGTAACTTTAAATTTTTAACATAACTTTCTTCATAAACAATATTTCTCCAAGTTTTGTATAACTATCTATAATTTATTACCTATTTTATTATAAGTACTGTTATGTTTGATAATTTTGTTCTTTTTTTTATATCTATTCGCTACTTATTTTATGTACATTGATTACTTATATATTTTTAATATTACTTAAATCTTTTAGTAAAACTATCCTATTCCTATCCTAATATTTATTTCTATCATATTAACATGTTCTTATCCATAATCCTTTAAAAAACTCTCTGCCACAGATACCTTTTTAACATATAACTTTCAATATTCCCTTTCGTTCATGAAACTGTTTCTTCTAGGAACAATTAAACATGAACTATATTATTTAAGACATAATTACAATAAAATTTTGCTTGATAACATAAGGTATTATATATATATGTATGTATATATATATATATATATATATATATATATATATATATCTCGCTATGTTTACTTTCTAATATTTCCATAAGAGTTGTTGTATTACATCATTTTAACCTACTCATATAAGTATTTTAAATTAATTTTAATAATTTTAAGTATATCTTTCAATATTTATTTTTATACTTCGTTTAGTTACTATACATAGTAGTGTCTAACTTTGATGTTCATACAACTTTGTCTTAAATGGCAGTGAATAATCATTGCCTCCCTCTCTCGTCCAAAACAAAAATGTATTGAACGACAAAGCGAGTACGCGTCTATCTCGCATTTCGGCAACAAAGTTTATAGACCTTATGTAGACAGACGCTTGCACCACGGCGATTTGCCGAATAAAAGAATGAAACATATGTAGTAGACAGGGTGTTATTAACATTTGAATAATTCCTTTTTAACATTAAATGTCAGTCACAAAATTAATCTTTTTTTTCAATTTACCAAATTTATCATAAATATATATGTATATAGCAAAAATTATGTTAAATGTTAAGCTTTCTAAAATATTAATTTAATTCACTTTTAATATAGCAAATTTATTACTACAATTTTAGAAATAAGCGGTAACTTTTAAGAAAGCTGATATAGCATCATAACTTGTGACAGATAAAAAATATAATTTTAGTTTGATAAAAAAATCAATTTTATAATGTTATATACTTACTATTTGAAATATAGTAAATCCAAAAGTACAGTTCAGTTTCAAAATTAGAAATAAGTTTATCCAAAAGTCATTATTTCTGTCGACAGAAATCGTCTCGCTTTTATTATTTTTCGAAATAGAGTAACTGTATTGGGCAAGGAAAATTTTCTATATACATTATTGGAGGAAACAAAATTAGAAGAGTCTTGAATTTGCACTAGAAAAAAGCACACATAAAACTTTATCAAAATTTATAATGAACAAGTATAGCAAAGGCTATGTTAAAAAAAATTCAGATACATGGTACATAGTAAATATACCATAATAAATTTTATTTTTGAAGTGACACAAGTAAGGAATTTATAATTATTTTGGGTATAAAGTATTGTAAATATTATTAAAGATATTAATAGTATAATATTTTAATCATAATCAATAAAAATGGCGTAAATTGAAACTATAAATAAAAGTGCAGTTTTAATATTTTACAAGTGTTATAAAATATATCAAAATAAAACTACATCTGGAAGTGAAAATGATAAATTAATAGAAAATGTATTCAGAAAATAAGTGAAAAGGAAGCACCATCTGTAAATTAACTCAGAAGAACAAGGAAGTAGAACTTCATCGTGTGAACTAATGCCTTGATTAAGAGAAACAGGACGATTGTGTACAGAAATCAACGAAATTAAATGTGAATTTAAAATAAGATATTTAGCACTTGTAAGTTTATATAGTATGTGTAATGATTCGATGTTGATTTGTTAAATGTTATTTAAATTAGATTAAAGATTTGTTTATGATTTTAAAATAAAATTTATTTATAAAAGTTAATAAAAGTGTAACATATTACCATACAAATTAAATATTAATATACTTGTTTATCAATGATGAATGTATCTTATTTAAAACAGAATTTGAAAGTTATTAAAAATATATAGTATTTCAAGCTTTAATACATTAGCATTTAGAAAAAATATAAATAAAAAATTTAATAAAGGTAATTAATTCGTTTTTTAAAACATTACACAATTCAGCCATAAAAACTGGAAAGACCATACCCTGGGACTAGAGTTAAATATAAACAATTAAAGTAACTATTGATTTTATTTTATTTGTCACACGTTTTACAATTTCTCTTAATATAAAGTCATAAATATGAAAATTATCAATCACATAATTACCTCTTCCAATTTTTATTAATATATTTTTTATTAAACCCTAGATATCAAATTTACTTTTACTTTATTTATTTTAATTTTTTTATTATTTATTATATATTAATATATTGTTATGATTTTGTACTTTAATTTGATTTGAAAATAATTATAGTATATATTATATGTATTTAGTATATATCAAAACTACATCATGTTCGGAGATATAAAAAACTCAAGATATACAGTCCATCACAAAAGTTTTGACACAACCCGTTAATGTTGAATATCACCAAATGTGAACATTCGGCTATGATGAAACATATTTATGTTTATTTAAGAACGTTAAAAAACTCCAAAAACCTCTACGAACAATACAAAATTTCATCTGTACAGCTATTCTCACTGCACTTATCTATGAATTTTATATCATTGCACTTACAACAGTTCTCTGAACGCGCTCATTCAGAATCTTCTATTTCTCGGTATAATTCAACAGTTCAGGATACTTTGAATAGCTTTTTTTCTGCTCGTACTGCAGAAGACGCTTTTTCGATAAATTTGATTATTTGGCGTAAGGTTTTTTTTTGTGTAGTGTTTTAATCTCGCGCATATTACCAGATGTTTGTTTACTTTTACAATTCATCTTTATAAGAGCATCAAATGCTTATTTTTCACAAGTACGTAATACTATGAAAAAGGTTTATCGAATTCATTCTAAATTTATGGCTTACAATAGAGGAACATCTTATAAAAATGAAACGTACGAAAAAACATTCAATGTTAGACTATTTAGCAAATTCTTTTGTAGTTGTAAATAGTAACAGTTTTCATGTTGTTATTAGAGGTTTTCAGAGTTTTTAACATTGTTACATGAAAGGAAATATACTTTATCATAGCCGGAAATTCACATTTAGCGATATTCAATATTCATTGGGGGATACGAAAACTTTTGTGATTGTATGTGCATACATATATTGCATCTTTAGTAATGCATTAGTTTGACTAATTCACTCTTTGAAAGACAAATGTATATTGTTTGAGGTTAGCATTGAATTGCGGAAATTAACCTATTGACAACATAAAAATGGGAATTATGCGTTCAAGTAGATGGTTTGAGGTTGTAACACGAAAATATTTTTGTACTTTATCAAATCTATATACATATAATAAAATAAATAATATTCTGAAAATTGAAAGACTCACTTTAATTGCATTTCCGGATACTAGTCAGGCATTTGACAAAAATAAAGTAGACTTGTTTATTATATATGTGCAATATACATATGTATTTTAAAAATGTTATAAGCCAAACGTGTTGTCTCAGGGCTAGATCCTTATTAATATGGTAAAAAACATATTTTTTGTTTAATTCCAAAACGATAATATGACAGAGAAAGAAAACAGAATGAAAAAATACAAAAGTTTGTAGTGGAGAGGAATAATATTAAAAAATATTACTACAAAATTACATGAACAGATATTAGATGAATATTCTTATATTCACTATATTCAACGTTGTTTGTGTGGTAAAACACATGTGCACAAGAATGTATGAAAAGATAAAGAGCCTTTATGTATTGAGAAAGCATTTGGAAAAGTTCCAAGAAATAAAGTAAGAGGCATCTTATACTAAAGAAAAATATACAATAAAAGTGAATAAAAATCTGATGCCAAAATTTTAGACGAAACTTTTGAGAATGAAACAAATTTACACAAAATAAAATATTGTCAAATATTGAAAAATACATAAAACTGATTTCTTATGTAAATAACTAGCGAATTAAATGAATGTCTTAATGAAATGCTTCTAAAATTATCTAAATCTTGAATATCGTTTATTGATTTATGGCATAAGAAGCAGTATGCATAACTAAATACTATTTGCCTGGATTTTGACATAATTAGTATATTTTTCTTGATGTAAGAAATAAAAGGCATGTGTACAAGTTCTGAGTATTTTGTTTGTGTATCACATTCATGCAAAGGCAGCTATTTCTTTATAATAGTCGCAGATGTGCCAACATGTGACCGTAACCCTTTGTTTTCGGATAAGTAATTTTTCCATTGATTTGGTACTCATTTGTTTATGAAAATAACACAGATCTATTTATCCATCGATTGCAATTTGTAACTAGCTTCTGGCAGACTGATATTTAAAAACTTGTTCCTGATTTTGATATTGATAGTAGCAAATTGAACGAGAAATGTGGATTGGATATTTTAAGTTTCTATTAAAAAACCTGTAATTTCTCAAAACGCATGTAATTAGAATTGCTTCTTAATACTAAATACCAATATAACATAAGATAGAATTCACCATGAAATTTTTAAGTATGTCTTAACTTAATATTTTTCTTAATTGTCAAAATAATTGTCATTGGTGTCATTTAATCAACAAGATTACATAAAATTGTATATATTCTTGACATCATTTTTATTCGAATATGATGTAATATTTACATTGCAAGGTAAACTAAATATTTTACGTATACATTTTTATAGTTTTTAGATTTCTAACTTTACAGAATTAATTAACATATAAGTACTTTGAAAATCCGAAGAAGGGAAGGAAGAAAATTTTTCAGTGATTCGTTGTCTTAATTCACCTAAATCATGAATAGATGTTTTAGAGATAGAGTTTCATGAAGTTCTTAAGGTAAGGTTAAAAATAAAAATCACTAGTGTGAGATGACGTGACCTTAATGGCCAATTAATAAGCATGTTCCTACTTATCACCCGTTTTTCAAAGTATTCGAAAATTCTATTTAGAGTTTTATGGGTACAGTGTCATTATGCGCCATCTTGCTAAAAATATCCGAGTTGAAATTCATCATCATTTAACTTATTAGTAAATGGCTTTAGAATCTCTTCGCGATATCTTTCAGCATTCATGTTTCCTAAAATAAATATACAAACTATTTTCATTGAATGACTTACTTAATTCATCAGCGAATAACACAATAAACGTTAACAACTTGACGTTGTATGTACGGACTTGAGCAAAACATTCTATATTATAAGCCCAAGCATTTTGTTTTCTAAGTTGACATCTCTTGGCATCTCCTATACTACTAATCTGTTTTCTTCCTTTCTTCAAAATCGGTCATTATTATGTTCATTATAATGGTTTCTCATCTAATCTCTTTTATATCTTCTCAGGAGTTCTCCAAGATTTTCATTTGGGCCCTCTTTTGTTCAATATTTATGTAAACGGTCTCTTGGAACGCCTTGATTGCAAAGTGCTAGCATATACCGACGATTTAAAAATCTTAGCACCAAGCTTCAAATAAATTTGTGCATTCTAGACGATTGGTTCTATTTTTAGCAGAGGTAACACTCGGTTACACTGCTAGTATAAAAACCGTCCATCTACCATTCCAGAGTGTCCAATTTCAAAGACCTTGAATTTGAAGTTTTAGCGACTCTCTTCTCTAGAGTGTCCAATTTCAAAGACCTTGAAGTTTTATCGACACTAAGCTGTTCTAAGCACAGAAACGACCTAACTAAATCAGCTTCCACATATCTAGGGTTCTTTATTCGATCATGTAAGGGCTTTAGTAATCTGCACACTTTGACCACTCTCTACTGCTCTCTTGTTCCGTTTAAATTGGAATACGTTTCAATAGTGTGGTACCCGCATTATTATCCGTTGTTATTCCTGTTCAGAAGAGACTTTAGAAGTATTTTTCTTATAGAATTAACGGAAATTATTCTCCTTTTTCTGCGGATTATGACGGCCTACTTATTATTGTGTATGCAGAGATCAAGTTAGTGGTGGTTTTGTTTTAATAATTTAATTGATTCTGCTGAACTACCGTCTCAAATTGATTTTATCCTTGTCAGACTGAATAACAGATCGTCTGTAACCTTTTTAACATCAAGGTCAAGGACTAATATTTCTTTACAATTTTCCACTGATATACATGTGTAGAACCGGTAATAACTTCAACAGAGGTCCCTTTAGGATAGTTTTAATTATAGTATATAATTTTAGAAAACAATTTTATACATAATCTTTGTATACAGATTTTTAAAATACATTTAACGAATTTCTTTTTAAGTTGCCTGTATTTCCCTTTCACTTTACTTCTTCTGACTTTGACTTTGAATATAATTAAAATTGGTTTTTCGAAATCGTCTTTGGTTTTTTTATAACTCTGATAGTATTCATTATATCGGCTTTAATTGAATATTAATTCAATACTTTTGTAATTCAATCTTGTAAAGTTTCTTTTTTAATTTTAAATTTTGATTAATTTTGCTATTTGTTTAAAGAGCCATCTAAAGCAGAATTCTAAAAATAGTACATAGCTCTTTATATTTTCTTTGCATTCGTGGTCGCTAAAATATATATATTTACCACATAAGTTAACGGCTTTTACATTGAATGATTTTTATAACATTAAAATATCGAGAAATAATTATCGGGTTGATAAATAGATTTTTCTCATATTTTCTTATTCATCGGATGTCGCCCAACTTAAGTACACTTTCAATATTAATTTTCTTGCTAAATGTTATAATAAATATGTTAATTGAAATACTTACTTTGCATAAAAACATTATAGTCAATTAAAATATCTAAGGATTTGCATATTTTTGTGGTCCCACGATTTGCATATTAAGGACGAACTGCTGATTTCAATGATATTTGTGTTTAGGAAGTAGAGAGCTTCAGAATTAGAGTTTATAAGCGATTACAAATTATTGTGTACGACGTTGGCGCTTAGAGGATTTCGGGGGCGAACCGCTCAGGACTCCTAAATATTGAATTTTATCAGAATAATTAATCCCATAAACCAGACTTAAACTGTTAGTTATTAGTCAATCTTACAAGTTGGTTATAGTATTTTAGAAAAGTGTATTGCAAAAACGAAAAGCAGTTATTTAGAACCAATGCTTAATAGTTGAAGCGATTCAGTTTTTATTTTTCTTGAAAAAACATAAAATATTGTTTAAACTGCCATTTCAATTTTAGACATATCCGTCTTTATATTTAAGAATATAGCTTAATAGGGATTGCCTGTTAAGTTTTATAAGCTTAAAATTTATAGGTTTTTAATAACAATTCTCTTCATCTACGCTAAAATACCTCTTCTTTATTAATTTTTTACTTTGTGCCATTATTTCTATTTTCATTTTCCCCTTTTCTTTTATTATTTTCAATGTTGTTGAGTTTCTATTTATATTTACAAAGTGAATGTAGTTATGGATTCAATTTTCAACATTTATTGTCATTTTTTCATTCTTTTTATAACATAATTTTTTCTAGTTCTATGCTAAATACGTTTTTCTTTCATTTTTGAAAATTTAATGAAAATTTTATTAAAAGTATTCCCTATTAAATTATAAGTTCCTTTCTTGTTCTTGCAGATATACGATAGGAATATAGTCTCAAGAATTCTTAACCTAATGCGATTTCTGTCTGAAGAAAGAGTTACAGTTGATGCTATAAAATGTTACGATATTCGACTTTTCACATTCTGTATTTCTTACTAGTTTATTTAAATACATTCAAAATAAAGTTCTATGGCTGTACACATAGACTTCTTATAACAAATCTTAATTACTGAAAACTAAAATTCAAAGAATTATTCCTAATTTACTGTTGTACAACATTAAATAATAGATTATTAAGTGAATTATCGTATAAATGTATGAAATGTCCAAAGTATGCACACATATGACATAACGATAAAGCCGAATTTACCTATAACGTATCTATAACTAAGTAGGACTCTGATAGGGCGAATTATTATTTTTCATGTTCCTCATGGGAACATGAAAGAACAGATACAGGCAACTGTGAAAATGAAAAGTAGAGAAAAAGCGTGAGAGGTTCGAAATAACTGTCCATGGGAAACAAGATTGGAAGGCAAGGATGAATCAGATGCTCCTTCACAGATGAAGATACATAAAGCTGTGAGGCTGTGTGGAAGTGGATCTGATATTCGATGGAGACCCGATCAGCTAGATGATCTAAAATTTCTAAAGCTAATTAAAGTGCAAAAGCTAGTGAAGTAGGACCAAGTTTACATGTACACTAAAGGAGCAGTAATGAATGTTAACATCAAGAGAAATATGTGGCTAGGCCTCCAAAGACTCCAGAGATGCATGAGGACTAAAATAAAGGGGGGTCACAGTGGAATAGGCTTTGTGGTTTGTTATACCAAACACACTCACTTTTTCGGGCTACAGCCAAGCTTGTTAAAGGTTCATGGCTATATCAAATGTTGCAAGAAATTGGACATAAACAATTCTACTGTCTCTTCAAATTAGGAAACAACCATCGACGTTTTCGTCACTGATCACTGTAACAGGCTATCCCTCACATAAATCATCGCTAGGATGTATTCGAGATATATTTTACAATAATATATCACTGCCTAAAACAAATAATATTTCCAGTGCATTGTCGAACTGCATGCTGTCCTCCAAAATAGCAGAAAATCGTTGTAAAAATGTTCTCATGTCGAATCTTCCCAAATTTATATACTTTAAACTAGTGACCAGTAGACCACGTGCGGTTGCATCATCGCCATTAACACTAGTCTACAACCAGAAATCAATTCACACAATTTTTCGTGGATTTTGAAATTTTTATAATGCCGATTACAAATCGCATCGTCATTCCTTTCTAAGACATAACATTTTTCGTTCGAGACCGCATATCAGATCTCAATGCCAATAACCCTTTGAAATACAAAGTAAAATTATTTATTCCTCGTAGAAAGATTGTAGAATATATCTAAAGCACTGCATTACTTTCGACTAGCGAGACGCGCCTAGGCACAGATTTAAACAAAGTAAATTCATAGAGTTAATAAGACAGTACTTTAGCATTAGAAATTAGTTAAAATGTTGATTTCTTAACTTCTTATTAGATGAGTTAAACAAATAAAGTGTTTAATTCCTTTTTGATTTCAACGTTTTACATTCCCCATGAAGAGGCCATAGTATATACTATAAATTGGAAATTTGTTACTTGCGTTGAAAAAACCCCGTGAGTGTAAAAACCATTCTAATTTCTTATACCTAAATGCGTGAGGAATTCACGCCAAGTTCTATAGAATGGATAATTATAACAAAACTTAAGGATATTTACTACCTATACTTTGAGATACTGTTGGATATCATGACCATTCTAATGCAATCCGTATATAAAATGTTGAGAAATAAAAATTTTGGTTTAATATATTGACAATAATAACTTTTTTCTTTATTTTTCTGTTAGATTAAATTATGCAATGAAAATAAAATTATATTAGAAATTTAGGCTGCTTATGTTTAGAATAAATAAGAAATTACTCCTCTATATGTAAAATGAATTATGTACAGGCAAAAAAGCAATAATCGGGTTTAAAATTAAAAAAGTAACTTCTAATTTCCAAGAATTATAGTGATGTATTGTATGTATTGTAGTGATTAAAACACTTAAGTTTTGTGGTCTATTTTAATAAAAGCCAAAAAACAATTAAAAATAAAATCATTAACCAAAGTTATATTTTTAAAATTTATGTTTGGAACCAAATTATTTATTCCAAACATAAGTGCCTACGAAGATCCTAACTATTTACATAAAATTATTCTCAAAAACATGTAATGTATTGTCAGTGGTAGTTCAATAGGGAAAATTTTTCTATATATTATTCTATACACAATATTTTGAAAGTTCCTTATCAAATATTTTTTATCAATTTAATTTAAATAATTTTATTTAATAACGTTTCGTTTCCCTTTTTTTATCGTGCTTTATATAATCTTCTATATTATTATTTCCTGTCTTTTCATGCCTTAAATCCATCTCTCGCGGTGACATTAGTGCGAATAAAGCAGAACATTCGCCGTAAAATCCCCAGTTGATTCAATTCGTAAAGTAATCCTGTATGCGACGAGATGAAGGAATCGCCGGGAAATCCGGAAATTTTCCACAGTTCGCTCGTCTCTATGACCAACGGGGACGAGCTCCTATTCATTCTAGGCGCAAATCACCAGGAAATAATGTACTATCTTTCGTTACGGCAGAACTTCAAAAGTAAATTAAGACCAGCCGCGCTGCCGTTTTATTTAACTGTCTGCGCGGTTTAGGGGGCTTCATTTGTCTTTCCCGTCGTGAATTAATCGTTTTCTCCCGCTTCTTTTTTTTTAAAGATCTACTTCACGTCAAGAGAAGATAGATAGTTGAAATTATGAGTCGTCTTATATAGTTGAGAGAGGATACGTTATTTGAAAATAGCTTGTATAAATTAAATAAATCTACATGTACAAAATTGCACTGAAAATCTTCTGGAGAGTAAAAATGGTAATTATATTTGGTATATATGAATATGTAAGAGAATATTAATGAAGAAGGATTTATAGAGTATTCAAGAATGTATAAATATAAATATAATAATTAACACATTTTCATCTTGTATTAAACACACAATTACCAATTATTAGGATTATTGTATACTTAAAGTAATGTTTGAAGTTTTAGAGTTATTTTTATGTTAATTCAATATTACTGATTTGCTTTAAAAATACACCGAAGAAAGTGTAAGGACAGAGAATTCTGCATTCATCGAAAGTATCTCATAAGTTCATAAATTGAATAAAAGTTAATTATTAGTGTACTTTATAATATAAATTATAATAGATATTTGGTTTATTATCCTTTTAAAGATAAAATAGTAAATAATGATAGCTGTTGTAAGCTTCTGTGTCACTTTAAATTGGCAATATAATTTCATAGAAGACGATTTTGGTTCAGAGTAGCCATCGCTTCCATATACATAGTTAAGAAAATGATTAAGTTACGAGATCTAAAATTCGGTTTCATAAAGTGTTCACTAATTGTTCCGAACTAGTTCACATCAACTAATTTTTTTAATGGGGATGCTGAAACTCTTCCCAAGTGTAGAAAAGGTTAATATTAAAAAATTTCTTGTAAAACAATATCGGAGTTAATTTAGAAACACACTAAATCTATGAAAGTAGGGAGATATATATATAACTTTGAAATCAGGTATGTTTTCCCATCACCCGATCACTGTCGTATAAAATAAATGTCGACAGATAGTAAGGGTATCAAATTAAATACTATACTTATATTGCTGTCAGATGCAATAATGTACTATACCTAACCTGTAAGCCTGTAAATAACAAATGTAAAAACTGTCTACGTAGGTTACCTAATTGTAAACTTACAAGGATGATGAAATAAATACGATAAATTAGAAGAATAACAAATAACAGCGGTAAAATACAAGGAATATAACAATATCGAAACTGTAGAAAAGACAAACTTCATAAGTCAAAAGTCAAGACACTATTTTATCTGTATAATACTTGACACATGTATGCATAATACACATGCTCTGCATATGTCTGTTTCTATTTTTTCACGATTTCTTGACAAGATGTAGCATGTAACTATTAGAAAAACCTTTGCACCCTTTCTTTCTTCAACACATGTGACCACCGATGAATTAGATAAATGCCGGTATATGTTCTTACTTTGCAGCGTTATTAATACAGCAACAAACTTTCGTGGTTTAAACTATAACTAAAAAAACTGAAAAACAGGTCTACCGGAAGTTCTGTCCGTTGTTACAATAAAACAAAATAATAAATTTTTCATACCTTGAATAACCTTTATTGAATAATATAATCTCCATCATAATTTATGACTTCTTGCCAGCGTGATGGCAATTTGTATATTCCATTTTGAAAAAATGCCTTATGCCTAGAGGCGAAAAATTGAACCAGTGCTTCTCTTATATCTTCTTCATTTTTGAATTTTTTGCCCTACTTAACTTGGGTTTAAAGGTGAAGAAGCAGGTTTTTCAGATTCACAATATACCCTTTTCCTTACAATGTTTTCATAGGTAATCCACTATTCATCCCCAGTTATCATCCGGTCCAAGAAGTGTTCGATTTTATTCCGTGCAATCAGTGACATGACATATGATGACTCGATTATTCAAATTCCTCTCACTTAACTCATGTGGTATCCATCTCGAAAATTTCCACATCAGTCCTAGTTTCTGAATATGGTCCAAAATGCTTTGTTGAGCTGAATCAAACCTTTTTGAATCTCTAAAAAGGATTTTGCTGTAACATGATCTTGACAAAGATGGTCGCCCAGAGATTAGCTTATCAGAAAGATTGAAATCATCTACTGGAAATTCTTTGCTTCTTGGCATATTTTCTACTGAGTCAGTTTGCTTACATTTTCTAATTATATTTTGAATACTAGAAAATGGTACATTTAATAATTTTCCTATTTCTCGATAGGATTTTCCTTCCTTAAAATGTTTTATTATTAAATGTTTAACGCTGGACTCAATTTCTTTACCTTTGCCCATAATTTTCAATAGAACTTCCAATGCTGACAATAAGACCGCTACTAATAACAAGTGGTGGCTTTTAAAAAAAGAATTTGATCGAAATATATGTACATTCATAAAATATAACTGTACTTTGTTTTTGAGAAATGAAAGGAAGTTTTTTGTTTTGCAAGATGTATTTAAACTTTTGTCCGCTGTATTTTGTTGTTATTGTGGGATTTACCGTTATGTTTGCAATGTACAAAGAATTTTTTGTTATCCCTTTTTTGTTATTTATGAAGACAAATAAAGCTGCATACTATAAGTTTTTCTGAAACGTTTACGTTTAGTCTCTGACTGTATATGTGTGTGTGTATGTATATATCTACCCATTTTTAACCTGAAAAGTCACTCGTCTCCGTCTAGGTCAACGATGTTTCCATAACGATTTACTATAACCATTGGTTAATAATAAATGTCAAATCGACCTTCAATAAGATTCGCCTGAAATATAACCCGCGAAACCATAAATCAAACTACTGATCTATCAAAATATCAGGGTGTAATATCAAACTGATATTAAATCCAAAGTAATTCAATAAATAAGCATTCATTAAGACAATAAAAGGATATTCCTCTATTAACCCGGCATTGGTCGCTAGGATAGATTTGCACTGATAGGTCGCGCGTGAGATATTCTCTCACATCGCAGATTTAAGCTATTTGAAGTGATGTAGATGACAAAATATAAAGGTTTTTTTTAAATTTTCAACAATTTATTTATTTCCGATACAAAAGTTACAATATGCATTTTTTTACAAAGCTTATCTATGAAAATATGGTAATTTAATTATAATGTAGGCCTTCCGTTAATGAAATAAAATAATAAATTCTATTTAAAATATAAGATAATACCTTTTTTGTTCCCTTCATGACAATCTAAATGTTCAATCTGATTGATCATTTATTGATTGTGAAATACAATCCTCACACGTAAAAATTGTGTGGGTAGGACAAATAGGTCTGCTACAGACATGACATTTTTTTTTGTTTTTTTGTTAGCTCTTCTTGGGCAAAATACACAGAATCCTTCTGAAGTCACCCTTTTTGGTGCTGTTGGATCTTCCTCAATTCTAGCAATTCTCTTGATGGATAATTTGAGATCTTGCGATAAATTTCCAATTGAAGATCTTCTAATTTGATGAGGTCTTATTAATTCTAATGCCAAATCCTTCAGGTAATCCTTTCTCTCCAATTTTTGATCCGTGTTAGAGTAATAAATAATTTGGCTGTTTATTCCGCCGATATTTAGTAGAGTGAAAAAAACCGTTAGAGGCCATCGACAGCCTATTCTGGCGACATTATAATAAGATTTTAATAAATCGACAACATCTACCCCACCCTTGGTGAGGTTATAAAACATAACTACATCTGGTTTATATTCTGTTCCGGTCTCCGCATCAATATTTCCAGTATCGTGAAAAGTAGAATACATCAAAACATTTTTATTCTTTTTTGGTATATAAGAAGCGAGCGTTCCTGTTTTTGAATATGCAAACATCGTACTTTTTATGGGCCTCTCCTTGATGAAAAAAACCGGAGGAATTTCTCTTTTATTTTTTCTTATTGTACCGACCAATGTTGTTCTTTTCTTGGCGAGTTCCTCGGCTAATGGCACGGAAGTAAAATAATTATCCATCGTCAAATTTCTGCCGGTATTCAGGATAGGTTGAGCCAATCTCATAACTACACTACTCGCACTGTTGTCATATTTGTAGGGTCCATCCGGTTGTTTCCCTGCATAGATCTCCAAATTTGCTGTATAAAACATACGAGAGTCCACTAATGCCCAAATTTAAATCCCGTACTTAGCAGGTTTATTTCCAATGTATTGTCTAAATTTATATCGTCCTCTAAAGGCTTCAAGCATCTCATCAACTGTAGCGTATTCACCTATTTGATAGTTTAAATGACACCTCATAACAAATTCTTCAAATATCTTTCTAATAGGAGCCAGGTTATCAACGGCACTTCGAGCTCCTCTGTCACGAAAATCATCAAATCTCAAGGCACGAAGCAATAAATAAAAACGCCTTTGACTCATTGTTGCTCTAAAGCATTCGATACCTGAGCCATCACTAGCCCACAACTCATTTAGATTCAAGTGATTTGCCTTTTTCACTCCTGCCATATATAGTAAGCCTAGTACAGCACAAATTTCTTCGAAATTTGTCTCGTTACAATCTCTGGGTCGCGTATATTTCTCTCGAAGTTTCTCCAAATACGTATTGCTACAAGTCACGATGTATTCAATAGTTTCGTCTGGGAAGAATAATTTCCACGAATCTATAATTGATTTGGCATTTTTTGCAGGATCCTTTACTCCTGGAAGATGAATGACAATGTTTTTCTTCTTGGTTCTAATAGCAGCATTAGTCTGTAGAGGATGCGCAGACCAAGTAGTTTTATTGTCCCTTCCTAAATACGTATGTCCTGATATCACCGGCTAATTTTCTTCATCGCCACTCTGTTCCGTGTCTGTGTCGTGGTCACTATGCTCACTGTCAGAGTCACTTTCACACTGATCCGCACGGTTTTCAGGAATACTGTCTTCTAAATCTTGTAAAGAATCAGAAGCAAAGCTATCAAGTGTTGGAGGAGCAGCCCACTCATTTTTCTTTGAGAAAGGAAAAAAATTGTATCCTAAAACAAGTACAAATTGAACAATGAATTATTATAATTACCTAACAACGATTGTGTCTCCTCATATTGACGTTGCGCCAAGTAGACGATTCTTTTTGCTCGCGACGCAAACATATTGAAAAAAACGGAGACGCGGTTGGTCGCACGTGAGATAATCTCTCATGAATTCTAATCGAAACTTACTCCACCACAGTTAGCGCCAAACTAACTGAAGCAACCTAACCGATGTACGGATATTCTACGGAGAAGGGTGTAGGCTACAGCTAGACGGCGACACGTGATGCTACAGTTCCAGGGAAAAAAGTTAGATAACGCAAAAGATTTTTGTGAGAGAAAATCTCACGTAGCGACCAATGCCGGGTTAAGTAAATAAAATGTGTATTAAAAGTAAAACGCCAACTATGGTTATTTTTCATAATAATTAGAATTCGTATGAATTTCTGAATTACGCGCGTTCCATGAAGTACTGCTAGTGCTTATCGAAATGCTGAAATTATTATCTTGTATGCGAAAATTTATTGTAAACAAGGAATTTATGTTATTGCAAACATTTGATCGTATTTACTAATAATAATAGTAATTTTTGTGGCTATAATGGCGCCACTTAAACCACTTTTGCAATTTTAACCTCAACAACGACAGATTTTTTGGCAACTGGTAGTTTTCCAGTCGCCATACCGTTTCAATGACGATATACATATTTACATCACTTTTTGCCAGTAATGTAGAGAATATAATCGCTATGTATGTCCAGTATAACGTTTTGGATTTTGCAACTTCAAATAAGCAGCAACTATTTTTGGTATTGTGATCAATGTTTTGCCTTGTATGGGAAACCAACAAAAACTTTAGGAATGTGATTCAAATACTTACAACTTAATAGGCTCTATCATTAATCTTATAATACGAGATTAATGTTAATAACTAAAGATTAGTATTGCTGTTTATACAGCCGTATTTTTCAGGATCTGGTGTTAGACAGATTCCCTTTGTAGTCATTATTCTCAATACATTTTAAAACTTCTTTTGTGCATAAATACATGCTTATATAGAAAAAGGAAACGGGGAAAATCATCCTGAAAGCAAATCCCAAAACACTGACAGTATGAACAGCGTTACATATATTATTAAAACCGGCTATGAATGTCAATAACTTACTTCGATAAGGGAATTTATTAACTTATTTAAGAATTAATTAAATATCAACTACCAGTTATTTCCTGTTATATCATATGTCATTTAAGGCAAGTAAATAGAACTTTTCTTAAACGAATCAAATATTAAAAACATATATTAATATTTGCGATAACATAATTAGTGTAATGATTAATGTGTGTTCTCTCCAAAATTAAAAACATTTTTTTGTTAAATAAATCATTCAAATTATTAAATTATACCGGGGCTAAATATTAAATTAAAATAAATAAAGAAAGCTGTCATCATCAGGTTTCTAAAAAAATTACAAGAAAGAAATAAATCTTATTGCATTACCATTTAAATCAATATACGCCAGAAAGTTATCTCGAGTTTAGTACCGACAGAAAAAAATATTAACAGGTTTTAGAACTTTTTAATCAAATTACTGGCGGTAAACTGCGCAAAAACTTTTTATTTGCGTGATATATTACATGATTGCGGCCAAAACGCGCCTGAAAATTAATGATGAGATAATCAAATTCGTGTCTTGCGAAATATACACGGCACGATTCAAAAGTTCTTAAACGTCGTTTTCTTGAACATACAAGCAACTGTTTGTTGGTCAGTGTCTAACTAACAAACAGTGCCAGAGCCATATATCAGTTTTAAGTCAACTTAAGATATAATTTGCAACAGATCAATGCATGCTAAAAATTAGTAGAAACGGTTGATGGGAGTCGAACTTTTTTAAAATAAATGACAATGGACAACGAGACTTCACGTATTCAGTATGATCTGTTAACTAAATGCCGAAATGCAGAATAGTTAAATATTGATAAATCAGCCTTTAAAAATACATGTTTTCAAGTAGAAAGTCAAGACAATACTGACTACTTTCATTGATTAACCAGTGGTTGTCATGTGATTATGATGTTACAGAATCATTATTACACAGAATTCGATAAGCACGGCTTATTTGATGGCAATAAAGTGAATTCTCAATGCAAAACAAGTCATTGTTTTGCATTGAGAATTTACTTCACCAGGCTTACAAGACTTACATAAAGAGGATCGTATATAACAAATTAAATGTATTTCCCATATAAGTTGCTTTTTATTAATACAATCTGGAAAATTTTTTGATCGTGACATACACGTAAATACGAATTTAAGTCTAGTTTTAAATTCTTCCAATTATCTTCTTTTATTGATTGCAGTCAATAATCGAAAAATGGAATTAAACCCAGAACATTTTCGTGGAATAATTTTTTATAATATTCGAAGACAATTATCTCAATAAAAATGCCTCGCCGAGCTGGTTTCAGTTTCCGACAATGGAGTACCACTTCAGTCAACAATTTCCCCTTGGTATGAAGAATTCAAATGTGGACGAATTGTCTTAGTGACGATCCAAGAGCAGGTTCACCAAAAACGACAATCACTCAGAAATACGACGATGCCGTGCGCAAGATCATCCACGAAGATCAGCGTGTGATATATCACCAGAGTGAAGCATTATTGGTAATTTCGAAGACCTCTATTCAAAAATTTTGCATAAAGAACTGTGTAAAAAAATTAGTTTCCCATTGGAAAACGCATCTGTTGAACGAAGAACGGAAAGCAGCTAGGGTGAATTGGTGTCAAAAAACTCTATATCGCTTCAACGCTGGAAACTCGTCGAAAACGTATACGACATTGTTTGTGGTGATGAAGCTTGGATTTACTCATACGAGCCAGAAAATAAATGCCAGTCGTCTCTTTGGGTGTTCCAAGGTGAAGAAGAACTGATAAAAGTCATCCGTTCTCGAAGTGTTTCCAAAAAGATGGCCGCGACATTTGTCTCAAAAGCAGGTCATGTAGCAACAATTCTTCTACCAGATCAAAGACCTATTACTGCCAATTGGTATACAATCGTTTGTTTACTGCAAGTGATCGCTGAGCTTCGAAAAACCAACCCCTCCACCAACACAATGGAAGTTCGCACACAGCACGCAAGACAATTGAATTTTTAACGCAACAAAACGTCGAATTGTTGGATCGTCCTCAGCACAGTCCGGACCTGAGTTCCAACGATTTCTTCACCTTTTCGAAAATCAAGAACGGACTGTGTGGTGGAAGTGTCCAAAGAGGGCAGTCGATGCCTTCAAAAAGTCAATTTTAACTGTACCAACAAACAAATGGAATAACTGTTTCCGGAGTTGGTTCAAACTCATGCAAAAGTACATTAATCTTCATGGTGAAAACTTCGAAAAACAATGAAGTTTTTAAAAGCTATCTACGTTTTATTTCAGTTTTATATGCAAAACTTAAAAGACAATCCACGTATTTTCATATCTGTTTTATAAATAGGAAGAGAAGACATGAAAACTTTTGAAAAAAAATGGGTTGAAACAGAATTGATGAGGTATATAAAGACTAATACACTAATAAAATATAAAGATAATGGAACTTTAAGAACCGAAAAATCAAAACAATAACAGCGAAGAAAATATTCTACATCACAATTAAGAGTGTCTCTTAACCGAGAAAAATATACCAATAAAACAACGTCAAATATTGTGAAACTAATCCTAACCTGTTTATGTGCATCATACAGTAATAAATAAATAATCAGATTTAACAGAGACGAGATTTTTAAGAATATTTCAAAAAACATTAGGAAAGGGCAGAACTAAGAACAAGTTATTCCGAAAATAATTAAAAATTACTGGCTTGAACATTTCCAAATAGTGAAGAGAGATGACCAATACAAGAAAAAGATGTTAATTAAGCATGTTTAAATAAGAAATAATGAAAAGCACACCATCGACTGAATTTTTTCTAAGAGCTACGACATTGTATGTTAATTATAAATATAAAAATATTTTACTCCCAATTCCATGTTTAATCACTACTATTTAAATACCTTTATTTTCGGCTTCTATGTTGGTAACTTACTTAAACTAATTATATATTAATTTTGTTCACGACAGTTGCATTTCTGGAGAAGTATTCTTGTTCTTTATTTTTCTTATTAGAAACTTAATGCGTTTATCGTATTCTGTTTGATATTATGTTCAACCCTTATACCGTTTCTCGTATATTGCTTTTAACATATGATTCTAACATTCGACGTTTTATGAAATTCTAGTGTATCTTTTTGTTACGAAGGTACTGTTACATATATCTTTCTAATATCTTCGTAGTAGTATATTTTTAGTAGTGTTCTCCTTTCTGTCACTGGATTTAGGAGCTTCTAAGCTTTTGGATTCCACGTCATTTTCATTATTGCTTGTTAGTAACACAAGGATTTAAAAAATATATTAGTAATAGTTAAACCATATAAAGGAGAAAACGGTCCACGTGTTTATCTTAGATTATGTAACAAATATAATACCTTAAATTATCTAGTAAGAGTTTTAAAGTTAATTTAATTTATTTTAAGTAATGATAATGTATTATTTGATTATTTTATATTTTGATACAATTGATGGATATTGACGTATTTTGAAACCACTACTACAAAAAACATTGTAAAAAATATCTGGCATTACAAAAGTTAGCAAAAGTTTTATTTATTAGCCTAATCTTACTTCATATATATATACACACATTAATATATTGTTATAATATAAATATCCGATAGCATTAACTACCCTATTCACTTATTAAGCATATTAAACGCAACAAACTTCTTACATTTTGTGGATATCGTGGTAAATTTTATACTTGATAATGTTTTGTTATACGATCGTATAAGCATTGCACGACACTTAATTTTATAACTAGGTACTTACTTGAGAATTCTATTATAATCACACATAATGTACGATACGTATAAACATACGTATAAATATGTATGCAAATATATCTTGAAAAGAAAGAAAACCAATTATGGTCATATTTATTATGTAAATACTAAATAATACTGTATAAGTTTTCCTCTAGTTTATTCTTACGTATTGTAACATGTGTGGTGCAAGAACCTAAAATATTTATATACTCGTAGAATCAATTTATATGCCTTGTCACAACATCTATGAAATAGATAGACGGATATTGTAAAGGTCATCGGTGAGATTAGTTGGCATTATAATAATTATGCACACCTTTTAAAAAAAGTATCAGAACAATTGGAAAAGGATATTGCTATGAGAATGAATTGATTTTAAAAGATCAGTGTAAAAAGGCCAATAAACACAAATTAAACGTACATAAATTCATCATATTATAAGATTTTTCATATGCATTTAAGTCCTATAGTGTAATTTCAGATAGTAACTGTAAAGAATTTCGTTTATATTTTATAATTATTAAGGTCCTTGTTCAATTTTGACGAGTGTATTTAGAAGAAAAGACGAAAAGGCATGTTCCTGGTTAATTTAATTATGTAAATAACGAAAACCATACCTATTTCTTTATTTGTAAATAAATAAAACTTCTGTTAATTATATTTGTACAATATCTATATGCATTTGTTATTTGAATTCATTCCATTCGACGATGATAATCTTTCGTCCTATGGTAATATATAATAGTCAGATTTGAAATCCAAAGGAGAAGACCAAGGAACATGGCAGTGAACGTATACTAATTTAAAATACAATATAAGGTTATGTGATAGCAAATACGAGTACATATCTGAGTAATTGATTTAATTTGGCATAAAATTGAAAGTTCTAATAGGAGAAGATAAATATAGACAATATAATATTGTATTAGCAAATAATCGATGAAATTAAATATGTGTTACTTATTGTAGTACATACATATATAAACGAGTGTGGTCCTAGAAGTGCCCGACCCAACGAAGAAAGCGCAAAAATTTTGGAAAGAAATTATTTACTTTTCAACATAATCTCCTTTCAGCTCTATACATTTTTCCCACCGATGTTCGATAAGTTCGATACCCTTTTTATAATAAGAATTATCTTGCTCCTCAAAATAGCAATTAACTGCCGACATCACTTCTTCATCGTTGGAAAATCTTTGACCACTGAGCCAGTTTTTCAATTTTGGGAATAGAAAATAATCCGAGGGGCTAAATCTGGCGATTAGGGTGCATGAGGTAGCAATTCAAACTTTAATTCATTGATTTTGGCCATTGCAGTAACGGATTTATGAGCTGGTGCATCGCTTTGATGAAACAACACTTTCTTCTTAGCCAAATGCTGCCGTTTTGGTTTGATTTATTCTCTCAAACGATGCAATAAGTTCGCATATTGCTTAGTTTTTCCTTTTTCAAAATAGTCAAAGAAAATTATTCCAAGCGTATCCCAAAAAAACTGATGTCATGACCTTACCTGCATACGAAACGGTCTTCGTCTTCTTTGTAGCCGGTTCTCCCTTTTCAGTCCATTGTTTTGATTGTTTTTTTGTCTCGGGTATGAACCCATGTTTCATCCATGGTTATAAAACGGCGCAAAAATTCCGCTTTGTTGTTTCGAAACTTCGCTAAACACTCAATTGAAACATCTTCACGTCACCGTTTTTTCTCGGGTGTGAGCAAACGTGGCACCCATCTTGCACATAGCTTTCTTATGTCCAAATTTTCAGATAATATGCGATGCACCGCACTTTTGAAATGTCTACTATGTCTGCCAGCTCGTGCACTTTCAGTCGACGATCATCAAGTGCCGCTTTGTGGATATTCTTCGCCATGTCTGGAGCCGTCACCTCATTTGGTCGATCACTGCGATACTCGTCTTAGCAGCTCATACGACCTCGTTTAAACTTTGCTGCCCAATATTTCACTATTGTAAACGAAGGAGCAGACTCACCCAGAGTAGAATCCAGTATTAGTTTTAAAAGTATTGTATTACGTAACGATGACCAATTTTCTCCATTTTTAAAAATTCACTAAAAACGTTCAGTATTGATGGCTGCTAAGCAAATACTAAACAACATGGCGTCTTCAAATTTGAAGCATATGCTTTATAGCTTTTGTACTTTCTAATACAGTGATATTTTGCAAACAATTACTGCCATTAGGAATCAGTCAGGCCGGGTACTTATGGGGCTACCCTCGTATGTGTTAAAAGGAAAAAGTTACGAAATAGTAATATGATTTAAGTAAAAATTATATTGAAAATACAACACCTATAAATAAAGAAAATAAGGAGTATGGAGAAGCTATGAAAAATATTTTAAGGGATTTATGGTTCATATACCAGATAAGTTATATATTTAGATTAGCATTGTTTAAAATTCTATGATTTTTTGTGATTATCTGTGATAAAAATGCTCAAATCTATCCAGAAAAGCGAATAATAAAGAACTATTATTAGAGACATAAAGGTTTCATTATTTTGTATTTTTGTGTGTGTAATTTAATTTTTTAATATGTTATTAATATAGTTCATGTTTTAATGAATCAGGTTATTTTTTTAAATTTAGTAGTTAAATTGAATATAGAGAATAAGATAATATTTGCATAAATTTAGAGATTTTGAAAGAATAAAAATCAATTATCACATTAATTTTTGTTATATTCATTTGAAGGAGAAGGGTACACTTGATAAGAATTTAACGTTAAGTGAATATGTCATTATTTTGCCTATATTTACTAATATATATTTCGTTTATTTGCTATTAGATTACATTAATTTGAATTCAATTCGTGTGTTATAAATCATTTCATAAAAAAATATAATATGCATAAGTGAATATGGAGAGGGATTTAGTTTTCTATCTATGTATATCTATAATCATATTTTTAAATAAAATAAAAAATAAGCACAAGTAAGTATAACATTTTATTTAATTCAACCCCATTAAGGTATACATATGTATATAGTTAAAATTCTTTAAAAGATTCATCAAAAGAAAAAATGTAAATTACAACAATATATATTATTAAATAAATTTTACATGTGAAATGTATGGTGAAAAATTGAAATTTTATTATTAGATGAAAGTAATGGAGGCACGCAATGTCAAAACTTTAATCCGAGAATTTATCGAACATTTTCTGAATTTATTAAAGCACGAGTTGAAATGCAAATCACTCTAAAGTAAAAATTCCACTCACGAGGTTGCGGTTTATTGTCCGGAGCTCGTTCTCGCCTCCTTGATTAAATTCGATCGATATGTACTAAACATTCTTAAAATGCTACGATAACTTTGCGTTTTGGAACTATATTATTTGTAGGTTAATTTCTAGAAATAGTGGATGTATTGAACTATAAAACTGAGACCTTTTCCATGTATCATATTCGTAATTTAAAATGAAGTTCTGTAAATTTGGCCTCACAAGGGTTTGTAAAACATAATTCTTATAAAATTAATACAACTTTGAATTTAATAAGATAGGCATTGCAATAATTAGAACGCTTATGGGGGATTAAACAACATCACATGTTCAACTCATTCTGAGTCGTTCATCTATTGATTCAAATGTATGTACATATACTTAAGTTGTTTTAAAAATTTTGTGGATGATACAGAAAAAATCAATTATTTTAACCAATTTTTTTTATTGTTCTTCAAAACATTCCCCTTTATAATCTATACACTTCTGCATTCGATGGAATCAGTTCTCAAAACATTGGGCCCATTGTTCTTCAGTCACTTCAGATACGAAGTTTTCGTAACCTTTCATAATCGCTACTGGGGTATTAAATTTTAATTCACGCATTTTGTCCTTTATGTATAGGAATAAAATGAAGTCACAAGGTGCCAGGTCGGGACTGCAAAGTGTATGAGTCATCAATTCCGTTCGCGAAGCGCTTAAAAACTCTAATGTTTGAGATGCGTTGTATGATGGTGCATCTTCTTAATACAGAATGATTCGTTCTCTTGGTCATTTCTCGGGTACCTTTTGGAACACAATTCACAAACAAATAATTGTATCTCATTTAGCATTGACTATGCGACGATTTTCTAGCAGAATAGTAGCAAGATGACCGGTGGGTTCGAAAATACAAGCCACCACTTTCATGCCAGAGCATCGTCCGCGTCTTGTTTTCATGGGTTTCTTCTCGTCTTTGAAGACCCATTGAGCTGATTGTCGCTTGCTTTCTGGCTCGTAACGATAAATCCAATTTTCTTCACTTGTAACGATGTCGTACATTGATTTTGTCCGATTGAATTTTTTAAGCATTTTTTTTACAATAATCCATATGCGCTTTTTTGAGCTTCCGTTAAATTGTGTGGTTTCCATCGAGCGCAAAGCTTTCTAACGCCAAGGTGATCATGCAGGCTAGTTTTGATTTGAGTCATATCTAAGCCCAATGATGCCCCAATATCTCTGTATGTGCAACGGTTGTTTGTCTTTATCATGTTGTATACGGGCTCGGTGTTAAATGCAATGATTGGAGTGGCAGGTCATCTCTCACGGTGCTCGTCTTTGAGCGAAACACGTCTACACTGTAACTGGTACCACCGTTCAACAGTCACTAGGGATGATGCTTTATCGCCAAACGATAGTTTGATTTGCTGCAAACACCCTTGTGGAGTGAGACCGTCTTTAAAATCGTAGAAAAAAATAGCTCGAAAATTTTCGCACGTTAATGCAATTTTTCACAAAACTCACTCCATTTAAAAAATTACTAAAAAGAGACAACAGCATATACTAGCAATCTATAACTGCTATTCGGACTAAAAGAATCTGAAAGAATACGACAAAAATATTTCTGATAACCACCTTACGGGAAGTAGTTGAGCAGGATAGCTTTTAAAACAACCTATGTATTGTGGCCCATTTCCATGATAAAGTAGTTATTTTCTCTTTTCATGTCATTGATTATACTATTTTTGTACTTGCATTAGTGCTACTTACTGCACCTAGTTTTTGACAATATATTGTGCTAACTTTAAATTTGCAAATATGATGAGAACTCTCAACGATTTAACCAATTCATGTTATTAAGTTGTTTATATTATCAAGTGAAATATCGATTATCTTCGTTAACAGCTCTCCAGTGAAATACACTATTGCTAAAAATAGAGAGTGCGAGATATTGGGATTACCACTTACTATTGTACGTTAAACACATTTAAGACACAATTGACGAAACTATTTAATACCTCTCTTTAATGACGCATTACGATGTTTCGTAGATAGGCGCTTGCCTGCTATTTATGGCATAAACTTTACACACGGAATTGGCGTGTTACTGTAGATATATCAGATACTAGTTTAGCCATTTAATGTATTCGAGGTACGTTTTGCGAAATACGCTTATCGTTAAATTTAGCAAATTTGTAATTACTATTAATTTCGTTTAAATTACATATTAAAATATGAATGCGATATTATTAGATATATAATGTTTCTGAAATATATGGTGTATACATATGTATGCGCTAGAACGCGCGTTTCTATTACACGATTTTCTTCGAAACCATGTTATGCGTTATAGCAGGACCACTGATTTCTGCGTCAATATTTAATTCCAAAACTATCGAAATATTTATACGCAAAAATATCTCTTCTACTGAATACAATAGCCAGAGATTCGCAGCACAAATACGTTATCAACCTAGTTCAATAAGTTCATTAAGGCAAATTCAGCTATAGTCAGGGTTTTGCGATTTCACCCGTTAATTGTGCGACTTTCGCATAGTAGGGCTATCGAGGCTCATTTAGTGTATTTATGTTCCGCATTCCATGGCATCGAGTTGAACATGTATTTTGTACGGGTAATTTATTTGTGATGATAATGACAGTATTCATTAAAGGACGCTATAAATTTATTATGTTAGCGCGATAAAATTTATATTTGATTTTATGGCACATTTGTTCTTCGATACAACGATCAGAATTATAGACCCCAGCAAGTATGAAGGTTTCCTTTTACATTAAAAAACAGTAAACATCGTGTATATGTGTTCGACTCTAATTTCTTAATTTAAATGTTTCTTGCTCATTTATTAAACTATCAAGTAAACAACTTTATTTGACAAAAACAGACTATCTTCCAATATAATTTTTATCTACGATTCTCCATACCCTTCCTTGTTTCTCTCATTAGTACCAAATGCTAACTGATATAGAATACACCTAATAAACTTTTTGAAATGTATTAACCAAATATAACCTATGCAATATATGTACATTAGGACTAAAGTAGTAATTAGTACATATCTATTGTTACATTCTTTATACAAAATTGTTGTAGCGGCATTAACAGTGTCTGGCGCTATACAACAACCCAAAATTCGTAACGCAAACATTAGAGTGTGCTATACTTGAAAATCATAAAGATGCATTTTGATCAAATTCATTTGAAACGCTGTTATCTATATCTGATAAGGAAAACAATGCAATAAAGTTTTGTGCAACGTTTTTGAAATGGGCGCTATAGACACGCGGTCTATGATAGTAAGGAAAGGCGAATTAAGTTTGGATGATGAATCTAATTATAACGAAACTGACACAAAAGCCACAGTCAAGATCAATAGTGCTTGGAAAAATGTCTAGTATATTCCTTTTAATAATTCTTGAACATACATATTAACAGTTTAAAATTCGTTTCGAAATATGAGTTAAATTCATGAACTACTGGAGTGCAATTTAATGGACCGGGTTTAAATTGGTTCATTACTCTAATACGGAAATGAAATGATTCATTTCATCGTTTAATTATATGCGACATGATAAATGGATTAACTGTAATAGTCACGTAAGAAAAGTAACATACATAGATACTCTTTTTAGCACTGAGAATTAGTGCCAACAATTCTAAAGCCGAATTTATATCTAAAGAAAAAATGTTATACATGTGATGGGATAAATAAATAAGAACTAATTTAGAACTAAATAAGAACAAACTACAGCAATCAGATAAAATCATTAACTCTTATAAGCAATAAAATTTTAATATTAATTTTAGAAACCAGTTTCAACCAATGGGAAGGGCATTGCTTTTAACATGATAACGTTAGGACATAAGCTTCTTTTTTGAGGAGGATTAGTCGACTGTCTAAAAGGTAGATTATCGAACAATATAATAGTATACTTATTTTTTAAATAAAAACATATTTTCCAAATTGGCATTTATTTTATTTAAAAAGTACGATGGACGATGGAATTTTTCGATGGGCCTGATGATAACCCAATCAGAATTTTTCACGATGATCATAATAGCATTTTACGTGTTCAAGGAAATTGTAGCTATTTGGTACAGTTTCATTTAGTGTGGCCAATCAGACTTCGTTTCACTTCTTCTTTGATCTTATAGTTTTATACATATATGTAGGTGTAACATTCGTTGATCGACTATTTTCCCCAATTTATATCTACCTCTACTAGAGGATATTTCTTCTATTATTATAAGTATTAACATCGCATTACAGTTCTCGGGCTTTAGTTGCCCATGATTTCTGTATTTAGACTTTGTTTCTTATATATTTGTAACTATTTTTGTCCATTTAGTTCTACTCAAAGCTCTTCTTTAAAGTTATATATTCGAATCCTGTTCAAGTCATAACCATTATTATTGCATCTGTTCACTTCTTTTTTGGATGTTCTCTTCTTTTCTCATCTCCTCTTATTTGTATTCATGGGTTTGGAACTACATTTTCCTTCATCTTAACTGTTCTATCCGCTTGTTATTTTGCTTTTAAATATTTCTTTCTTATTTAGTATTTGCTTATTCATTATCCACAGCTTGTTTCCATATAAAACAGTTGGCTTTTTTTGTTATTCTCTGTTTTGCCGCTGCTGGACTTCAGTTTTAATTTATTTTCTGTATCTCCTATTAACACTTCTTTCCCATTTTTATAATACAGTATCTTCTTGTGTCTCGTTTTAGTACTTTTCTTTATACCCTGGTCAAAATATCAAATTGAGGAGTTTTCGAGATTTATCAAAATAAAGATATTCTAGTGAACTTCCTCCAGCATACAGTTTGTTAACTAAATGCTCTCTTTTTTGCTTCCGTGTAGATTTGCTTCCAATATTCTGTCTTTCTTTATTTTATTCTGTTCCATTCTTCAACATACAAAGGTAGATGTTCTTTTCATCATCCTTTCAAGTGCGCTCTTGCAATCATTATTAAAACAATCCTTTTCTATTTCTCTTTCAGTTTCATCCAAATATTTTTGTGCTATCTCTGTTATCACATTTTCTATTGACACCCACTGTTTCTTAATACTTTCTGGCATTTTGTCTTTTTGTAATTTAACAGATATGTTATTTTTAAACTTTATTCTTACCTTTACATTCTGCAACTCTCTCGTATTATTTTTTTAAAATTTTATTCTTTGTTACTTTTGGCGTATTCGATATTTCTTGATTCAATGTCATTATCACTAATCTGTGATTTGTATTGACGTCAGCTCCTCTGCAGCTTTTTACCCTAGTTACTGCTTTCGCGCATTTTATTTCGACTAAAATACATATCTTTTGGTTTTCTTTTCCCATCAGGTGATATTCAAGGTACTTTATGCATCTTCGTGGACAAAATTTGTTCTTACTACGTCATGTTATACACTATCCCTACTATTATTTTCTCATTTCCGTCGCTTATCATATGTACACTTTTACCTCCAACAACATTTTTATGATAGTCTCTCTACTGATCTTTGCATTTTTTTCAAGTTTTTTCGTTAAATTCTTTCATTTTAGGATCTTTCTCTTTCTTTGGTTTGTGCAGATTTATCGTAGTTATATTCCTAAGCTTCTTGTTTCACAGAAAAAATCCTCTTTTCTTTTTCTTTGTTTACTTTTGTACTTTTTCTTTTATTTTATTCCTTAATTTTCCTTATTTTTTCCTTGTACTTCTCTTCCTTCCTTAATCACATCATCGTTAATAGAAATACTTGATCTTCTTATCTCTTTTATAATTCCCAATATTTCCCTTGATTAGTAGTAAACTCATCAGAGTCCCTTATAGTAGGTAACGATAAATTAATCTATTCTAATAAAATTCTACTTAAGGCCTATCTTTTTATAACACACAGAGAACTGTGTTTTCTTACAATTTATTTTTCTCTTTTTTACACCGAAAAAAAACTTCAAATTGATCAATCTGTCGGACCTTGACTTATTGGTTTATGCTGATTTTTCTAAATATTCCTGCGTTCCTGGTTAATTACTCCTAAATTCCCTAAATTTGTGACTTATCGCGAAGCAAAAATCAACACACGTTTTACATCGAGTCAAACAAGAACTTTCTTTATTGCTCCATTTATCAAACATGATCAAGTATTTGATAATTCTACCTCATCAAAATCATATGTTCTCATTTTCAATATAATTGTCTACTTTTAACGTTTCGTTTTTCTCTCATTCCAATCTCTTTTCCCTAGATATCTTTGATTGCTTTAAATGCCCCTTTTGCATTGCAATATCAACTACTTCATCTCCACAGACTCGCTCTTAATTGGTTTGTTATATTTATGTATATATAAATTCTACGTGCTTTACTTCCTTTATTAATTAAGAGCTGAATATTTTCTTGTTAACACGCTTGTTTTTATTTGTAGTACCTCATTCATATTTATAATTATTTGACTTTTTTATTATTATACTAATCATTCTTTCTAATTTTATTATATTATTATTATATTATATATCTATATAATATATATATATAATATATATATATTATCTTTCTGTTTTTAATGACATTTGAGAAATCTGTGAACAGTATACATACCATAAAAACACTCATAATACAAAAAGTTTTTCACTAAATTTTACATTTAATTTTGCCCGTATTTTTTACTGTGTACGTAGTATTCATAATTTTCCTATCTGACGTATTTCAATAAGTATCTTGCGACTATTATTCTTTTTTAGATTATATATGGAAGTCATCTATTTATCTATTTCGGTGTTTCATTAGTTTCTTTATTAATCTTGTCTGACTTTTACTAGCGTTATTACTCCTACTTTATAGTTGCTCGTCATTCTTTCTTCCTATCATATTTTCCTTTTTTGTGTAATTCAACATCTCCTTGTTTTCTTCATTTTCTATATTATACTGAACAAATGATAGCAGTGTAATTCTAAATGTTGTTTAGAAGACAATGTCGAGATTTATATGTTACATATTGAATGTCGATCATGTAATAAGGATATACGGTTAGGGAAGCAATGCTTAAATATGTCGTACTTCTCAAGTTAAATATTCACATTAAAATTGAATTTTGAAGTAACATTTTCATCTTTATCAACTATTCATTCCATATTAAAACAATGGTGAAACTACAATACTCCGTTTTACTTTTGGGTTTGACTTCTCTAAACCACTTGCCCTTTTCATGTATGTACACTTTGGTTTCCACACATTTACATGTAAACTCAATAAAAGCCCTTACGTTTTCAGTTTGAAAGGTGACCTGTTGAAGTTCGTTTTCTGCATAAAGAGACCCTCGTGAATGATTTCGTCGCTTGAGGGAAAGGATTTTAGAAATTTAGTTAAATAGGCGGAAAAGTTTAATATTAAATGTGGAAAGTGATAAGATAAAGTCTTATTGATAATTTAGCAGTTAGTTTTGTTGTAAAAATTATAACTGACAATAGAAATAATGTTAATAATAGTAATATTGATAATGATTTTCTTCTTCGCATCCTTCATCTAGAGATGTAGAAGGCATACTTTTTTAATTTTTTTCTGTTCATTACGTCTTACAAAGTTTTATCACTCAAAATTAGGCCGACCTTTTGCATTTTAATCTATCTTTAAAATACGTAAGCTTATTTTTCTTACAGCCGCGTAGATACATACATAATTGTCTGCTTGGTGATTCACTGCGGCCAATCAGACCGTTTCACTGGCGGAATACTATACATATAGCTTTTATTAAATCATGTATATAGTGTTCTATAGATTTTCATTTTATTGTCAATTCTTCTATTTGTTTCTTTTTCATGTTTTCTGATTTTTATCATCACAATGCAGGACTGTTTAAAATGCTTTCTAAATTATATATTGGATTGTTCGGAAAGTAACTTCGTTCATTTTACATGGAAATTAATAACGGCTTTTTATAGTATATAAGTATTTTTCACAATTATATTTGACCACTTTGGTCCAATAGATTCTCTCGTCTTCTTGGCAGTACCATGATTTCACGCTCATACAACTTTCGCTACTTACTTTAAAATTTGAACTAAAGGACTTTTGACATCATCATTGAAATGAAATGTTTTTTCAATTAAAAATTCTGTACATATGTTAATCAGAGGGTGACATATCTGGCGAATATATTAAGTACGGTAGCATATCCTATCCTAGCTCTAATAGCTTCTGGCGAGTCACCAAACTTGTATAAGAGCCGGTTAGTAGAAGCTCCAAAGAAAGCAATTCTTTCGAAATCTCACTGAACCATCTTTTCTGCTCCATTTTTTCCTGCTCAAAATTAAACAATCCATTTTTCATCCCCAGTTATGAATCGTTGTTGAAATGTATCATTTTCTGCTTGTTTTAGCAATGCGTGTTTTAGCAATGCGTCAATGCAACTGAGCAAATAGCTTCCTTTGAAAATATATGGAATCTAAGCATCTGGCTTTGATATGAAACCATATGATCATGAATGTTCGACGTCAACAAATTTAATCTTGTAGCAATTTTCCATATTGTTATTCGGCGCTATAATTCAATCAAAGCCTTTATGTTGTCCTCATCAGCTTCAACTAGCTATCCAAAACAAGAACAGCCTTGAGATTGAAATTACTAAAACTAAATTTTTCAAAAGTATTTTAGCCTTGCATTCAGTTGAGACTCCTTCTCCGTATACTCGCTTCGACTGTATTCTTATCAATCAGCTAAGCAAAATATGCCGAACACGCATCTTTTTGTTTTCCATTTTCAAAATCACGACAAAAAAAAGAAAATGAAAGACAGCCAAAACTTTTTCTTATTAAAGACAACTTGACATGTGAGGTATTAAGATGTGTAATGCCAATAGATTCTAGAATCAAGTTAGTTGATTAAATTATGAATTATAATATTATGAATCACTTCTGTTTTTTCAAATCAAAATTTAAAGCTGTATATATATATATATATATATATATATATATATATATATCTTATTACTAAACAGAGATATAAATCTTTTAAAATAATCATATCTAATTTATATTCTATTAGCTATTTATATTACCTACTTTAAAAAATTTTACCAATATTTTTCGTAATTTTTGTAAAAATTATAGAAATGGTTATTAGTTAGTAGTAATCATGCAATTGAATTAATTGTAAGAAGACAAATCGATATAAACACAACTTATTGCTATTTATTACTTATAAGCAAAAATGACTTAACTAAATATGTAGTGCTTAGCTGTAGTAGCATGCTGTGGTATGTCAGATAATGCTACTTACGTGTACAAATAATATTAAGTTTCGGATTTGTTCATTGGGAAGGCGATTGCTTGGGTATAAGAAAATTTGAAGATTTCGCTAAAACGATCCTTTAAGATGGATGGATCTTTGTATTCTGTACTACCCGACCGAATTAAATGTATTTTGGCTTATTAAAAGCAGTCTACGGTCTTCGTTCACTAGCTTTTTATAGTTTTTAAAAAATTTGTTAAGATAATTTATACACCAAAGCTTATTTTAAAGTTTTCTTTAAAAAATGATTGAAAATTACGACGATTGATTAGTTGACAATTCGACTGTCATTAAATAAAAGAAATTGTTTATAGTTGCAATAATATTACTGAAACTTATGTTAGGTATTCATTTTTCATGTATTGATTTGTATGTTTTGCTGAATTTTAATTCGGTAAACATTTTAGTAAACCATGTTTTTGCTTGTTTAAGATCGGATTTGATCACTGAAGGTTGATATATAACCCTTTGCCACATTAATTTTCGTATTCTGTATACGTATTTCGACAACTAAGTTGTCTTAATCAGCAGATAATTAAACAGCTTCGCACCTGGAAAACTACGGTAAAAATACCCGCCAAAAGGTATACTGTATAACTAGGATTCTCCTTTTTGGAATTTTTAGATACTGATTGCGAGTGAATAGTAGACTATTATTATTTATTTAATAATAGTGCAGATAATTCTTAACAGACCTGATAAATCGATTACTAATATAATTTGTTTTTCTGCGTAGAGTAGAATTTTTGGAGTTATAATTATTGATCTAGTTTTTATAAGCCGTTCAACGGTATCTTTAAATTTTTCTTTAACAGATTTCCATTAAAAAAACAAAATTCATTTAATTTACATTTACAAGCACGAATGCTAATTTTTCCCTTATTATTGGACTTTATTGCGGTTTTTCTTGCGATAATGTTTATTTTATAATTTCTAAGAGCAAATTTTTACTATGAATTTAGTGAAGTTTTTATTTAGTTTAGTATGATGTATTTTTATTGTTCTTCATTAATAGAAATTAGTTTATTAAATTTACTACATATTCGGGAAAATTACATTCTTTGCTTCATTATGCTTTATGTGATCATCCTAGTATAATGTATTGCAATTTACTCAATTTTATTACATATCAAAAAAATTATAATTCTATTATTACGATTCAGTAACCCGATATTTTTTATGCAATTATCTACAACGACGCTGTCTACTACTTTACCAGATCTAAAATGTGAATGAGTAATATGTAACGATATTTAGCGGTAGAAACGCACGAGCATTATGAGCGTTGACTTTTCAAAAATTTTCCCGGTATATATTGGGTCTGGGAAAAAGTTCGTGGCGTTTTTTCAGTAAAATTCAACTGGTCCCTGCATGGCGCGTGGACGAATTCATTTAAACCGAATATGCTCCATTATTATCGACAATGTTTCGCCATTTTTTTGGTAGATCCATGATCCCATCGGTGAAAAACTTCTGTGGTTTCTGGTCGAAAAACTGAATCAAGTAGTTTTCACAGGCTTCTTTTGAAACCAACTTAATTCCATTGAGAGAGTTCTGCAGAGATCGAAACAGATGACAGTCAGAGGGTGCTATATCCGGACTGTAAGGTGGGTGCATCAAAACTTCCCAACCAAACTCTCTCAATTTTTGACGGGTCATCAAAGAAGTATGTGGTCGGGCGTTGTCATGATGGAAGACAACACCTTTCCTATTAATCAATTCGGGCCGTTTTCTTTCAATCGCCTGGCGTAATCTCTCTAGTTGTGCACAGTAGAGTTGAGAATCAATCGTCTGACCAGTTGGAAGTAGCTCGTAGTGGACGATTCCCCTCCAGTCCCACCATACACACAGCATCACTTTTTTTGGCGTCAATGTTGGCTTAGCGAACGCTTGTGACGGCTCACCATCCTTTATCCACGATCTTTTACGCTTCCGATTATCGTACGTAATCCATTTTTCATCTCCGGTTATTAAACGTTTCAGAAACGGCTCGATTTCATTCCGTTTCAGCAGCGCATCGCAGATGTTAATTCGGTCAATCATGTTTTTCACGCTCAACTCATGAGGAACCCATACGTCAAGCTTTTTTTTGTAACCAGCTTTGTGTAAATGGTTCAAAACAGTTTTGTGGTCAATGCCTAGCTCCATGCCAATATCGACACTGCTGATATGCTTATCTTGTTGGACTTTTTCAAGAATTTCATCAGATTTTTCAGTGATTGGACGACCGGAGCGTGACTCATCTTTCACATTGAAATTTCCAGAACGAAAGCGAGCGAACCATTTCCGCGCAACAGATTTCGATAAAGTACCTTCACCGTACAGAGCACAAATTTTATCACAAGCCTGCGCAGCGTTCTTCCCCTTATCATAATAATATTGCAGAATATAGCGAAATTTCTCATTATTCTTCTCCATTTTCAAGTGCGAATAACTTTCCAACCACTGCACCGATTACAATGTTTCTACGCTCAAACTAACGTTCGGAAGGTCATCTAAAAAACGAGCCGTCGGTGGTGTCGCTGTGACTTGTTGTTCTTTAGTTATCGGCAACCAATGCCATCTATCGGGAAAAACGCCACGAACTTTTTCCCAGACCCAATATTACTCGCATAGAGTTAGGTCTTACGATAATTTATATCTAGTTGGTAAATACTGTTATAATATTTTATACCTTTAGATCATCTTGAAAATTGACTTTCAAGTTGCTATTAATACAAACATTGGTCATTTAAAGAAAATACTTCCCTCTATTAATAATGATTTCCGCAATTTTATTTCGTTTTCAAACCATTTTAAATAAGATACCTGTTGCAGGTAATATAATATAATGTGTTTAAAATAATCTTTTATACAAAATGTTTAAGGAGAGATAAAAGGTTCTAACATTTCCGATTGTCAATTAGTTCATATAATTTAACTATGGCTATACCACGTGTATGTTTAGTTACTTAACAATAGCTCAAACGTTTTATATATTTTTGTACATTTATTCCTTTTCCTTACATCGTTTCGGGAACAAAAATATTACTCCATAATTGTTCACATTTCTTCAAATGGACCATTAAACATGACGATAAAATTTAATGGTATCTTTAATAATAACTACCTCTCAATCGATTTGTAAAGTAAATACATCCTCCGTTTCATAAATTCCCATTAAACGAAGCAACAAAATGCAGCCCTTCGCAATATTCGTACATCTATATATATATATCGGCCGCATTTTATATTTATTTCATTTCCTACACTACGAAAGGCTAAACGTTTTTTCCGATAATATAACTCGAAAATTCATATAAAACTCTCCAGATACAACCTGAGGAGTCCTACTTTGATTGCCTTTTTCTCGAAGTCAATTTTTTACATTTTCACAACTGTTATTGTCGTTTGTATATATATGTGTTATTTCCTACTATAAAATTAAATTTTATTTAAATAATTAACATGCCCATAGACTTTAGAAATCTGTTTACTATCATATTCTTTTCACGGGAGGAATAGGATAAATTATTTTAAACTCTTTTATAGTCAGTATTGTAGCAGGTAGCTTGAAAGCACTAATAAATGAAATATGTAGTTTTAGTATTGATATCCATTATTCAGTAATTATGTTCCTGATATAGTGCAAATTTACAAGAAATACTCATATGTTGATTCTGATATTGTTCCAAATTAGTTTTTTTTAGAAATAATTCTCGCTTTTTACATTTTTTTTAACAATTATTCTTGATATTAGTTCTAGAGAAACGTCGTTGCACGTTGTTCTTAGCAAAATTATGCATTTATTCATTTTATTCTGGTAGTTGGCTAAACTTAAAGGGCTACATTTTCTTTTAAGAGTTAAGAAGATAAGAAAAAGGCGTTTTGTGGACTTGTTAGTTTTTGACATTACAGTACTTAAAGTTATAAGTGTTTCTCTTCTTTCAATTTATTTGTCTGTTACTTTCTTCAAGATTTCTTTATTTTAACCTGCAATTGCATTCGTGTTAATTTAAAACCAGATGAAACTGTAATAAGAACTATCATAAAAGGGTTTGTCGCTTCAAGGAAGTTGCATACCGTTGTATTAGGTGATTAAAATCTAAAGTAGATCTTAGGAATATACAAAATACATAAAATATATTCGTGATCGAAGCATTGGTTATCATAATTCAAATAGCATCAGATCAATTTCTAAATTTTGATTAGTTAGTATATAACTAAGATGGCACAGAAGTTTCACAACCTGATGCAAAAGATTATTGCGTGCTGTCACAAGCCTAATGCAGCTTAAGAGCTGTTTAACAATACAGTGAAACCTACACAAAAGGGGAGCACCGGGCAATTTCATACTAGCCAGTGCTTGCAAAAAACAATTTCTGTGCTAAAAAATGATCGCCAACCTGGTACAATTGTATTTAAAATATATAAGGAGGTCCAGAGTAGAGCTTTTGATTTGGAAGTTGTTCGGAAATCGGGATGCTCCATTTCGTTTGTTAACTAGGAGAATACGAGGGTGGTCCCAGAAGTACCCGACCCAACAAAGAAAACACAAAAATTTTGGAAAGAAATACATTTATTTTTCAACATAATCTCCTTTCAGCTCTATACACTTTTCCTGCCTTTTAATTGCCGACTTCATCGTTGGAAAATCTTTGACCTTTGAGCAATTTTTTCAAGTTTGTGAACAGAAAATAATCCATAGGGACTAAATCTGGCGAATAGGGTGCGTGAGGTAGTAATTCAAATTAGAATTCATTAATTTTGACCGTTGCAATAATGGATTTTTGAGCTGGTGCATTGTCTTGACAAAACAATACCTTCTTCTTAGCCAAATGCAGCCGTTTTTGCTTGATTTCTTCGCTCAAATGTTGTAATAAGTTCGCATAATATTCGCCGTTGATAGTTTTTCCTTTTTCAAGATAGACAATGAAAATTATTCCACGCGCATCCAAAAAAACGGTTGCCATGACCTTGCCTGCAGATGAAACGGTCTTCGCCTTCTTTGGAGCCGGTTCTCCCTTTTGAGTTCATTGTTTTGATTGTTCTTTTGTCTCAAGTGTGAAGTGATGGACCCATGCGATGTACCGCACTTTTTGAATTACCTACTATGTCTGCTAGCTCGCCCACTTTCAGTCGACGATCATCCAGTACCGCTTTGTGGATTTTCTTCACCATTTCTGGAGTCGTCACCTCATTTGGCCGACCACTGCAATGCTCGTCCTGGTAGCTCGTACGGCCTCGTTTAAACTCTGATAACCAATATTCCACTGTTGTAAACGAAGGAGCAAACTCACCCAGAGCAGAATCCAGTTCAACTTTTATATCGGTTAGGTTAAAGCCTTTTAAATAAAAGTATCGTATCACGTAACGATGACCAATTTTCTCCATTTTCACGAATTCACTGAAAACGTTCTCTATTGATGGCTGCCAAACAAATACTAAACGACGTGGCGTTTTAAAACTTGAAACATATGCCTTATAGATTGTGTACTTTCTAATACAGTGATATTTTTCAAACAACTACCGCCATCTCTAGGTCAGGTCGTGTTCTTATGGGATCACCCTCGTAATTCTTTTAGAAAGATGACTTCAATAGACCTGTAAGTTATATAGAGAGAGAAGCCTGGGGATTCATATACTGCTAATTCGTACCACTCTGCACTTATTGATTGAGGAAGCTTAATTCTCCGTAGAGAACCCATATCTTAATAAACAAATGCTCAGTAAATTTAAAAATGTTAGTATCTTCTTAACAGGTGACGAAATCTTGTTGTAACTATGATGCGCCCACTAAAACACAAAACAAAGAAGATGAAGGCACTCCTCCGGCTACGCGCAAATTTGTATCTGTTAAGAAGAAAACGGTGGCTCTCCTCTACCGTGAAGTAAGTTTTGGAGCACGTAGCGCTGGACAAACATGGTAATCGCAAAGTGATTCAACTAGGAGTGTTTGCCTAGAGTTGTTGTAATACTCAGAAACATCAGTCCTAGTTCGAGAGTAGCTAACTGGTTTTCCACCAGCATAATGCTCCGTCCTATTGTTCCAACCTTTATGTGGACTATTCAACAAAAATCGAGCTGAAGGTGCTAGAATATCCACCCTACATTGCAAATCTCACTCTTTGCGACTTTGTGCTGTTTCCTAATTCCTAATGTAAAAGCAAGCTGAAAGATAGGAAATTTTCCAATAATAAGGATCTTTTTAAGGTTGAGACGATATGAGTGGTCCAAGTCTTCAGAAGAAATGCAGAAGCAGTACATAAATACATCGAATGTACTGTAAATTATTTTGAAAAATTGTAAAAATTGAAGTTGCATTGCATTGTAGTTCTCTTTGTATATACTGATTTAATGTTGCATGTACATTCTTCTTATTTGAATAGGTGTCAATCGAATAATATTATAGATATTAGTTTTACTTAAATACAATAATTTCGCTGCCTGCTCTTGTAGAATTATTTACAGATTTTTAAGACACCAATATTATTTAGAATTACTGTGAAATATTATCTGTACTGATTAATTTATAAGGGGTTTTCCAATAGGGACTTGACAATTTTAATTCAATTTGTAAACGTACCCTTTCACTAATCATCGAACTGTCACTGTCAATTTATTCAGTAAACTTAACATTTTCATCATGGTAAACTACACGAACGAACAACGTCTGCAAATTATAAAAATTTACTTCAGAAATTCGGAGTCGGTGACCGCTACTTTTAGAGCGTTAACTCCGATTTTCGGTCGTAATTCTCGCCCTAGTAGATAGGCAGTAACAAGTTTAGTGCAAAAATTTGAGTCTACATATTCGTTGTGTGATGTTGCCGTGCCAGTGACACAATGGGTTGGTCGAAGTGTCAAAAATATCGCTGCCGTTGAAACGTCCGTAGCAAATGATCCAAATCAGTCAATTCCACGGCGTTCTCAAGAGTTGGGCATCGCCCAGACCACTTTATGGCGAATTTTGCGTAAGGATCTTAGTTTACACCCATACAAGATCAAGCTGACTCAAGAATTGAAGCCGATGGACCATTTGAAGCGACGTACGTTCTCCGATTGGGCTCTGGAAAAGATGCGCCAAGATGATCAATTTCATCGCAAAAATATTTTCAGTGACGAAGCTCATTTTTGGCTCAATGGGTTCGTCAATAAGCAAAATATGAGTTATTGGTCGGGTGAAAGTCCACTCCATCCACAAAAAAATAACTGTTTGGTGCGGTTTGCATGCCGGCGGCGTCATAGGGCCATATCTTTTCGTCGACGATAATGATCGTCACGTTACTGTGAATGGTAATCGTTATCGCGCCATGATTACCGATTATTTTTGGCCCGAATTGGAAGATATGGACTTGGACAACATGTAGTTTCAGCAGAACGGTGCCACAAGCCACACACCACACGATACAATCGATTTATTGAAGAGTAAGTTTGATGAGCGTGTTATCTCAAGAAATGGTCCAGTCGATTGGCCACCTCGTTCGTGCGATTTAACGCCTCTAGACTTTTTTCTTTGGGGCTACGTCAAGTCATTGGTCTATGCCAACAAGCCGACAACGTTGGAAGAGCTCAGAGCCAACATTGAACGCGAAATAGCTGCCGTTTCGGCCGAATTGTGTGTCCGAGTCATCGAAAATTGGGTTCAACGAATTGACCGCTGCAAACATGCCCGCGGTGGCCATATGAACGAAGTCGAGTTCCATTCATAAATGTTTTGATTGTACTTCAACCCGATAATAAAGTTTTTGAAATATCTCAAATGGTCTGCATTTTATTTTGAAAAAAAGTTGTCAAGTCCTTATTGGAAAATCCTTTATATGTCTAATAAAAACGTTTTTGAGCTTCGGACTCATACGTCCAGTTTAAAATAAAAATAATTACTTAAATAATTTTTAAACAAATCCAATATTTCTAATGTTAGGACGTATGTATTTTATTAAACATTTTCGTAAAACGGACTCTGAAGCCTGTGTATTTTAATAATAAAAGTACCGAAACTATCCATCACAGAATAAAAAAAATATTTCCAAAATATCACGTCCTTTCAGGCAATATATTATTTTGATAATGAATTAGCCACATGTTGGAAAGTGCCAAATATTATGTGATTTTATGTTTTTTACTTAAGAAATTATTAAGGAGGAAATCAAGTATCTTTCATTTAATAGATTCTAGTTATGTAACTGATGCTTAAATATAATAATACTCCAATAAATTATAAAACATTATAATTTTATGATCTTCGTAAATACTTTTAAATTATGAACAATAAAAACAGAAAATACACTTTTAATATAGAAATTTTAACATTAACTTTTAAATGAGATAAAAATTATCTATGCATGCACACAAATATGTATATATACAACCATGCTCAAATGTATTAGGCACCTTACGAATTTATGTACATACATACATAAAATAGTTTATATAGTTTAGTGAGAGGTGAGGAAAATAAAACTGCTGTGAAAATTATGTAGAAAGTGTTATTTAGTAATATAGTACAATTTATCAATATTTTGTCGCTCCGCCCTTGGCCTTAATGACAGCTCGCACTCGTCGAGGCATACTTGCTACTAAATTGTAACACTCTGCCGGTGGTATTGCAGCCCATATTTCGCGACTTTTTGTTGATAATTCTGCCAATCCAATGCATTAGAGCTCCCGATTTGTGGCAGGGCGCATTATCTTACTGAAAAATGTATTGTGGAATATCCTGGTCGAATAGTTTTAGCACAGACGGTTCTAATACTTCCTCCAACATGGCTAAATAGCGTTGGCTATTCATCCGTCCATCGCACAGGTACACTTCTCCAACACCATATGCAGACATACAACCCCAAACCATAATACTACCACCTCCAAATTTTACTGTGGGAATGATACATTGTGCCAGTCTTTGTAAAATTCTGTCTTCTCTAATCGAGGTACAGGGTTTTCTGCCAATTTTTGGTCTGTTAACAAACGACCCACTCTCCTGATGGCGACTAATGGTTGTACGGACTGCACATCGCGAAAATTTTTTTTTTGCAATTGCAGCTATTGATAACTTCTGGGAATGCAGTAGCACTATTTGGGCGCGTTCCCCTACCGACAACTCGCGTGTTTTAGGCATTTTTCTTCAACAAATAACTGACACAACGTGAAAAAATAGGATAATATAATTGATCTCTACCACAAACTCACAAACGCACGTTGCTCACGCACTGCTAGAATGACACTAAATTTCTAAAATCCACAATTTCCCCTTTCCACCTATTCTTTTCAATAGGGGATTAACTAGGGTATTCAAAAACGCATTTCTGTAAATACCATTAACTATTTTTACGGTTAATTTCCGTCAGACTTGGATAATACCCAGAATAAGGGTTTTTACCTGGGGTATCTAATACATCTGAGCATGGTTGTACATATTTAACTCTAATATAACTTTAAATAAACAAGCAAATAATAAATTTTCAAATACTTAGATAATTAGTTTTAATTTAAAATAACTCAAATAATTCATATTTCTCTCATTATACCACACAAATACCTTATTCTTTAAATTTAACTTGTAACTTCGGGTATATTCGCATCTTTCCGTTTTATATTCGTTAGTTCATGCAGTATACTATTATCTTGTCCTCTTGTTCTTGAGTCACATATAGATTGGAGCGTTTTTATACATAAATTTCCATTTATATTTGTTCTCTACACACTATAACATATAGATGTCTCCTTCATCGTAGTTTACAAATTGTAACTTTTCATACTATACATTGTACATGTATTTCTTTAGTTCTTATTTTACCACATATATTAATTAACTTTATTTACTTACTATTATTTTCTAATAGTGTATAATTTATTATTTCAGATTATGCAATATATTTTCTTTAAATCAACTGGAACAACTTGATATATATTTTAATTTCCCTTTAATTTTTTCTTAATTCTGAAAATAAAGTGCATATTCATAATCAACGTAAGTATTACATAAATTCTATATTATAAAATTGGTAAATTCTAAAAATTCAAAATTAACTTGTCAAACTTGATGTTTCTCCAAATATTTTATAATTTCCTTAATATCTTCAAGCTTTAACTGTTGAGTAATCATCCTTGTACTATATTTTTTATCAGAAAATATTAACTCAATCTACTTTATCTTTATAAATATTTCATATAATTCCAAATTCTTTTAAACAATTATTAACAATTTACCAAGAAATCTTTCATATACTTTTATTTTTCCAATATAGTTGCTTTATATACCATCCCGTAAATAACAATCAAACACTTTTACGTCCCTATTAGCTTTAGTTACCATAACAACTTCAGATAAATTAAAATAAGTTTTAATACATATCTAAACTTAACTCAAATATCTTAAACTATGTAAATGTTTCAATAATTATGATATTTAAAATAGTATTTATATTTTTATTAACTTGTATCTCAGTATAAATATTATTTCTTTATATATTTACACCTCTTGCATAATGCATAAGGTTTAGGGTTAGTATTGAAGATGCGAGATCGACTAAAATAGTAATGTTGTTTAGGAATCCGAGAACCATTTAATTTGAGCATTTTTAAATTTGTTATTTGTTGTTTTCAAAAGAAAAGGACAAAACTAATAATGGTATCTGGCAGATATGTGTGCGTAAAATACAATACTCTCAATTAAAAGTTCATTACACACTTGGTTTTCAAGATACGACTTATGTTCTTTAAATGGCAATCCTAGTTGGTTATGGATTCATTGAAATGTCTGTTTTTCCTGATGTCATATACATAAATTTTGGTATGGTTGGGCTGGATTGGATTGGGATGTGGGCTTTTAGGTTTTTAATTATAACGAAAGTAATTCAATCAATATTACTAATTGAGGAAATAACGCGCTAGCAAGTCTTTAACAATTAACCCTGCTATTAAACAACTACACTTGTTAAATAAATTAAATTCACATCAGATAGTTTACTGTACTAGAATTGTGTCTGTAACTAAGTGCAAAAAATCCAGAAAAAAGCGATATGCTTTTCTGTTATTAAACTAGACATAGAAATAGTATCGGTGCTAGCGAAATGTGTTATAAACGGTGTAAAGAAAGGGGATAGCTAAATCAGAGACTATTTTTTTGTGTGAAATTGCGAACGTATGTGCTGTTTCTACAGGAAAGGTTCGTTCAATTTAAAACACTATACATACATTCATTTAAATATAGGATTGGCAATACATTTTATGTCCAAAATCAAGAAAGAAGACTGTTATTTACACGTTTTGATGAAACAAACAATAATCCATATTTTTCGTACACATTTCATTATACAGACGAAACAAAATTTACCGGACAGTATTTTTCGCCGTGGTTTACCAGGTGCGACACTTTGCTGTTATCTGCTGATGATGACAACTTTGTTGTCGAAATGCGTATACGGAATTACAAAAGTTAATGTGGAAAGGGGTTATATATCAACCTTAGTGATTAAGTTAATCAACCACAGGCTCCATCAATTTCAACTTACCAGACAGTATTTAATAAATATATAGAACCGTTTGTTGGTCTCAAGATAATCCCGGCCTGTGAAAAGGCGAGATTAACGTAACTTTTCCATTAACGTGTCGTGTGAAATTTTTAATATGAAAATATTAAAACCATATGTTTATGACAATGAAATAAGCTAGAACGATATTTATGCTTTCTAATGAAATGGAACATATGCTAAATGAACTAATTGGATTGGTAATGCAGGTACCTTCCTCTGATCGGCAATACCAACTTTAGCTATCTGCTCATTTGTTTGTTTATTTTGTTATAATAAAAAATCAGAAAGAAGTAAACATTTTAGTGAAGTCATAATTAACCAATTATCATTTTAGAAAACAAAAGTTTCTGTTATATCTTGAAAATCAAGTGTTTCTCAAATTTTTAAGTAAGAGTATTAAAGTCTACGTGTAAATATTTACCAGATGCTATTTTTAGTTTTATTCTTTCTTCAGTCAATACGAAAATATGTAAGACTGAAGATTTTGACAATTTTCAAATTCTTTTAAAATCTCATAAAGTTGACAACAAAGAAGATATTCAAAAATGCTATAAAATTCTCTTCGAATCTCTGAAGAACTTCTAATTTAGTCGATCCTATATTCCAAATACTAAGAAAATTAGGAGGAAATAAACAGAGTATATATTTGAAGTTACAATGTTTATTTTGTCTGTTTAATGTGAACAAAATTTATTTTATTAAGGTAACGATGTAATGTTTAATTTATAATACAACAGAGCGACTTATATGTCCATGTGTAGAGAATCGCAAAAATACCAAATACGTACAACGTACAACGTGAATCATTTCATAATAACGTTTTCAAATAACAAAAAGTAACATAAATTGCTTACAGTTTTACAAATATCGTACGCATTTATAGATTTAATATTTGTCCTACTTTTCGTATTTATATCAATTAAATCAACATTCTATCATAATAATTATGACTGAGTTTCGCAAAAGACAAAATTATTACTAATAATTACTAAATACGGTAAACGACTTAACCATTAAAACCAATAGGTATATTGTGTATACGTATACTAACAGATATTTCTTTTCTTTAGTAAAAACAGCACATTTTCAATTACGGAACTGATTGGAGACATTTACAGATAAGATAAAGCTGATTGACAAGCGGTCCTGACAGCTACTAGCTCGAAATGCTTTTCAAAGAAAGTCAATTAAAATTGTTCGCTACTGTACGGTATATGTACATATGTATAAATATTAGATATGTATGTATAGACATGGTCAGATTAATAAAAACAAAAATTTAATTTTGTACGATTGCTCAAAACACCATTCGTGCAACCGTATACTTTATAGTGCTAAATACTTAGCGCACATATTTTCTATTCATAGTTTGTACTCATAATATTTTGAAGTTTTTTCGTGGAAACTGTCACTTAAAGCGATATAGCTGCATGAAATTGATGTCTCTTCTGCGATATTGTGTTTAACCGCAAATTACAGATCCACAGGAACTATAATACGTCAAGAACTAAACTCGTTTAATTTTCAAATATTTAAACAGAATTAACGTGAACATTTATTAAGTAATTAAGCTACAAAGTAATGAATTGACTCGACAAGTTTTTGGAATTTTAGTTCATCACTTTATAAATAATCATTTAATAAACTTATTAAATTGAAACCCACACTTTATTTATGAATTCATGTAAACTTCAATCCTACAATTAAAAAAAATAAATAGCACAACGAATTTAGTTCTCAACGTATATATATACATACGTATTCTAATTTATCAAGATTTATGCGAGGATAGTTTGACAAGTAGTGAGAATGGAAAAGAAAAACGAATTTTTTAAATACAAAATAATTTTTATTTTTCAATATATTCTCCTAAAAGAGCAATACATTTATTCCAATGCCCTTGTGCCATCTCTAAAATGCGATTCCGGAAGGCTTGCAAAATACTCATTTAAAATGATGATAAGCTCGTCGTTAGACGAAAATTTCTTTCCACCTAGTGCCGTTTTCAATTTTGGAAAAAGGTGGAAGTCGGAAGGGGCTAGATCAGGCGAACAGGGCGCATGCGGTACTAATTGGAAATGCAACTCGTGAATTTTGGACATCGCAACTATGCTGGTATGCGAGGAGGCGTTGTCTTGGTGAAACATAATCTTTTTCTTTGCCATTCCTGGCCGTTTACCACGAATCTCAACATTTAATTTTTTCTGCATAATATTGTCCGTTTATTATGGCACCTTTCTGAAGGTAGTCAATGAGCAAAATGCCCTTTGAATCCCAAAAAATTGATGCCATCACCTCGTTTGCCGATAAAGTGGTTTTCGCTTTCTTTGGAGGTGCAGAACCACGTTCTAACCATTGTTTCGACTGTTGTTTAGTTTAGGGTGTACTATAGTGTATCCAAGTTTCATCGCAAGTAACAAATCGCTTACAAAAATCAACCGGATTCCGCTTATAAAGGGCCAAACACTCTTGGAAATGCACAAATGAGTGAACTTTTGATCAGTCGTAAGCAATCGCGGCACCCATCTTACCGAAAGCTTGGAACGGCCCAATTCTTTCGTTAAAATGTGGTGTACGCGTTCTGTTGAAATGTTTACTATGTCTGCTATCTCTCTCATTTTGAGTCGCCGATTTTGCGTAATAATATTATGGATTTTTATAATCATTTCCTTAGAAGTCACGATTTTGGGTGCTCCAGAGCGCGCTTCATCAACAGAGCTTGTTCTACCGCGTTTAAATTCATTTACCCATTTACTTATTGTGGCGGATGATGGAGCAGATTCACCTAATGTTTCCCGTAACTTGTCTTTTATTTCGGTAGCTTTCATACCCTTAATTACGAAGTATTTAATCACAGCACGATACTCTGCTTTTTCCATGTTAACAAAACGACGTATTGCTTCTTTTACAATCAGCTGTCAAAAATAAACTAATCAACCGATATATCTAAATATCGTAATGTAAACATATAAATAGGCAACCCAAATTACAGTGCATTTGTTTTGCCAATTAGAGCGCCACCTATGTGTCATTCTCACTACTTGTCAAACTATCCTCGTAATTTGCGACTGATTATAGTTTCCATCGAGCTACAACCTTTACTCGCAGAATAGATAAAAAATAGCATCAATTTCATCATAAAATAGCTTTTAATAAAAATTAAAGAAGAATCGATTATTTGCTGATTGGATTGTTTAACATTTAATCAAATAATTGGGCATGAGAGACAAGATTAGAGAAGGAAGCATGATCAAGGGTAGAAAAGAACAAACATTCAAGCTCGTGGTGAGATTTAAGCTCCTTGAATGTCAGAATTTTTATTAAACAATAAGAATAACCTAACCCAACCCAACCCTTGTCCTTGTGGGATAAGCCTGCAATTTACCAATGAGCTATCAACCTGTAGTTATAAATGAAGGAAGTAGTAGTAGAAAGTATGGCAGTATATAAACAAAAATAAAAATTTTAAAAAAGAATGTATGCTATAAAATATCTATTTTGAAATTGTTGTGGAATTACTCTCTTAGATTAAATTGAAACTATTAGAGGAATATGAGAATTCGAAAAGAAGTTGCCTAGAAAATGTTTTCGTCGGATACTTAACGAAAAAATTTATAACGGTAAGAACAAACAAAGAGGACGCAGTAGAAGAAGTTTAAAATTGTTTTCAGAAAAGAAAGTTTTTTTTAACTTCATCATTTATTATATTATGTCCAGAAGTGTGGACAAAGTTTTATATTAGCACATACAAATAATCTGATTAATTACACTGTAATACGAGGGAGCTACACAAAAAATAACACTAGTGGAACTTTATGAGACTATCACTAACCGAACATAAACATAGTCGGTTACTATGTTTATGGTGGGAGTTGTAACGGATCATATCTCTTAATATTTGAGGTCGCAAACAGTTTCTTTCCAATCCCGCCGATATTTTTCACTGTACTTTGCTATTTCTTCTTTGGCAATTTTCATATTTAAATGTTAGTGTAAAATGTAAGTTATCTCATACTACGACACATTACTAATAACTCATAGTTATCACTAAAACGATGCCCCTTCATAATATGTTAGTAGAATCGTTGACTGTTCCCCATAACTGGGCTTCATTTAGGGTTTAGGCATTAATTTCTAAAGAAGTAGCTCGTTTTATAATTATATGTAGGAATTGTAACCCGCATTTTTCTAAAAACAAGTACCAATTGAGGTTTCTTCTATATACGTTTACTCCAGTTAAGTCCTTTATCCAGGTATCTAGACATTAACATATTTCACATCTCTCTGATGGAGTGGAGAATTTTTTAGACACAAGAATAGGTAAAAAAAAGTAAATAAGAACTCTTAAGAGGATTAATTGGAAAACTAAATACCATAGACAACCCTGTAAGTTACAGACACAATCTTCATAATGAACACCTGCTGTGTGTTATCTAGTGAAATTACATTTACCCAATAGCTCATAGGTATAAGTACTATCTATGCATATCGTTGCAAGTAGTTATTTGCATTCATTACAAATTTATCTTAATCATTAATTTTTAATACAATATAATATAATTTCATGTGAATATTCACGTTTCAGTTTGCAGGCACATCAATTTGTCGTCATTTTTTTAGCGATTTGCCATATCAGAAGTTTACACGAAAGGTAACCATAATCCCTAATGCTATCGTAATTTCTTCGAGGGAATAAAATTTCCTTTTTAGAGGTCAACTGATGCTAGTTGTACAGTGTTTAATAGTAAAGCGTGTAGTATTTTATGGCATGGAAGTAACACGTATCCTCGCTTTAAAGGCCACTTACCGTGTATTTGTAAGGTATCCTAAGTGGCTTCCATTATGCGTAAATCGCAATTCATATAGATTTATATTTGTATAGCGTATTTCATGTTTAGGGAGTAATTCGGAGATATACAGGTTTGCCCTTTTAGATTATCACCAATTTCTTTATATCATCGAGTTGATAAAAAATATGACCCCCATTATAATACACAATTTTACTTGTATTCGTACATTTTAAATTTGTTAATTATCTTGATTAATATTGTCATTTAGACGCATATATAATAACAAATTTATTGGAAGACCAAAGACATTAAATTTTATAGACAAAGTGCAGGCGCTATGCGATTTTCGTTACTTCTTGATTGTGATTATATATTTTATATAGTATAAGAAGAAGACGTGGGTGCACACTAAATTCGAATTTATAACCTACAGTCTTTACTATAAATGCATTTAATTAACGTGGAACCTTTCCTGGAATTATTTAAGGTATGCAATGAAATTATATGAAACATTACGGTGCGCATGAAGAAGTTGAAGTAAGAAGGAAAAGACAATATTATATGTTGAACTAGAGTTTAAAATAATTTCTTCAAGCACTAAATAGTGAAGACAAGGACTTATGTGCTTTACATACAAGTTTGCGAAAATAGCAAAAAAGAATGGATAACAAGCGCCTCCCTCTCTCGTCCACTATACTGAACGACAAAGCGAGAAACGCGTCTATCTCGCTTGTTGATAACTACGTTATTAGAGCGTATAAGACAGACGCATTGCGTAACGGCTATTTACCAATTAAAAGAATGTTAAAAAGAATCATTCTATTATTAATAACACCCTATCTACTACATATGTTTCACCGATATCACGGATCGTCAGGCAGATTTGTGTTATTAATGAACAATTCCTTGGTAGCGTCTATCATATCATTTCGATACAGAAAAATAATGGATAACAAGCGCCTCCCTCTGTCGTCTACTTTATCGTTCAGTATAGTGGACGATAGAGGGAGGCGCTTGTTATCCATTATTTTTCTGTATCGAAATGATATGATAGACGCTACCAAGGAATCGTTCATTAATAACACAAATCTGTCTGACGATCCATCGGTGAAACATATGTAGTAGATAGGGTGTTATTAATAACAGAATGATTCCTTTTAACAACCTTCATGATACTTTAAATACGAATTCTAAATCAAATTAACAGTCCAGGAGAAGATAGTATAGATGTTTACAATACTTATTTATTTCATTTAAATTTTCGAAGTGCTCTCCAAATGGGTGTCATGGGTAAATTTGTAAAGTGCATATCTTCCAATTTCAGTTGAATTTTTAGTAATGAACAAACAAAAGGAAATTTTGTTGGAATTTTATATCTAAAGAAAATACTGTTAGTGTTCCCTATAAGAATGCGCAATCTTAAAATATTTCGTTGTAATTGTATAATATATAAGTATATAAAAAAATTTGCTAAAAAATTTTTCATTAAAAATCAAAAAAATGTTCGCAGGTACTATACCGTTTGCTAATTGGGAAACGGGTCATATGATGAACATTATTTTGCGGAGTATTTGCTTGATTATCCCCACTATACATATATCCGAGAAATGGTAATTCACATACATGATGTACATAACTTGTTATACATACATAATATGATTTAGAGGTTACCAAATGTTAGAGGCGATAGATAATATTTATAGCTAACATAAATGATAAAAAAAGATTATGTATGCAATACTCAAACACAGACATTAAAATAAAAACAATTTCAAACAATTATTAAAAATCAGATAACTGCAACTCCATACATAATAATGATGGAAATTTAACCATTTATAAAATCGCTTGCTCATCATTAATAGAGAATTAAATTTCAAATTTATTGAAATCGAATACGCCTTTAACTAAACCAAAGTACCAGTATACTTAATGATGGTTTGTTATGGCTAATGGAAGAAGTGATCGCTGTTGATGTGTAGAGCAAGTGCATGATAGGACTACCAATCGAATAAGTGTAAGTTATATCGTCTATACCCGTTGATTAACTAACAACTGATATATGTAACTATGTTACGTCAAATATTAAACATGCAATATTGTATTCATGTGCATAGATCTTAAGACAACGCGGAATTGTAAAATAATATATTGCTTTATGAGTGACGACAATAACAGTTTCCAATCACGACTAGACCGTAAGTGGTAATGTTCGAGGATTTTTAAAGACAAATTTAGGCAAGCGAAGCACTTCCTACAACTTTGCTTTTGCCATATACTAAAATGAAGAAAATGCAACTTATAAACCAATGCCTTATTATTTTGTATTACATATAACAAAATCTCCCATCTAATTTCGCATTACATCTATTGCAGTAATTTATATTATTTCCGATTTAAATATTGATTAATTGTTATATTTTATCAATTTTTCAAAATTAGTGGGATATCACAATAAACTTTTTATGTTGAGTTATTGAGGTAAATATCAACATACCTGCTTTGTTGTTAATGTCGCTTCAAATGAACATGCGTTGTAATTTTATGGATTAGTATTTTGTATAGACTGTATAAATATTGTTCCTATTTGATTTTTACTGGAGGTTGATGAACTAGTATAACCATTGGTAAAGCATCACTGGCCAGTAGATTAAGCAAATTTAATTACTAAGCTATTTCTTTAGAAAGATGACGAAATTTGTTAATTTCCACTACAATTTCATTCTGATAGTTAATTTTGAATTAAGTTGTTCAATATTTAGTAGTTAAAGGTCCTCATATTTTTTAGATATCTCATAAAAGTGTCCAGAAATATGAAAGGAATTGGGTGCTTCCATTTTTGTATTACGTATTTTAACTAAGAGTATAATTTCAGAATTTTTTAACACGATTGTTGCAGTAGGACGTTGCACACGGCCGGAACAACTCCTATATTAATAACTAGCAACCCCTAACCTTTCGTTTCTGTGTAGCAGTGAGATCAGTGCAGGCCTGAGTATGTCTCTCGAAAGAGAGGACAAAAACATTTGCCAGAAAAACAGCAGTGCCAGAAACACAGTTCAAACCAGAAAGCTCAAAATAAGCTATGTACAGCAACAGCGAAAGTCTATAAGTCACGGTAGTATTAAAAATATTTATTTGAAAAATTTGTAATTACAATACCTTAATGACTAAATAAACTGCTCAAAAGCATTAACAGATATTTCATAAAAATAATATTTAAAAAATATTTTAACGTGTTTGGACAAATTTATGTATGACGTTGTTGGGAGAGTATAGTGTTTATTGTAGGAAAAATATAAAAATATTCAATACTCAGAAGAATTACTGAAATAACTCTAATAGAAAAATAAACATTAATGTGTATAATATTTACATTTCAAAACGTTTGCTATTTTATGGAATGGGTCTGATCGCGCATATCGAATATTCTTGGAAAATCATATCCCACTCTTCCCTGATAGGAATTCCTAATGCTTTAATTGTTATGGTATCTAGGACTAATGAATAAATTAAAAAATATTTTGCCAAAACAATTCACCCAAATACTAGAATGCTACAAAACTGGGCGAATGGTCCAGGTCAAATAAGAGCATGCGTATTCCACCATCAAGGAAATTAAAGCGGGATTACCCCAGGGCAGTGTGCTGGGACCAATACTTTACCTACTGTACACATGGGATATTCCGCAGGAAGGGGACGTAACAACTGCCAGCTTTGCGGATGACACTGCTATCCTCGCTGTAGGCTGTAACAGTGAAGATACGACAGCCATGCTGCAAGAAGCATGTAACAGAATAAACGAATGGGCTAGAATGTGGAGACTTCGCATCAATGAGAACAAATCAGTACATATACACTTTGCTTATAAGAAGAATGTACAGATACCGGTAACAATAAACAACACCAACATCTTATACAACAACACAGTGAAATACCTGGGAATTAACTTGGATATCCGATTACGATGGAAAGAACATATAAAAAAGAAAAGGAGGGAACTCGATCTCAAATATAAAAAAATGTACCGGTTGCTCTGGCGAAAATCACAGCTTTCTGTGCATAATAAAATGTTACTATACAATCAAGTTCTAAAACCTCTCTGGACATACGGAATCCAGGTCTGGGGGTGTGCAGTCCAAAGCAATATAGACAAAATTCAAGTATTCCAAAACAAGGTACTGCGAGGTATTGTGGACGCTCCATGGTATTATCGTAATGATCATCTTCACAGAGATCTAAAAATACCAACTGTTAGAGAAGAAATCAAGAGGTTTGCAGAAAAGTACGAGGAAAGACCTCACAACCATGTAAATACCGAAATATTGCTTCTAGATAAGAAAAAGCAGAGCATAGTGACTTTGTGTATAACGCGTTAACAAAAGCGTTGAACTAAATGAACTGGGATGTTCCACTGGGGACTTCTTGGACGAGCACCTAGTTTTTAAGAATATAGACCAAAATTGTAGGTTAGTCTATAACGACTAGTAACAATTTATAAAAAAGAAACAAAATTGTCATTGGTGGAATATTTCGTGAGGCCACACGTCTTCCTACACTACACAAGCATTATTGTCCATAAAAATAATTTTTTTCACACCGCTGTTCAAATGAACCGATTATTGTTATAGCTGCTCTACTATACGTCATTCTCAAAAGATAGAAATATAGAACTATCACTATTTTATGTTATTGTTTAGAAAAAAATTATTTTGGTAAAAAAATTATATATAGGAAATCTAAAATTACGCTCTATAAATAACATGAAAATGAGTCTAAAGTTTGAAATATTGTACAAATAAAGAATAGGTTATGATTGTACAATAAAATTGAAGTTCTTTTCTTCTCGACGTAAAAATACTTGGTATACGATAAAGAGATAACAGGGATATCATGTAATTTTTTCTGTGCTGTAGGCGAGTGGAGAAAATACGGAGTTTTCATTGCCTACAAAGTCTACTTACTAATGACTATGTTTATGTTTATGTTTTTATTTATTTATAACTATTAATTTTATCACTTTTTATATAAATCTATACTTTTCTGTAAATAATAAATGCAATTTTAGATGTAACTCAAGTATCTTAAACAAATTCGTATCATTAGGTTTGCTTGCCCCGCCATTTAATTACGCCGGTATACGACAATAATACAAATGGATCCTTTTCTATGTTTGTAGTTAATTGCTAACTGATAACCGAATTCTATGTTTAATAGGCTATCCATCTCAATAGATCTAAAGATGTGAAGGGCATGACCCTGTTGCAGTCTACCAAATGTTCTCGTAGAAAAATAATAGGTGTGCATCTCGTAGATGCCAAAACAAAAGCTAATTTGTGTCGGTATTTAGTTCCTCCTGAAGGATTTAAATCAAAACTCGCATAGGCAGTAAAGTTTTCGTTCTAAATGTTCACTATAAATGTTTAAATTTTATCGACTAATATTTGGCGTATAGATATATATTATAAAGTCTTTCACATACTATATTCTAAAAGGCTATACACCCATTATTAAATTAACAACAAAATAATTAATTGCAGAGAATCAAAGCGCTAGAAGTGGCATCTCATAAATTAGGCGCTCCAAACACACAAAAAACATCTACGCTCTGGCATTCTTGTGAGTTAATCTTAAATAAAATAATGGCTGTTCTTATCCTCAGCGTCCACCAAAACAATGCAATATAGGCGGTTTATTAATAACCACCGTATCTACTAACAAAGTACATACATATATCCGAATGTATATAGCTATTCGTACATATTATATTAGAGTTTATCTAATGAAAGGTTGTCCCGGCGTGATCTTAAATTAAACAAGTTTTTAATTAGTTCTGTATCGTGTTCCCTTCTAAATGTAACGTAGATGGGTAAGATTGATTCGAATATTTTGGTGTGTATAGATAACGTTCGGACATCCAAATTACACACCGCTCGCTCTTGAATCTATATATTTATCGGTCTATTAAAAATAGTAGATGGTTTTGCCATCTTGGCCGTTCATGTGACCCGGAAAGGTCATATAACATGGAAATATTACCTATCTACCATATATAGAAGGAGTAGGTATTAGTTTTTACACGCTTGTTTTTTTGTTGTCGTTTTTAATCATACTTTTTTGTTTCCTTATATGCTCGTAATAATATTATCTTAGTTACTAATAAGTACCAGCTTAACATACTTCATTTTTTCTAGTTGACGTTTTTAATAAACAACTAATTATTTTAATAAATACTGCTACTTTAAGAATACAGTCGCCAACTATAAAAAGGTATAAGGAATTGCTTTATCTCTTAATATTTATTGTACAAGCCTCAAATAAAAGGTAAGGCCGAATAACATAATAGATCCGCACTTGATCGTTTTCTATAGTTTATACCTAAGTACATGGTTTTGTTCAAATTTTGTTTGCAAATGGTGGCTCTTTTAAATTAGATGTAATATACATAATATATAATATACAATATACATATATCAATATAGTAGTATATATATATATATATATATATATATATATATATATATATATTTCGCTCCACATTCTTGCCTTAGATGCAAACATGTAACTTAATCTTCTAGTCTCCTTTAACTATAATACATGTTTCATCAAACTTCACCGACGTTGCAGTCCATTTTAAAGAGTACTTCTTTGTGCATTTATATAACTTAGAAACCAAGTAGGATTTCTGCCATTTTTAAATCAGTGTTGATCTACCATTTATACATTATATAAGTTGAAATCAGGACTGTTTTCCGATCACGTGATCACTGTCGTATGAAATAAGATGTCGACAGCAAATGAGGATGTCAAATTAAATACTATACTTATATTGCTGTCAGATGCGACAATGTACTATACGTAACCTGTAAACCTGTAGATAATAAATGCTGCCCACGTAGGTTACCTAAATGTAAACTTACAAAGATAATGAAATAAATATGATAAATTAACTGTTAGAAAAATAACAAATAACAGCAATAAAATACAAGGAATATAACAATATCGCAACTGTGGAAAAGACAAAATTCATAAGTCTAAAGTCAAAACACTATTTTATCGGTATAACATGTGACACATGTGTGCATAATACACATGCTCTGTATACGTCTGTTTCTATTTTTTCACGACTTCTTGATAAAACGTAGCGCGTAACTCTATTAGAAAAACGTTAGCGCCCATTTCTTTCTTCAACACATATGAATACCGATGAATTAGACAATTGCCGGTATAAGTTCGTATTTTGCAGTGTCATTGATACACCGGCAAACTTTCCTGGTTTAAACTTTAATTTATTTATCAAGAAATTATGTTATAGTTTTATAACTTAATTCGTTTATGAGCACTGCATGACCAACAGCGATGAAAAGGCAAACATTTCCTATGTGTAGAGGAACAGCTTTTAAATTAAAATTTGAAGCATTGATAAAAGGATACTATTCATCTGGATTGTTCATAACCTTAAAAAATGCTGTTGCGACTTTTTTTCGACAAGTACGGATATATAAATACGTGTTCCTGGAGCTAAGAGCTTCCATTCTTGCAGTCTTGATTCTAGTACTACTGTCGAATTTTTCAATAACTTCAGATTTCAAATTTAACCAGTTAATTTCAGTTGTTTTATTATTCAACATCTTTGAATACTAGTGATTCTATATCTGTAACAGTGTCTTCCATTTGAATCCATATATCTTGGCATAGGTAAATAGCAAATGGCAGGTAATGAAAAGTAATCCCATTCTCAGCTTTTACTGGATAACTCGAAGAGTTTTGTGCAGTGAATGTAGTAGTCCGTAGAGTAGCATATTTATTTGTGATAAATCTTGCGGACGTGTAAATGGCATAGTAATGTTCTTACCACTTAACCCTCTCAAATACTAATAGCGTTCTGGGCACAGTAAGTATGAGGAGCCCACGATTGGTCTTGATTCCTAATTGTTGAACTAAAATAACTGCAATACCCTTTGTCTATTAAGAGGGTAATATTTCTCTTATATTGGTGAACAGTATATTCTCACAATATGATGTTGAGACATGTTCAAACTTGTTCAAGTATGATATACGATACAATATTTTGCATTTGAGTTGCAAAAACAATATATCTCGAATGCATTAAACTTAAATATGTTTATATATATAAAACTATTTAAGCCAATATCTCAAAATTTTGACGTGATTGAAATTTTAAAACTAGTTTCAGAATCAGAATCCGAAAACACATGATATATATATATATATATATATATATATATATATATTATTGTCTAAGAAAAGGTGTTGGGCAGTGTATTTCAAAAATTAATGGTTGCTTAATAGATGCATATGTCACACATCTAAGCCTGGGTTTTGAACATTTCGATATTTTTCACCCATCTTCTTTTTTCTTTCATTCTGATACATTTTTAATAATTCGATATACTTCGTCTAAAAATATTTTGCTTTCAAAATATTTATGACTGTGGAACAATTCCTTTTTTTCAGAACAATAATCCTCATATCCTCTGCTCGCTTAAGTTTCATTTTGTTTTTTGATTTTTCACTACAATGTACAAATTTCAAATTTGTAATGAAATATTGTGGAACATACTAAAGGTAATAACAATTTTTTTTTAAATTGTTGGTAAAGAGATAGTGCACCACTCAGAATTTACCATGCAAAGACTCTCGAACAAAACAATAATTGATGATCCATGATCGTTTCTCTGTAAACACTTTTTGCTTGCTTGATTTTCGTCGACTTTTCCTCATATGGAAAAGCGATTTGTAGCAGTAAATTTGTTACGATACATTTCACGAACCGCGATTAAATTGTTTAAGCACTGTTCTTACTAATCGATATGTGCATTCTCCGTGAGTAGACGCATTTTAGTCATTGCAGTTTATTGTAGTTTCACTGTGTTTTTTTTTGGAATTATTATGCCCTTCTCGGAACGAGTCACCAGATCTTCTGTTGAAGATGAAGCACTTATAAAGAAAGTCATAGAAAAAGTGCTCGGCTCTGACATTTTAAAAAAAGAATTAATCGCTAAAATTCGATGCGAGATTATCGCTGAATATAATGAAAAAGTGACAGTGCTAAGTGAAAAGGTAGTACAACTCGAAGCTGAATTAGTGGCTAGTCGGAGCGAAGTAAGGAGATATGTAGATGATTTAGAACAGTACAGTTGTCCTAATAACTTAAGAATATTTGGTGTGCCCGTAGAACCAAGTGAGGGCACAAGAAATGTTGTTTCTAAGTTTTGTCAAGAGAAACTTCAATTAGATATTTCATCACAACTAATGGACTCCTGTCATAGACTACACGCTAAAGAACCATATCATCAGCCAATAATTGTTAAATTTCTTCATTATAGTACTAAGAAACTTATATCGGCTAAGAAAAAACAATTAAAAGGTACTAAACTTGTCATAAAGGAGGATTTAACAAAAACACGAAATTCTCTATTGAAAGAAGCCTCGAAAAAATATGGTAGTAAATTTGTTTGGTCGAGCGACGGAAAAATATTTGTGAAAGTGGAGGGAAAGTGAGGGTTTTGAAATCTCTCAGTGATTTAAACTGACTTCTATTTGTTTCACTGCAATGTATACGAGTGGATCTACCTTGTTATCGATACTCTGTCACCTTGCTTTTTGTGTTTGTTTGCCAGTACATAAAGTGAATTTTATTTTTATTATATATTAGTTTTTAAAATATCGGTCATTCTTTTTATTCTTATTTTTGTTATTTTTCTTAAATTTGTTAAGGTATTCTTTTTTTGCATCTGTATATCGTATGTTCAGTATTTGATATTTACTTTAGATAACTTCTCATTTGATACATTAATAAAATTACAGCTATGTTTGTATGTTCGCATAAATATTGGGTCTGGGAAAAAGTTCGTGGCGTTTTTCCCGATAGATGGCATTGGTTGCCGATAACTAAAGAACAACAAGTCACAGCGACACCACCGAGGGCTCGTTTTTTAGATGACCTTCCGAACGTTAGTTTGAGCGTAGAAACATTGTAATCGGTGCAGTGGTTGGAAAGTTATTCGCACTTGAAAATGGAGAAGAATAATGAGAAATTTCGCTATATTCTGCAATATTATTATGATAAGGGGAAGAACGCTGCGCAGGCTTGTGATAAAATTTGTGCTGTGTACGGTGAAGGTACTTTATCGAAATCTGTTGCGCGGAAATGGTTCGCTCGCTTTCGTTCTGGAAATTTCAATGTGAAAGATGAGTCACGCTGCGGTCGTCCAATCACTGAAAAATCTGATGAAATTCTTGAAAAAGTCCAACAAGATAAGCATATCAGCAGTGTCGATATTGGCATGGAGCTAGGCATTGACCACAAAACTGTTTTGAACCATTTACACAAAGCTGGTTACAAAAAAAAGCTTGACGTATGGGTTCCTCATGAGTTGAGCGTGAAAAACATGATTGACCGAATTAACATCTGCGATGCGCTGCTGAAACGGAATGAAATCGAGCCGTTTCTGAAACGTTTAATAACCGGAGATGAAAAATTGATTACGTACGATAATCGGAAGCGTAAAAGATCGTGGATAAAGGATGGTGAGCCGTCACAAGCGTTCGCTAAGCCAACATTGACGCCAAAAAAAGTGATGCTGTGTGTATGGTGGGACTGGAGGGGAATCGTCCACTACGAGCTACTTCCAACTGGTCAGACGATTGATTCTCAACTCTACTGTGCACAACTAGAGAGATTACGCCAGGCGATTGAAAGAAAACGGCCCGAATTGATTAATAGGAAAGGTGTTGTCTTCCATCATGACAACGCCCGACCACACACTTCTTTGATGACCCGTCAAAAATTGAGAGAGTTTGGTTGAGAAGTTTTGATGCACCCACCTTACAGTCCGGATATAGCACCCTCTGACTATCATCTGTTTCGATCTCTGCAGAACTCTCTCAATGGAATTAAGTTGGTTTCAAAAGAAGCCTGTGAAAACTACTTGATTCAGTTTTTCGACCAGAAACCACAGAAGTTTTTCACCGATGGGATCATGGATCTACCAAAAAAATGGCGAAACATTGTCGATAATAATGGAGCATATTCGGTTTAAATGAATTCGTCCACGCGCCATGCGGGGACCAGTTGAATTTTACTGAAAAAACGCCACGAACTTTTTCCCAGACCCAATATTATGAATATTGATGAATTGAAGATTGCACACATTAATGCTCCTTCTATTGTTCCCAAGTTACATCTGCTCTCTGAATTTATCTATACATATAATTATGATATAGTAGTTATTAGTGAGACTTGGTTAAACAGTAATATTTCTGATAATGTAGTTTGCATTCCAGGTTATTCTGTTGTGCGCAAGGATAGGCCTACACATGGGGGTGGTGTTTGCATATACTATCGGGATGGTTTGCGCACTACTTACATCTCTTGTAGCACGTCTATTGAGCAAATTTGGATAGGTTTCCGAATTAAGCATATGAAACTGGTGGTAGGTATGACGTATAAGCCTCCAAATCAATACTGCAAATCATTTTGCGATGATCTTGAGGGGCAGCTTGCGTCTGTGTCTTTTGCCTTGGTGATATTAACATGGATTTGCTTTCCATTGACAATAATCTAGCAGGGCTATATTTTTTGAATATGATCGAATCTCTTGGTATGACTCAACTAATAAACACCCCTACTAGAGAAGACAATCTGTTAGATGTTATTGTGACCACTGGCTGGGATTGTTTTATACATTCGGGTTTGACCGAGGAGAAGTTCTTTGATCATGATTCCATTTATTGTGCGATTATAATAACAGCGACGGATTCTGGCTGTGTTTACAAAACTATTAGAAATTTCAAATTTTTCGATCATATGGCGTTTCTTAGTGATTTGAGTGCGGTTTCTTTTCATAATATGTTTGCTATGCCTGATATTGATGATAAAAAAATATATACTTTTTGGATCGATTACTTCAATTATTCGACAGGTATGCTCCGATTCATACCGTGAGGGTTACTATTTCCACCGTGGATCACTGATAATGTGAGGCTTATGATGCAGCTGCGCGATGACGCTCTTGCTAGATTTAGGAAAAGTTAATTAAACAGTCATTGGAATTATTATAAAAGTTTGAGAAATTGCACAACCAAGGCAATTCACATGGAAAAGAAAGCTTATTTTAATTATGAACTCATGAAAAAAAGGACTAAGGATATGTTGAAAATGATGAGGAGGCTTAATTTGGGAGGTAAGTCAGAAGGTATCCCCCCCCCCCCCAGCTATCAATGATTACTTTCTAGACAGTGTTCCGAATGGTGTTGCTGATCCTAACTTAAAGGTCTTCTATAACTCGAATAAATTTAATAGATCTTACGAAGAATTTCATTTTAAACCTATTCAAGAAATTGAACTACGCAATATAATTTCAGGAATGAAAGGCGGTACTCCCGGTTGGGATACCTTAACGATTGATATGATAAAATTGTCCTGCCCTGTCATTCTTCCCTTCTTATTACATATAATTAATTCATGTTAAGTTGAAAATTACTTTTCTTTATTATGGACGAGGGCTATCGTACGGCCTGTTCCGTAGTCTTCGAATCCGTCAAATTTCAAGGACTTGCGTCCAATAAGTATCCTGCCAGTAATTTCTAAAATCATTGAAAAAATTATGAATGGCCAGTTGAGGGATTTCTTAGAAGTGAATAAGGTCTTGCCTGACTTTCAGCCGGGCTTTGGTGCGGGGCACAGTTGTACGACTGCTCTGCTTGAGGTCTCTGATGATCTGCTCACTGCTGCTGATGTGTCTCTGTTCTTACCTTGTTGGATTTTAGTCCAACCCTTGAGCTTCTCTTCTCCATTTTGAATTATGTCGGGTTATCGCAATCGGCTGTTAAGATGCTTATTTATTATTTGAGTGGTAGGGTCCAGTGTGTCTCATTGAATGGAGAATCTTCCCATTACAGGTCTATTACTCGTGGCATTCCACAGGGCTCAGTATTGGGTCCTCTTCTATTTACTATTTATACCGCCTTTTTTCATACGAGTCTGAGGCATTGTAGAAGGCATATGTATGCTGATGATATTCAGATCTATCACTCATTTTCTGGCGCTGATAATCTGGCGGCTATACAGCATATTAATTGTGACCTGAATTCGATTTCAGAGTTTTCATCTCGGCATGCACTTGTCTTGAATCCTTCAAAGACAGTGGTTCTCCTTTTCGGAAATAGGAGTGGTGTTTCCCTGCTTCAAAGTAATGTAAATCTTAATATTGCAGGTGTAGATCTACCTGTTCAATCCGAGTCGAAAAACTTAGGAGTTGTTTTCGACACTCAATTGAGATTTGATACGCATGTTCTTCAATGCGTTAGACGCAGTTAATATTCCCCCATAGGCACTGTCTTGCGATTGACACCAAGCGTAGCTTGTGCGACTCGATAGTGTTGTCGCATTTTTCGTTTGGCTGTGAGTTGTATGGTCCATGTTTAAGTGCTAATTCTGGTGTAAAGAAATTTGACCACATCACACACAAATTGAGTGTGGCCGGATGGTTAAATACGAGAGACAGACGAACCTTGCAGATGGCCACGCTGTTTCATAGAATCGTGGTGTGTGGACGGCCTGCGTACTTATATAATAAAATTACATTCAGAACAGATGTGCACACATTAAATTTGAGATTTAGGGGCACACTCACACCGCCTGTGGATCGAACGGCATTATATGAGCACTCGTATTCATACCAGATTGCTAAAGTCTACAATGCTGTGCCTAGTAAATTTAAGTGCTTCTCCCTTCCACGTTTTACATTTCTCTTGAAGCAAGAGTTGTTGTTCAGATAGCTGCGTGTTGTCTACTCTTCATCTTACCTGATTATTTGAGTTCAACTTGTTGTGTATCATTGAAAAAAGTTTTTTTATTTTTTTATGTATTTACTTACAGAATTTTAGGTTAAGTTAGTTTTTAGACATTTTCTTTTTTTGTCAATTTGTTTGTTAGTCCCAGGGTGCATAGGAAGAACAACTTTGTTTGAAGTTGATATGCACCCTGTGATTTCCAGAGGAGAAAGAGGGGAAAAAAATTATGGAAATTGTATTTTGATTTACTGTAGGGATAAATTTGTATATTTCTTTCTTTTCTTTTTGGAAATAAACTATTATTATTATTAAACTATTATTATTATATATATACCTTTTTGAGTTGCATAAGTTTATGAGAACACAATTTCTTAACCAAACGATCATATAGAATCTTTAGTAACTGATTCATATTATGCCTAAATATATTTAGAAAATAACCGCTCTACATCTAATGGTGTAATGCATTCATAATTAAAATAATTTGTAGAAATAGATAACGGATCTATATACTCATCATCACAAATTTGTCTTAATCATGTAAAATCGAAATCTTCGTTTATAACGCTGTCGAACTGTTCTACAACAAACATACCAGTGAGTTTACATTGTTCATAATTTGCTTTGTCCAGGAACGACAACCCAGTATTTTGAAATTTTTCTAATGAGTATTTGACTTTATAATTGTCGTAAATTTGTTTTAGATAGATTTGAACGGAAGTATTTTCAAATCTTTTCTCTCTTTCCTTGTCTCTAAAGCAACGACCTACATAATATCGCTGCACTATCGCTCGCAAACGTCAACATTTGGTCAGTTGAGAGTTGAAATTTTTTCAGCGTATCCAGCACTACTTCCTTGATTGTTTCGCCAGTGCACTTTTCTAATCTTTTGCTAGCTAATACAATGGACAATGTCGCTTTAACACGATCTGAGATACGCACTATAGTATTCAAAATAGATCGTTTCGTGGACACGTAACCATAGCTGTTTATCGTTTACTACAGTTTTAATTATATTTTCGATACCGTTACACACTGTCGGCATATGTCTCTATAACGCTCTTCGGGATAGTGGCTTCCGGTTGGGATTGTATTTATTTTAGAAGTCATGAAACTGTCGCTTATCGAGTTTATGAAGTCTCAAATCACAGGTGATTATTATGAACAGTAAATCAATCATAAATTGCGTTTTTGGTGACACGTTATATTTCTTATTTTGGTATTGTACACTCTTTATATAATTTGTCGCGCTTGTCCCAGCATATCGGTAGTTTATCGTAAAGTTTCCAGTATATCTTAGTACTTAACGCGCTGCGCCAGACAATGGTCTCGTTGTTCCTTTATGCACGTCCATCATAATTCTACACTTCATTTATTTATTATATTACACTGGTGGGGACGCTGCGTACTCAGAACTAACCTGGCCTGCGGGAAGACATCCCAAATCTGCCTATAAGCAATCTTTTTAGATATTGTGCCTCTACAAGCGAGTTGCAGACTTATGACGCACTGCTTTGACATAAGCGATGGCGTTAAATTATAAAAATCAGAAGTGTTTTCATATCATATTAATTTTTTTCTCAAACTTGACATCTGATACCATTCATTATTTATTGCCGTGTTTTCACATTATTTAAGGTGTTCTTCTGTGTATATTATTTTTTTTTCATCAGATTACGATTAATTCCAACAATATATATATATGTATATATATTCTGCTGGAATTAACAATAGCAGCAAAACTCGTACATGCCCAACTGGAAAATCAATTATGTTCATTTATCTAGACAAGATAAGAAATATCTCCTCAATTAAACAACTATATACAGAAGAAGAATCTAAATAACAGAACCGAATTGAAAGTAGTATACTATTAATTACTTTTGTTATACGAATCGGATTCACAATCTGACTATTGTAATTAAAATTTTCACGCTTGTCTGTCAGGATTTAATTTAATTTTTAATCTAGCTCATTTTTTTCTGCAATCGAAACAATATACACATATACGGTGATTACATTTTGTTCATCTACAAAAAACGTAACAATTACGAGTTTTAATGGAAACAGTTCGATACGATATTTTATAATTAAATTTCGTGTTCTGTATGTGATAGTACTTAATTATTGACACTGAAGGTTGAAATTGCTGAAAAAGAGATCTCATTTGCTTAATTTTTTCACATAATGGAATCAATTTTTTAATGGTGAGTTTTAATAATGTGAAAGTGACAGAACTAAAACGAATTTACTTATTGATTATGTATATTGAACGATCAGAACAAAATTTAATATTTTTGTCATTCTTCTGTTATTAATTTAAGTAACGAAAATATTATATTTTACTTTTTTAATGTTTTGATTAATAATAAAGGAGTGACGAGATGGAAGGCACCAATTTTACTGGTTTAGAATACGTTGTATGCATAGTGTTTGTATAAGAACTATCGCCAGATTCATCATCTAAAGCACATTGGACTTCAAACAAACAGACATTACTAGCACAAGTCATAAGTCTATAACGGATAGGGTTAGAGCAACATTGAAATGTTTGGAGAAAACTAATCACGCAATACTAGAGCTTCTCTTTATAATAACGGCGTTTTATAATTATATGGAAACATTTAAAAGAAAACTATCCAAGTCTTATTCAGGTGCTTAATCGTTTTGCCGAAAAGATGCATGAGATTAATTCCTTAGTATCGAATATAAGGAATCTTTTAAACACTTAATGGAATACACCGATTTAAGGAAACCCTCCCACATTATTTTTTTTCTCAAAATGATATTGTATGTAGATAGGGAACGTGGCTAGAAGCATTGTATTATGAAAAATATTAGGATTATGTAGTTTCATCAATCAATTTCATTGAATCTACTTCAACAGCTACACTTAAACAAATTTTCACTACAAAGTAAGACAGTTTGTAGTAAGATCCAATATATATATATATATACATATATATATATATATATATATATATATATATATATATATATATATATATATATATATACACACCATAAGTGAGGGATCAGTAGATGAAATTTAAAAAAAACATGCACGCTTAGTGAAATAAAACGTATATTTCTACAAAACTATATCTACGAGACAAATGAACAGTTTTCCTTATAAAATAAAATAATTTCAACATATTCTGTACAATTTCTTATCATATTCGACTTTCGTCGAAGTATCTACCTCTGCGCTTAATGATTTCTTTACAAATATTAGGCAACCGCGATACAAGTTTCTGGAGCGTATCCATTGGTAAATTATTCCACACCCTTGTAAGTTGCTCCCAAAGCTGTTTTTGCGATTGTGGACAGCTTTCTCTCACGTTTCTATCTAATTCGTCCCACAGTAATTCGATAGGGTTGAGATCGGGTGATTGTGGTGGCCAAATCATATTTATCAGCACCCCTTCCTCCTCTTTTTGATTCACATAGTTTTTACAAAGTTGGGAAGTGTGTTTGGGATCATTATCTTGTTGTAGGTGAAAACCTTCACCAATTAACATTAATACAGACGGAATTGCATGTTCCTCCAAAATCTTCAGGTACCCCTCCTTTTTTAAAATGCCTTCAATGCGGTACAAATCTCCGACACCATCAAAGGAAAAGGATCCCCAAACAAGCACAGAACCTCCCCCGTGTTTAACAGTTGGCACTACACATTCGGGTAACATCCTTTCACCCACTTGTCTTTGAACGAAAACTCGTCGATTACTACCAAACACTTGGAACTTTGACTTATCTGTCCATAACACCTGCTTCCACATTTCCATGTCCCAGTGTTGATGGTCCTGGGCCCATTGTAACCGTTTTTTACGATTTCGTGAGTTCAATAATGGTTTTCGAGCTGCAATACGCCCATGTAGTCCCGCCTTTGTCAAACGTCCTTTTACAGTAGTCAGTGACACCGGCTATCGACGGCCTTCATTCAGCTCTGCTCGAAGCTGAGGAGCCGTGAGGCGCCTATTTCGTTTTGATAGTATTTTTAGGCGCAAATCCTCTTGTCTGGTAGTACCCTTGGCCTTCCGCAACGTTTTATTGGTTGTAATGATCCACTTTGTGAATATCGTTTCACTGTTCCTTGCACCGCGTGATAAGATACATTTAACTTTTGGGCTATTTGTCGCAGTGAAAATGTTTCACCATGTAGCGTTATTATAGAATTACGAGTTTCTGCGTTAAGTTCCTTTCTTTTCGGCGTTTTTATAAGTTACTTTTACGTCTGTTCTCAAATACTCGTATTGCAAGTTACTCGGACAAATGCTGCACGAAAACTAATTTTTAAATTGCTAAATAGTTTACTATGAATTCCTAATACCATTATAATAATATTGCCTTGTAAACCCTATTAAATTTATTGGGGTATATAAATTATTTCTATTAAATAGACGCTATAAAACTATTAAAAGGATTTACAATATTTTTCAGAAACAAATATATTTATCTAATTTATAATAATAATCCGAATAATCCTTCTCAGAATTACATTTACAACTGTTATTTCAATTATTCTCACCAAAACAGGTAAAAGTCTAAGGGATGTGTCTAAAATACAAGTGTTTTGTTATATATGATAAGTGATCCCTCACTTATGGTCTGTATTGTATATATATAAACAATTCCTAATAGTGGTTAATATTTTAAAATAAAATAATACCATTTTAAATATAGGTGTAATGTTTCGCCTATTGGAGAAATCAACAGCCCTTTAGATTTTTCATTTTCCAAAAGTTACTAAATATATTCGGATATCAAACACACAAATAAACAAAAATTTAAAAAAACGATATAGACCAAGTTAACAGTAAAAATATATTATACTTTAGACATTCACTTTTGTTGTCAGTCAGTGGATATTGAATGGTATTCCTTTATTTTTGTCATGATTTATTTTTAACATTTTTCGTTTTGAGCAATCGATGTTTTAAAATAAAATTATCTCAAGTAGTATTTTTTGTTTAATATTAAAATTGTTTTCAAATAGTATATACGCCTAAACTTGTGATTTTTTCTGCAGAAAATTGTTTACTACTAAATACGTCAGTCAGAATTTTTAATATTTAACTTCGAACAGGCTTTATTTTTTGTTTCATAATTTATTTGTATATTTACTATATGCATAAATTCACGATGAAATAGTAAATTTATATAATAAAAGTTGAGAATGGTGCTTTTATGATTCTTTGATAATGTAAAATATTCTATTTACTAGTCTGATGATGGCTCTGTTTCTTGACAATTAACGTATTTTCATTAACGTGTCTGTGCACGGGACTTTCTTACTGACGTAATCACATAATTGATATATGGAATACTAAAGTGTTACCGTTTGTTTTTAATTGAAAAGTCTGTCAAACTTTGGGCGACTTCCCCTCAATGAGTCAGTAGATAATATTTGTTTCAAATTTGACTGTTTTCATTTAAATTAATATGTGCTCTCCGTGTTAGCGCGTGGTCTAAATGGAATTCAAAATATTTGGAAGGAGACATAATATAGTGTTAGAAAGTAGACCGGCAATACCAAGCATAGGTAGCGTTTTAAAGAAAACCGCTTTACACATGCACTACGTTCCACGAATTGATTTGTATATATATATATATATATATATATATATGTCTAAACAGCTAAAATAGCTTTTAGCTGTTTAGAAATTAAGAAGAACATAAAAATTCTCTTAATAATTATGAATTAAAGAAAAAGAATCTCTTACACAACCATTATCTTTGGTTATCATATATTATTTCAAGCACAGAACAGCATCAGATTTATTAAAACTTCCACATTCGCATTTTTTAACATTTTCTATAATAGTCATAATCTACACAAAGATGCAGCCACCTTTGGTTTTTAACCTTGGTTCATTGTTATTTGTTCTTTTTATTAACAATTTGTTGCTAACGATTTTATGTTCAATTTCGGCCAATATAAATAGAGTAAAACTTTTGTTTTCGTGTTTATTATAAGTAAATCTTTTGTACTTATTAGATATGCAAATTTTGTTGGAGACTGTGACTAAGTAAACAATAAAAAAGTAAAAACCTCTTACCACCACTAAGTTGCCATCTTTAGTAGTAAATAAGCACAGTTTTGAAAAGTGTACAGATAAAGCTACTCAGGAAAAACTGCTACTAGACGTCCACATAAACACGGACGTCTAGTCCGCGAAATACTCCAATAGACATCCACGCAAACACTGAAAGTATCTGTGTGTTTTGTCTGAGTAGTGTACCATGTGCCAATGTTTAATACTGCGTCCAATTACTACTGAAGATGGCAACTTAGTTGTCGAAACTTATCTGGTACAAATTTTAATATGGTAAGAGAATTTTCACTTTTTTTATTACTTGTTAGACATATTTAACATAACTCTATTTCGTCTCCTTCTTATAAATTACAAAAAGTCTCCTATTTTAATCTACTTCCTTAAAAGATTCTTTTGCTGAGCAGCTAATAAATAAAAAATATGTAACAAATAATAATTTGTTTGTTTTATAAAATAAATTATATATTAATTAAAATAATAATTATTTATTCTTCAATATATTTCAGCTTTTATTAATTATTTATAAACTGATGTTAGATACATTTAAGATAGATTAACAGATAAAATCATTCAGCGTTTTCAAGGAAACCCTGTATATGATATCCAATTATATTGATGTGATATCTAAAATAGTTAATGAATCAAATCAACACCGCCAACGTAAAAGTAAGAATACATCTTTTACGCCTTCTCATATATTGTTATACATATACTATACATACATTACATCGTCGCTAACTCCAAAAGAAATATATCTGTATCAATTGATGTATCTCTGCTTACATATATCAACATTAAAGGCGTTAGATAATGGCGACATGGATAGTTGTACAGTTTGGACATTCGAGTTTGTCTCGATGTAATCTGAGAAATTAATGTTTCGGGTCCAGTTTAACAGCTATTTTACAGTAATCCCATTTGCATATACATACACGCTATGTATATACATACGAAAATTCTGGACGGTATTGAAACAGTAATTGATCGTTTTTTAAATTTTATATGCTTTTGTCCTCGTTTGGCTTGTCAAACTTATTTAGTGTTATACGTATTCTTTCCACTTACACATTTTGATCAAGTACTTTTTTTCATTTCACTTCATTTACAATGTCCTATACCTATCTTCGACTGTTTCGGAAATATTAAATGTTTTCAGATTAATTAGAAAAATTTTTGATAATGTAAACAATAACAAGAAAAACATTAATGTCACTGTAGGAGATATTCAAAGTGTTCGCCGCAAACGTCTTGACAACATCCTAATCTTAAATAAAAATTTTTTCTAACGTTGCTCAACATCTCAGGTGTGACCGATCTAATCGCAACTATTATTCGTCTTCTTAAGTCAACTAAGTCGAGGGGTTTACTTTTGTATACTATACTCTTGACATATTCCCATAAGAAGTCTAATCGCGTTAGATCAGGAGATTGCGCTGGCCATTCCATCGATCCTCGCCTACCTATCCACCGATTCGGGAATATTTGGTTAAGGTACTGCCGGACATTGATTTGGTAATGGGGTGGTGCTCCATCTTGCTGGAACCACATCGTATTTGCTGGAACTTGTGGGTTTGTTAGATCAGGATATAAGTTTGTCAAAGCAGGCACGAGATTATTTTGAAGCTAAATAATTGTCGCCATTCAAATTTTGACGATTAGCATGACCGTGAAGCGTAAAGGTACACTCATCAGGAAATAAAATATGTTCTAATTGGATCACATTGTTATCTATCATTGTCATCATTTGTTCACAAAAATACGTTCTCCTATCAAAGTCGTCTTCCATGAGCTCCTGAGTTGGTATAATTTTAGAGGGATGCATTTTATTTTCTTTTAATGTGCGAGTAATCGATGAATGGCAAACATCGAACATTGACGCTGCTTGTCTACTAGAAGCATGCGGGTTTTCTTCAAACTCACAATATCCAGTTTGGTATCATGACTTACTGCATTCGCAGCTGCTTTTTTTATTTGCCTTACATGTCCAAACTCGCGAAACTGCTTTTCTATTTTACTAATTGTTCCTTGGGATATAGGTGGCAAATTTGGAAATTTCTCATGAAATAAGTGAGCAACTTCTATTTGTGTCCGTGTGTTATCTCCATAACCAATCATCTGCAGAATTGTTATTCTGTGCATTTCTGTTAAATGAACCATTTTGCTGAAATGTAGTTAACGAAATTCAAACAGTTATGACACTGACAACACTATGACACTGACAACACTTTGCTAAGGCAAGGTATTTTGAAACGAAGTACAAGTACAATTAAGGATTTTTAGTTGCGTATTTTTCTAAATAAAAAGTTTATATACAGGGTGTGTCATGTAAAAGTGGTCAATACCAACTTTCTTATTTTAAATACAACACCCTGTCAAATATTAAATTTTTGGATTCTCTAGAAAATTCCAGACATATTTCCTGTACAATGTCCTATACCTATCTTCGACTGTTTCGGAAATATTAAATGTTTACAGATTAATAATTTTGTTTACAATTAAAATAAGGTTTTCACATAATAGTTTGTTTACCGAACTATTAAGTGAAAATCTTTAATTGTACTTGTACTTCGTTTTAAAATACCTTGCCTTAGCAAAGTGTTGTCAGTGTCATAGTGTTCATTTAACAGAAATGCACAGAGTAACAATTCTGCAGATGATTGGTTATGGAGATAACACACGGACACAAATGGAAGTTGCTCACTTATTTCATGAGAAATTTCCAAATTTGCCGCCTATATCCCAAGGAACAATTAGTAAAATAGAAAAGCAGTTTCACGAGTTTGGACATGTAAGGTAAATAAATAAAGCAGCTGCGAATGCAGTAAGTAATGATACCAAACTGGATATTGTCCTTGAGTTTGAAGAAAACCCGCATACTTCTAGTAGACAAGCAGCGTCAATGTTCGATGTTTACCATTCATCGATTACTCGTACATTAAAAGAAAATAAAATGCATCCCTATAAAATTATACCAACTCAGGAGCTCATGGAAGACGACTTTGATAGGAGAACGTATTTTTGTGAACAAATGATGACAATGTTAGATAACAATGTGATCCAATTGGAACATATTTTATTTTCTGATGAGTGTACCTTTACGCTTCACGGTCATGCTAATCGTCAAAATTGCCGCTATTAGTCCAGGGAAAATCCTCACTGGATGAGGGAAGAACATACGCAATACCCTTAGAAGGTTAATGTTTGGGCAGGAATTGTTGGAGATCATATCGTAAGTCCTTTTTTCATTGATGGAAATTTGAATGGCGACAATTATTTAGCATTGCTTCAAAATAATCTCGTGCCAGCTTTGACAAACTTATATCCTGATCTAGCAAACCCACAAGTTCCAGCAAATACGATGTGGTTCCAGCAAGATGGAGCACCACCCCATTACCAAATCAATGTCCGACAGTACTCAACCAAATATTCCCGAATCGGTGGATAGGTAGGCGAGGATCGATGGAATGGCCAGCACGATCCCCTGATCTAACGCCATTAGACTTCTTCTTATGAGGATATGTCAAGAGTATAGTATATAAAACTAAACCCCTCGACTTAGCTGACTTAAGAAGACGAATAATAGTTGCGATTAGATCGGTCACACCTGAGATGTTGAGCAACGTTAGAAAAAAAATTTATTTAAGATTATGATGTTGTCAAGACGTTTGCGGCGAACATTTTGAACATCTCCTACAGTGACATTAATGTTTTTCTTGTTATTTTTTGCATTATCAAAAATTTTTCTAATTAATCTGAAAACATTTAATATTTCCGAAACAGTCGAAGATAGGTATAGGACATTGTACATGAGATATGTCTGGAATTTTCCAAGGAATCCAAAAATTTGATATTTGACAGGGTATTGTATTTAAAATAAGAAAGTTGGTATTGACCACTTTCACATGACACACCCTGTATATAAACTTTTTATTTAAAAAAATACGCAACTAAAAATCCCAATCGTCGTGTCCGAGCGTTTTTTCGAACACCCTTCCATTTAATTATTATCGAATTTATTCCATTTGGCTGATACACACTGTATATATAATTATACCTTTACTTTTTTTGTTATTGTTTATATTTATTTAACTATGTTAGTTCATAATAATATATATATATATATATATATATATATATTGTAATAATAAAATAAATTATATATTTAATAAATAATAGTTCTAATATAAATTAACATATGTATACCTGGGCTAATATAGACTTTATCTCGTGTGGTATTTGAGACTATAATTTGTTTGAAATATTGTATATACATATAATTTATTTTATAACACAATACAATAATACTAATTTAGGCTTGAACTAAAAATGCAAATAATAGTTTTAATAAATTGACACAAATGAAATAAAGAAAAATAATTTATTAAATATTTTACACATTAACAAAATTATGATAACTAATATAATAAAAAAATATCTATTTCATACATAATCTGAGATAAAAGTTGCCTAACTATTAATTTATATTAATAATGATTGTGCATGACTTCGATTTATTACATGGCCAGACAAATTAAGTTATAGACATTAATTAAATGTATTAATAATAAATACGTTAATATTAATAAACTATATACAAAACTGTGATGTAGTTTATTTATTTATTTTATTTATATTTTTTTAAATCAAACTTTAAATTATTTTTTAAATATGGCTTTGAAATGAAAGGAATACATCCTAATTTCAAAATAATACATTAAGTAAATGCTTCTTATTTAATTTGACAATCTATAGTAATCAGGCCTTTCCTTTTAAAAATAAGAATATTCTCTTTCCAATATGTAATATGCAAAAATCAAATAAATTAAATATATTTTGAATCTAATTTATTGATACCCGGTATTCATTTACAAGAGATGGGCTCACCTATTCTGATGTTTCTCTCCACAAAAATTTCTTACTATCTTGAGAGAGGATTTTGAAGGATGTCTTACTAATACTGATACTGATTATAAAGGATTGTTAATACTTAATAAGCATCTTCGGACTTCAACAACTATTATTATTGTTTTAATGTAATACACTAAATAATATTAACTACATTTACCATTATTTTTTAATGCAGTATATATACATATGTATATATATATATATTAAAACACAGCATTTGCAAGAAGTTATGAGCACTACAATTACTATCTATGCACATGTTATGAAGCATAAGACATTTAGCCTTTTTATAAATGTATATTTATAGTATATTGAAATTTACAATGCTAATATACAAACCAAATAATGTTTTACTATAAAAATAACTTATTTAATAGATTGTAGTTTACTCGTACCTTAATAAATGTTACATAAGTCTAATTTCAGCTGTAGATATAAAGTGTACATTTCTTGAGGATACAATATTCGAAACCCGATTAAGTTATGAAATGCACTTAAAATATATGGCAATTTCTTCTATAGGTAACAAAAAATTTAATGTGTGGAAAAACAGTATTAAGCCAAATAAAATTCGATTACGTTAGGCAATAACTTTAAAATACATAGAAAATAGTTAATGAATATATAAAGTATGGTATAATATTAGTAAAAAATTCTGGCACTTACTAAAGTAATATTTATCAATGAGTTGCAATATTAGCAAAATTTCAAATTTTTATTCAGGGTTATAATATCCATCGCTTAATGTTCTCACTGGTGTACAATTAAAATATGATTTCTTTAGTTCTTAGTCGCATTTAAATTCTTTCCCGGAAAAGATCATTGCCTCAATGTTCCAAAAAGTCCCACTCGTGATCATGGAATCATCAAAATCATGTTTCTAGATCGCTTTTCTATTTCGTATCTCTTATATTTCTAATAAGTTTCACTCTTGGCTAATAGCATAGTATTATCGAAGTTAATATTATGTACTGTTATAAACCTATGATATGTTCGTTTTTTATTGACGACCACGTTTTAGTGTTCTTTCTTACAGCATTTTTTCATATACATATTTATGTATTCCACATAAGGTTTGCCACATTTCAGACATGGTATCTCATTAATGTTTCTAGCGTGATTCTATTTCTCGCATCTGATATTACAGTGGCTATTTCAGTGTGCATATAAAGATAACCTCGATACAATTAATGGTGAGGACACGATACACGAGAAAACTATACAGTATTTTCTTGAGAAATTCCGTGATGGAAATGATTCATTTTAAAATTTTAATCAACAATGAAATGACTACAGGAAAAAATCAATGTGTCACCTAGAAAGAATTTACATTCAACTATACTATGGCAGAATACGGCACTGGAATATTTTCATTATATATAAGTATAAACCTTATTAGCATTAGTTTAAAATGGTAAAAGCAATGAAGACAGTTAGTGAACTAAGATCTATACACGTGATGTTTACTATAAAAAAGGAAACTTGACCACTTCAATAATTTAGGAACATCACAATATTGGGATGCTAAATATCTACGCGTGATCTTAGACAGGTGACTAACCTGAAAAACATTTATCAAGAAATAGAATTGGAATAAATAAATCTTTACCATTAAACCCATTTAGACATATAACATACAGTTATAGAATACTGTTAGCAAAGCTAATTTAGAAATTCTTCAAAAATTTTAGAACAACATAGAATAATTACCAATGTTCCTTAGCATGGTCTCAATCACGACACCCACAAAAGTTCGAAGTACTAATTGTGCAGAAGAAATCAAGCAAATCCGCATTAAATATTGTAAAAAACTAAGTGCTCATCTCACATTGTTCGTAAATAGATTAACATACAGTTTAATATTCCGTTTGAAGACATTAAAATTCATGAGTGTTAAATTTTAAGTAGCATTTTTTAAGATAAGATTTCAATCCTGTGGACCATAACCTTATTGATACGAACTATTATGAGATAACCACAAAGATGGAAATTTCAACAAGGTCATTCTAAAGCCATGACATATCTGTAATCCGTGTGCTTAGTAAATATTTTATGTACATGGAATTAAAAAAAAATTATGAAGAAATTTAATTATTTATATTTGCGATAATAATTAAGTGACTATATTATTCAAAATGTTAGCTGGATTTTTATTCGCCGTTCCCAAAATTAATTCTCGTGAAATTTTCTACCGTCCATTTATTAGTACTCCTCTTCATTCTTATTTTCTGGCTTTGCCTATGCATTATATGGTTAATATTCATGGTGTAGGTATTAAATATTAAATTTTAATTCACTTACTTTAAAATATAGTTAATTTCAAAAAATGTATGTTTGTTTCTCCTTCCTCGTTATTTTTTTCTTTAAATTAAAGTGTGTATGTATCTTGTATTTAATCACTTCTATAGTTTTATTATTTTCTTTACTTTATAATAATTTGCATTATTATTGTATTTCATTTTTCTTATTTTATAAAATTTATTAAGGTTATCCTATAATCGGCTGATTGTAGGCAAACAAAATATTATTATTTTATATTTTTCTTTTTATATCGATCCTATGTAATGTTAATTACATGTGATTTTGTTCTTTTATTCAGTTCTTTTATATCTAAAGCTTGGATTGTAAAGTGCCTTTTATTTTCACGAACAGTGTTGTAGTATCTAATTTAAATTAAAGACTTTTGTGTAACACTTCGTATATTTTCAACGCTCGATATCGTACGTAGTGGCAGAAATGTTGGTTCGAATATTACGGATGCTTTCGCGTGATATGTTCCGTAACTTAACATATTTACTATCTTATTTTTGTCGTGCCTTCGGAAGATGTTTTTCTTTTTTAATGGATGGCTTCGAATGGTTGAAAATAGACTCTAATTACTTTATAAACGGATATCAGACGCTGATTCACTCAAAACGTTTAATTAAAAGGCTCTTTTCGATGCCGAAATTTGATCCATTGAAGCTTTATAATGAAATTATTAAACTCCATTTTCACAGATAATATTCCAGATACCTAAGAGGTTTCTTAGGTTTTCTGTGACGACTAGGAATTCAATCAACATTTAATTTCAAAATTGTAACCGAAAATATTCTTAATTAAGTGTTTCCTTCATCTCTAAATTCTCTTAAAAATCAAAATGAATCCTATAATAAAATGATTTTCTTGGTAATGATATATAATAAGGTATATATATATAGCCGTTGACTTCGTAAAAGTTTTAAATTAATGCCTCAAGTTACAATTAGATAGGTAATTTTTGATAGTTTGATTTATACATTTTCTTCCGTAATTCTTTGAATTTATATAATTTGTTATACTGCCGACAGCAGAAATATTAGATTTTAAAATAATCGACATCTTTTCTTTTCGCCAGATTAAGAATATTAATATATTGAGTTATTTCGAATATATGTACATCAAACTAGAATAAAGTTAATTATTGTTAGATTGGTATATATGAAACATTGAAATATATATATATATATATATATATATATATATATATATATATATATGCGTTAGTAAAGGCATTGAATAATGTATTCCATAGACTTTCACGCAAGAATGTAATTGATTATTCCTTCTTCCCAATAGTGAAAGATAAGATAACAAATATATATATGTATATATACATATATGTATATATATATATATATATATATATATATATGGAAGATTGTGAAAACTTACGAGCAGTAGCAGTACCTACACACGACAGATTAACAAAAAAATAAAGATAAATACAGGAATACGACAAGAAGTACATTACCAAAATGCTTAGGTCGACAACATTGCTGTGATAAGAAGGGACAGAAAAATGTGGAAGAAACAACAAAGTAAAAAAAAAAGTGAGTGACGTACTATTACACTGAATGAGTACATAAAGCCTATTGGAAGAATTTAATATAAAAGTCAAATATACCCTTATAAAAAACTAATTACTAATGGTGAAAGCATAACAACGCATATCATATATACTGTCGATAAATGATAAATAATAGCATAAATAATACAATTCCAATGCATGACATAATTAAATAATAAAAAAAATGCACGAAACCTTTACTGGAAACAAAGATTTTGAAAATGGTACTCTTGTTGGTCACTAGCTGAAGCAGCAAATTTGCTTTAAGAAACAAATAAAAATTATTTCGATTAATAAAACAGGTATTTATTACAAACTAAACAGTTGACACATCAAATTCAATGTTTCATATGTACCAATCTAACAATAATTAACTTTATTCTAGTTTGATGTACATATATTCGAAATAACTCAATATATTAATATTCTTAATCTGGCGAAAAGAAAAGATGTCGATTATTTTAAAATCTAATATTTCTGCTGTCGGCAGTATAACAAATTATATAAATTCAAAGAATTACGGAAGAAAATGTATAAATCAAACTATCAAAAATTACCTATCTAATTGTAACTTGAGGCATTAATTTAAAACTTTTACGAAGTCAACGGCTATATATATATATACCTTATTATATATCATTACCAAGAAAATCATTTTATTATAGGATTCATTTTGATTTTTAAGAGAATTTAGAGATGAAGGAAACACTTAATTAAGAATATTTTCGGTTACAATTTTGAAATTAAATGTTGATTGAATTCCTAGTCGTCACAGAAAACCTAAGAAACCTCTTAGGTATCTGGAATATTATCTGTGAAAAGGGAGTTTAATAATTTCATTATAAAGCTTCAATGGATCAAATTTCGGCATCGAAAAGAGCCTTTTAATTAAACGTTTTGAGTGAATCAGCGTCTGATATCCGTTTATAAAGTAATTAGAGTCTATTTTCAACCATTCGAAGCCATCCATTAAAAAAGAAAAACATCTTCCGAAGGCACGACAAAAATAAGATAGTAAATATGTTAAGTTACGGAACATATCACGCGAAAGCATCCGTAATATTCGAACCAACATTTCTGCCACTACGTACGATACGAGCGTTGAAAATATACGAAGTGTTACACAAAAGTCTTTAATTTAAATTAGATACTACAACACTGTTCGTGAAAATAAAAGGCACTTTACAATCCAAGCTTTAGATATAAAAGAACTGAATAAAAGAACAAAATCACATGTAATTAACATTACATAGGATCGATATAAGAAGAAAAATATAAAATAATAATATTTTGTTTGCCTACAATCAGCCGATTATAGGATAACCTTAATAAATTTTATAAAAGAAGAAAAATGAAATACAATAATAATGCAAATTATTATAAAGTAAAGAAAATAATAAAACTATAGAAGTGATTAAATACAAGATACATACACACTTTAATTTAAAGAAAAAAATAACGAGGAAGGAGAAACAAACATACATTTTTTGAAATTAACTACATTTTAAAGTAAGTGAATTAAAATTTAATATTTAATACCTACACCATGAATATTAACCATATAATGCATAGGCAAAGCCAGAAAATAAGAATGAAGAGGAGTACTAATAAATGGACGGTAGAAAATTTCACGAGAATTAATTTTGGGAACGGCGAATAAAAATCCAGCTAATATTTTGAATAATATAGTCACTTAATTATTATCGCAAATATAAATAATTAAATTTCTTCATAATTTTTTTTTAATTCCATGTACATAAAATATATTTATTAAGCACACAGATTACAGATATGTCATGGCTTTAGAATGACCTTGTTGAAATTTCCATCTTTGTGGTTATCTCATAATAGTTCGTATCAATAAGGTTATGGTCCGCAGGATTGAAATCTTATCTTAAAAAATGCTACTTAAAATTTAACACTCATAAATTTTAATGTCTTCAAACGGAATATTACACTGGATGTTAATCTATTTACGAACAATGTGAGATGAGCACTTAGTTTTTTACAATATTTAATGCGGATTTGCTTGATTTCTTCTGCACAATTAGTACTTTGAACTTTTGTGGGTGTCGTGATTGAGACCATGCTAAGGAACGTTGGTAATTATTCTATGTTGTTCTAAAATTTTTGAAGAATTTCTAAATTAGCTTTGCTAACAGTATTCTATAACTGTATGTTATATGTCTAAATGGGTTTAATGGTAAAGATTTATTTATTCCAATTCTATTTCTTGATAAATGTTTTTCAGGTTAGTCACCTGTCTAAGATCACGCGTAGATATTTAGCATCCCAATATTGTGATGTTCCTAAATTATTGAAGTGGTCAAGTTTCCTTTTTTATAGTAAACCTCACGTGTATAGATCTTAGTTCATTAACTGTCTTCATTGCTTTTACCATTTTAAACTAATGCTAACACGGTTTATATATGATAACAATATAGAGGTATGTTACTACCTACTTTTTGTTATGGATAGATCACCTGTAAGTAGCAATTATGGTAATGGATCAATAACCTGTCCTAGTCGATGTTTATGTATCATAAAATGGTAAATTCTATTTAATGCTTCACTAGAAAATACTTGTTAGATATGGAGGACTTGAGTATCTCATAGTAGTGATATGGTAAATACATTTTTAGATTGTAAAGTAGATCTTTATTACATGTTCTATCACACATTTGACTACAAGAAGACAGCAAAACAATACCTTTTACCTCCCAATTTCTTATTAATTTTGTTTACAACTCTATGATTTATTCGATTTTTTATATTTACATCTAAAACCAAACTGATAATTCGAAACAAGTTTCTTTTATTGTATGATAATCATCTCTTTAACAACAGTGTTCCAAAAACTTGTGACAGAATTCGTGATAGACTAATAGACCTGCAAGAACATTACTTGAGAATTTTTACTTGGTTTTGATAACAAAATAATTTGGTTTACTCATTGAACTGGCCTAAGTTGTTGGCATTTTTGTAATATATTCATTGTTATCAAATAAAATCCTATTTCAAAAAAAAAATTTTGAATAACTCCTTGAACACTGTTAATTATATTATTATACATTTAAATAGTTCCTATTATACCCTAATATTTTATAGTATCTTCTTCACTTCTTCTCTTTTAATACACCCACTTTCTGCAATATGTTCCACTTTTTTCCCTATAATGTTTTGTGCCAAATTTATTTAAATGTTAGTGAAATATTTAGAATACCATAAGCAAAGTTGCTAAACTTTTTCTTCATTTATTTAATTATTAGGTTGTGTTACGTTTTGTAAAATAATCAATAAATTCGGAAATATTTATTTATTAGAAAATATTTATAACACTACATATACCTATACAGTTATTTATTAGCAAATTTCATTTGAATTCTAAACATCTAGACTGTATGCTGTTTATTTGAAATTATAATAAATAATAATGACAATAATCTTCTAGAAACTTTACTTACTAGTTCCTAATTGCCAGTTACCTTTCCTGAATTTTGCCTTCGGTATATTTTACATACGAGGGTGGTCCGATAAGTACCCGGCCTTACCTAGAAATGGCGGTAGTTGTTTGAAAAATATTACAGTATTAGAAAATACACAATCTATAAAGCTTATGTTTCAAGGTTGAAGACGCCACGTTGTTTAGTATTTGTTTGGCAGCCATCAATAATGAACGTTTTCAGTGAATTCGTAAAAATGGAGAAAATTGGTCTTCGTTACGTGATACGTGATACTTTCGTTTGAAATGCCTCAGCCCAATCGATATGAAAGCTGAACTGGATTCTATTCTGGGTGAGTATGCTCCTTCGTTTACAACAGTGCAATACTGGGTAGCAGAGTTTAAACGAGGCCGTACGAGCTGCCGAGACGAGCGGTCGACCAAATGAGGTGACGACTCCAGAAATTCTGAAGAAAATTCACAAAGCGGTACTGATCGTCGACTGAAAGTGCGCGAGCTAGCAGACATAGTAGGCATTTCAAAAAGTGCAGTACATCGCATATTATCTGAAAATTTGGACATGAGAAAGCTGTATGCAAGATGGGTGCCGCGTTTGCTCACACTCGAGCAAAAATAGTGTGGTGAAGATGTATCAATTGAGGGTTTAGCGAAGTTTCACAGCAACAAAGCAAAATTTTTGCTCCGTTTCATTACCATGGATGAAACATGGGCCCGTTACTTCACACCCGAGACAAAAGAAAAATCAAAACAATGGACTCAAAAGAGAGAACCGGCTCCAAAGAAGGCGAAGACCGTTTCATCTGCAAGCATGGTAATGGCATCGCTTTTTTGGGATGCGCGTGAAATAATTTTCATTGACTATCTCGAAAAAGGAAAAACTATCAACGGCGAGTATTATGCGAGCTTATTACAACGTTTGAGCGAAGAAATCAAGCAAAAATGGCCGCGTTGGGCTAAGAAGAAAGTGTTGTTTCATCAAGATAATGCATCAACTCACAAATCCGTTATTACAATAGCCAAAATTAATGAATTAAAGTTTGAGTTGCTACCTCATGCACCCTATTCGCCAGATTTAGCCTCTTCGGATTATTTTCTGTTCCCAAACTTGGAAAAATGCCTCAGTGGTCAAAGATTTTCCAACGATGAAGTGATGTCGGCAGTTAATGGCTATTTTGAGGAACAAAGTAGTTCTAATTACAAAAAGGTATCGAACTTATTGAACATCGCTATGAAAAGTGTACAGAACTGAAAGGAGATTATATCGAAAAGTAAATATCTTTCCAAAATTTTTGTGTTTTGTTTGTTGGGCCGGGTACTTCTGAGACCAGCCTCGTATGTATAGCTACTTGAAAAAGATTTTATCTCTGATTTAAACTATCTTTGCTTTTCCCTCTCTTGGGTTTATTTCTTTTTTTAATGATGACATGACTGCGTTTTCAGCTAATTGTATTCTCGTTTACTTTTCCACTTCTTTTCTTTCGGAAAAAGGATTTATTTTCTTCTTTTATGATTAAATTCATCAGCAAAATTCTTGTTCATAAATTCTGTTTTTCATCTTAGTGTAGAAATGTTAATACGTAATTTGTTATAAAATTAGCTTATAAGTCCGTCTGGATCGTTGGAACTGCAATAATTAGCGCAAGTTTCGTGCTAGAAAAAAAGGGTGGAATACAAAATATTTTTTACTTAGTAGTAAAGTATTGGTCTTAAATACCATATTATACCAGTTCTGGGTTACCTTAGATAATACACCAGCTTATTTTTTGTCTTATTTCAAATTTATAGTTTTGCCAGATGTTCTTTTTTCTTATATATATATGTTTTTAGAAATTATTCTTTTCCTTTAGTTCGAACGACTGTTTCGGAAATTTTATTTATTTATTTATTAATCAGATACCTTGATGTACGTTGTCAAGTTTCGGAAACATTAAAGTATAATCTCATGCTGCTGGAAACTTTTTTTCAATTTTAAGCGATGAAGAAGTTTTATATGGAGATAATTATTTGTACTTAACTTAGTCGTACATACTTGACCACGACAATATAAGACGGTATATGGAAAGGTACCCTGAAAAGTCTGTTACTTTTTGATATGAACTATTTGAAGCATTGGCAGCAGCTAATATTTCATTTAATACAGTGTATAATCCAGGGCTAAAAATTTTTGAAGGAAATACAACACATACAGACCCCAATTCATGCCAACTCAATACATTTTCTGATGAAAATCAATACACCTGAGTAAGTGCAGACGTGACATCCGATATAACGGGTTACAATTTTGTTAATATAGTTGTCAGAAGTTTACATCTCATCATAGTAGAACATGAAAATGCAGAATTAATATTCGAAATAATTCTGAAGGCGTGAATGACGTATTTTTTCTAAACGTAACAAGTAGAGATGCTAAAATAGACTAGCTGCTAAAAATATTTATTGAAACATGTTTCATATTACTTGCTTTGAAGATAGTTTACGTTTTATTTGCGAATTTATTCGCCATCTTCAACAATTTTTTGAAGAATGTGACCTCAAGCTAATGTACTTTCCGGTACATATTTTGCACATGGAAAAGAGTATCTTTTCACTATGAGTTAAAAAGCATTAAACAAATAATTTAACTTCTATATTTAAATCCTCTTATTATAACAAGCTTATTAAACTTAGATAAAATTATAAAATACTCAAAAAGTCAAAATATAAATTTTGCGGAATCAATAAATACTCTATATGCCACAGTCACTAAATTAAAACTATATAGGAATCTAACACATCGACTTTCCGATACAGTCTATGCAATACTTAAAGAAATTCCCTGTCTCTTAAAAATATTTTGTGAAAAAGACCAATTTAGACATCTAAAACGTATTGTCATCGAAAAGAACTTAATTCGTCGGAGAAAATCTTAATGAGTTTACAAATAGATTCAGCACTGTAACTACATTCTTAAGCACTCGAAAAAGTACATTATTTACACTCAGTAAAAAAGTAGAGAAGTAAATTATAGATTCTGTAAAAGTACAATAACATGAATTTAAGATATTTTTGTGAATACCTCGAATGTATGTTGCATTAAAATTAAATGCTATAAAAGAATTTTAAAAATATATTTTAGGTCAATAAAAATACTTCGTTTCTGGTACATTTTTGCTTTATAATATATTTACTTGGTGACAGATATTTTAATGTGAAATATTTCCTGTAATAACTTATTTGATTTTATTTTACGTGTAAAATTCACAGTGATTTATGTTTATAGGACGTTTTCGTATAAAATAAACTCTACATATATTTTAATGTTACGAAATTTAGTAGTAGAACTTGCGATAGTAATAAAACGCATACAATATTAATAACGTAAAGAGTTTTAACTGTTTTATATAGGAACTTTCGGATTTTTAAACTTGCCGTCGATATTTTTATAGATTCAAAGGAGGTAGGCTACGTAATTCTATCCAAAATAATATCTTTAGTACCTTTATTTTACAACACTTAAGGTGAAATTCCAGATACCCATGAGGTTTCTTAGGTGTTCGGTGATGATAAGGAATTCAATAAAATGTACCATAAGTGTATGTAAAAATGTATATGCATGTATACAATACGTATGTTATTCAAATTGACTGTCCTTAAAAGGACTTTCCTTAGAACGTTTCGACGAGATCTCACTCATCTTCTTCGACTAGATTTTATTCTGCTTGAAACAGGTCAGTTTATATTTATAAATGATAAAATGGTGTTACGCTCCGCATATATAATAATTTTTTATATCATGTTCTTTTAAATTAGTTTATTTTAATTTAAAAATAATTCGATTTTCAATTCATAAATTATTATTTATTTTGACCTTTTTGTGCTATATACAAATGCAGGAATCTTTTGTTTTCGTCACGTATGGTCACACTGTAATAAACGAACCCCTACCGCGTCGTTTTCTAGGAAGCCGAATACCTGAAAATTTACAACCTTTTTGTGACTAGTAACTTTCCATTGAATCATATTTAATATTAATGCTATTGTATTGACTTCTAAATGCAATTAGAGATCAAATATTAATCCTTCTATTTTTCACACACGATACATGTCTATTATTCTGTCTAGATGTCTATCTGCTTGCTACTTGTATTGATATTGACATCACACTTTTAATTAATGCAAATCTTTTAGCGCGCCAATTTCTAGCGTGCCTGTTCTCTTTCCCCATTGGTTAATTCAAACATGACCAGTATCCTACCCCTTAGCCTACGGGTTGTTTCTTAAAAGCCCATGCGTGTAAGACACAGAGACTTCTTCTCCGGCCATGACCAAGTCCACACGCATCACTTGCGCGAGGTCGTACAGTTAAGTTGGTTATTTTGCGACCGCAAAATATACCTAACATCCTGGCCCAGGATATACACACACAAACCGCAAGTACTTTACCTATCGTCCGATACATATTTTAATCTAACCCTTTTTTATATTTTCTTAAAGAGCTTTATATCTCTAGATTCACTTTTATTACAGCTTTGCCATTACGCTTATCTCATTTTATTTGTTGCTCTCGATTTTATTAATTATCTTTATTTAATATACTCAAGTTTAAAGAATTAAATTAGTGAATAAAATTTTTTTAAGAACAATCCGATTGTTTTATTTCCATTAATATCTTTCTTTCAACTTGGCGCACGTCCTGGACTTTTGATGCTCATTATACACAATTACTAATTATTAACTCCTTTCATTACATTACTTTATTTTTTCTTTGCATTTATTACAGCGCTTCAGCTAGCTGGACACGCGTTCGTAATAAATTTACTAACCATCGCGTGCAAATAACTATATTTACTATTAAATAATATTATCCTTTATTATTTATTACCCAACTAAAGGAGGTAATAATGGTAACATAAATTACACATTTAACGAAATCGTCATTTTTAGCTATAGGAATTTCCATATTTCTTATTGCAATTGCCCGAGTAAGGTTAATAATTATAAGAAACTATACCATAATGTATAAATACATATAAAATGAGATAGTACAAAGGGCACTAGGAAAGTTTTGCAATATGACGCAACAATAATGCGTAGGAAGCTGCTTGTTGCTGCATGTCGAGACATGTTCATACGTGCATAGTAGCCGCCGCGCCATGTCAATGGGCTCAGTTATTTATTAGTAATGAGAGTGTAAAGCGCTTGCGATGGCGCCGTGGTCAAGAATTGAGATATGCGTTATAATTTCGTGCGTGGTTTAAACATAGACCAGTGCTTTGAAGGAATAACTCTTGCACTAGGTGATGTTTGACCACATCGCACAACGATTTTCAGGTGGTATAGAGCATTCCAAAGAAGAAATTTAACTGTGGAGGATGCTGAGAGGCCGAGAAGGCCACGAGCATCAGTTACGGAGGAAAACGTTACTACTGTGAGGAAAATACTTGGCGAGGACAGGCGAGTGACCTACCAACAGGTAGAGGGTGCTTCATGCCTAAATGCACCAGCAATTCATTCGATTCTGCATGATCATTTCCACGTGAAGAAATTTTGTTCTCTCTGGGTGCCGCATCAACTGACTAAAGAGCAGATGACACGACGTGTGACTTGGTGGCGGGAGATGCTAGAAAAGTTTAATACTTGGCTGTACTATTACGATGTTCCGACCAAAATTCAAAGTTCAGTGGAATTGTGGAACGCGTCGTTTTTGACACACAGAAGACAGTCATAGCTAAGTAGTATACTGAACGGTGCCTGCCTAAAGTCATTGGATCTATGAAGAACCTGCGGCCAATGTCGAGAATGGACATCTGGTTCCTCCATCACGATAATGCTCCAGCTCACCGCGCCAAAGCCTGAACCTCGACAGGACTGAAATTTCTCGAGCACCCTCCCTACAGTCCCAGATCTTGCTCCCTGCGACTTTGCACTGTTCCCGCATGTGAAAATGAAGCTAAAAGGGAGGCGGTTTTCCAGTAATCAGGACCTTCTGCGGGGTTGGGACAACGAGTGTGCTTTACTCCCGAGTGAAACTTGACAGAACTGTTTAAAGATTGGTTTCGGAGGATGGAGATGTGTATTGAGTATAGAGGAAATTACTTTGAAAAATTAAATAAACATAGCTGCATTGCAAAACTTTCCTAGTACCCTTTGTATATGTATAGATTTGTCTTACGGTGTCTTACGCATTAAATAATAACAGCTTTGAACTACAGCCACTTATTTAAGATAAATAGAATTGAAATTAAAAAAACATTGTTATTCAAAATGTTATTCAAACTAATCATCTTCTCTGTTTCTTTTAAATAACATGGCTAAGCAGTGACACGTACTGTATCCATTAGTGTTTCAGTTACTGCCGCAATCGTTGCTTTCTTAAAACTTTCTAACATTGTGCAAGAAGTTTTGCTGGTCATCTCTCCAAAACGGTTCACGATAATCAAGCGGATTTTTATCGGAGCGCTAATTTTCGACTGCAATAAACCGCAATAAATAGAAAGTATTAGACAGACACTAAAGATTTTGATTGAAACACGCAAGCAATAACGTTTTGCTGCAGCTCAAAAAACTCTGAGATATTACAAAAACAAGGTGATATTTTGTTTAGTTAAAGTATTACTGAAAATGAAATCAGAATTTCGTGTTAAAACTTTAGGACAAAGCAGTATTCATCATTCTTGAGACCAAAATGTACAAGAAACAATACAATAAAGAAGCTAACGACTTCTGTATTTTGATACAAATAACAAGTCTTATTTGTCGAATAAAAGATACTCTGGAAAGTAAAAAATTGCAACACAAAAGCAGAGCTCGGGAAGTTATTTACCAGGTTAGCGTTTCGTAAGGCAATGCTTAGAAACGCTCTGCCGATCAAGAAGCTGAGGTATTGTAAGTATTTTATTAGTACATTTTCAATGATTAAATCTATGGTCCCTGCAAAGCACCTAGTGACTATATATGTAGCTACGTATGTATATACATACAGTTTTTATGTTTTACAAGATTTGCTTTTATAAACGTACTACAAGAATTATACATAAAAAGTATTTTTACATAACAATTCTTCTTTCATTTTTTGAACAAGTCAACAAACATTTATTTATTATTTATATTAGGTGCGCAACTAAGTTCTCGCTGTTTGTCAAGAGATAGCTCCAGTAGTAAGTGCTGGTCGATTGTGACATAACCAAAGCGTCATAAACCAAGCTTAGACATATGGTAAACAAACCTCTTTGACACATTAGTGATTTTGTTTTTGCGTCATATACTTTTGGTTGTGTGAAAACATCCGATTTTTTGCCAAATAATCTTCATTTGCGGGAAATATTGCTTTTCTTCTTTCATTCGAAGAAAACGGCAGCTGAAGCGTATCGAGAACTCCAAAAAGTTTACGGAGATGCTGCTCTAAGTGAAACAACGTGTCGTGATTGGTTCCGTCGCTTCAATGACGGTGATTTCGATGTTGACGACCGTTCGCCTGAAGGAAGATCAAAAACCTTCGAAGACGCTGAATTGGAGCCATTGCTCGATGAAGATCCGTGCCAAACGCAAAAAGAGCTTGCTTCAGTATTAGGAGTTACCCGCCAAGCCATTTCCCAGCGATTGCATGCGTTGGGAATGATTCAAAAACAAGGAACTTGGGTTCCTTATGATTTGAAGCCAAAAGACGTTGAGCGTCGTTTTTTCGCCTGTGAACAATTGCTCCAGGGGCAAAAAGGAAGGGTTTTCTTCATCGCATCGTTACGGGTGATGAAAAATGGATTCATTACAGCAACCCAAAGAGAACAAAATCATGGGGACAGCCCGGTCATGCTTCTACGTCGTCGGTTCGGCCGAATATTCACGCTGCGAAGGTTTTGCTATGTATTTGGTGAGACCAGCTATTGAAACCGAACAAAACCATCATTGAGGAACGGTATCGAACTCAATTGATGCGATTGAGCCGAGCACTGTGCGAAAAGCGGCTACAATACCAGCAGAGGCACCAGAAAGTGATTCTACAGCATGACAACGCTCAGCCGCATGTTGCCAAACCCGTTGAAACCTACTTAGAAACGCTCAAATGGGAGGTCCTACCCCACCCGCCATATTCCCCAGATATTGCGCCGTCCGATTATTACTTGTTCCGTTCGAAGGCACATGGTCTGGCTAAACAGCACTTCCGCTCATATGAAGACATCTCAAAATGGCTTGATTCGTGGATAGCCTCAAAAGACGAACACTTCTACCGTGACGGTATTCGAGCTCTGTCAGAAAGATGTGAAAAAAGTTGCCGCTAGCGATGGGCAATATTCAAAATATTGCCGATCGGAAATATTTTAAATGATTCATTTGTAAACATTTTTTCACAATAAAGTTGCATTTTCATCAAAAAAACAGCGAGAACTTAGTAGCGCACCTAATATTATTATAAAATTACATTAAAATATAATAATAACGTTAAATAAGATATAAATATCAAAAATATTATCGCAAAAATCAATGCAATAACTTTATCCAACCAGTTTATAAGATTTAATTTCCTTTTCTCACTTATCTAATGATAATACTAAAATGTGTACCTATACACTTATATCTTTTTATAATTCCAATACTAAGAATTACGGCTGTGAGATGATTGATTGTTGATAGAAAAGAATAAAATTCCCATGCGCTGCTTCTGGTCCATTCACTGAAATGATTAATGTTTTTTTAATAACCTACTGTTCGTTAGAAAAATATAAATGTATATGTATACGTGTATATGACTATTATAATACATATATTGTACATCATATTGCTTATTATGATTGTGTTTTGAAAGTCCATTTTAATCGGGCATGCAATATTAAAAAGCAATTACACCAGATCTAATAATATTGAAATATATAATTAAATGTATATTAATCCATCAAAAAGAAATTTCTATGTTGTGTTGTGCACTTAAAAACGGAATTGTAATATGGAACACAAACGTTGTTGATCTTTATTATTATAAAATTACATATTCCTTACATTCAGTTGGAATTGTGTGTAATTATATATTAAATTGTTCACACAATATCGACTGATTTTGATATATTTATATATTATGTGCATATGGTATAAATTACCATGTAATAATAGTGTACAGGTTTTGTAATGGTAGGGTATATATCTGGATGTAACTATTATGATAATAGCTTTATTATGTTCGTGTCTAGTCTATCGAAATATGAGCTTGCCTACTACAAATGTGATCTGTATTAGGAACGGAAAATATATTGCTTCAAAATTAGCTATTTTACCGTAACGATATATGTATATATATATATATATATATATATATATATACACGTGTATATCAGAAATTCACGGATAATCGTCATGTAGGACGATTCTATGATTAATTGGGTCGATAATCTTCATATTATATTATCAGTAAGTAGTTAAGGCACACGACGTCGTCAATATTGAAAATGCGCAACAAAAACTATTGCCAATTTTTTCAAATTTTCTCTGTAAAATCATATTTTTTACTGTCAAATAAAATTATGCCAAACTACGTTGGTGTAGTTTACCAATATTTTGCCTTACTAAACATTTCTTTAATTGCTTTTTTACGTTAATGTACATAGCAACCTCGCTCAGAATATAAAGTTTGACGTTTGTCTTCCTCTGGGCTGGAACGGCATCACTGGGATAACTGCCGACGTTTCGTACCCACTAGTATAGGACATCTTCAGGGCTCAACTACTGCTACTGTTTGTTGCACTGAAACTGACACCAGTCAGTCAGGTAAAAGACGAATATGCAATGCGATATCCACACCGGCAGCACCCACATGTCAGTACATTTAAAAGATTGGATCGGAGACTTCATGAAACAGGTACATTTGTCTCTAGTTAACGTGATACAGGTAGACCAAGACACCGTCATACAATCCAGGTTGAAGAAATTTTTGGATATTCCGAGTAAGACAACAGTTCTTTCAGAGCTTACGGAAAGCCTTTTAAGGCAATTTCATATTACAAAAGTACAACCATTATACGAAAGTGACAAATACAAAGAATAATGTTTCGCAACACAATTTTAAATAAAATTCAAGGAGATTCAAACATTTTATCACTTATATTATGGAGTGACAAATGCATATGTACAAGAAATTATGTCTTCAGCAGAAAATTTGGACACCAAAGAATGCTTTTTGTAAAAGTTTGGATAGGTATCTTAAACCTTCAAGTAGAACCAATATTTCTTCCGAATAGACTAAATACAATTGAATATGTAAATGTGTTGGAGGAAGTTATTAATGATGTTCTATTAAATGTCATAGCCAACGTGCATAATGGTGCATAATACAAGAATTACAAGAGCATAGTAGAAGAAACGTTTTCTAGATAAGTGGGTCGAGACAAATGAACTAATGTTATGGCCTACGAAGTCATCAGGTATAAGTCCTTGACCACAAAGGCTACAGTTTTATCTGAAGGTCAATGGCTATCAGTTAGAGTACTTACTTTAATTATCATTATTATTGTTGTTTTCGTTTGACATAAATAAAACTCGTATTTTATCATATCATTTCTACAGATTTATTGATAGTTTTATACCATGGTATAATAGTTTTTTGTATAGGATTAAATGTCGTGGTTTCTGATCCGAGCCATTCTTGATTTGTCTTCTATTTTCCTTCGATATCACATCATTTCTACTACGAGCTTCTGCTTATTTTTTTTTAATATCCTGATCTATGATTCTGAACTATATATTAGCATTGGCATTGGCATTATCTGTTTTTTACGTTTTTTACTATCTCAAATATTTCTTCCTTATAATAATAATAATAATATGTTCATATTCTTTCCAGCATATTACATCCTTATCGTTATTTGCATCGTTACTCCCAGGTAGTTAAAATTGTTTACCTGCCATAATTCTATATTTTTATTACTGGTGATTGTTACCTGCTCTTCCTCAAAATAGAATTGAATAAATTTCTGAAATATGCACTCATCGCATTTTCTGAAAATCATTTCATATTTTCGTACTTTGTGATTTATGCCTTTTCTTGCTTTCTTCAGTAGAACAGAATTAGGCAAAATAAACTGAATATATATGACTGTTTTACTTCTTTCATCATTTCAAATATTTTTCAGGTATTCTACTCCGTTCTAGTAGTTCTTGGTATTTCTGTAAAAGTTCTTTTTATTTTTCAAGAAAATATAATTTTAAAAATAAGCAGTCGATAATTAATATTTCTATATAATTAATATAACCCAAATAGTGTAAATATGCATGATAAATAAGTTTAATCATTTTTTTAGACTTTCGAAAATATAAGTAATGCAGATGAGAGATGTTTCATCAGTGTGCAAACGAAATGTAAAAGAAATAACACGGAAAATAGAGCAAGGACATGGTGTGCTACCAAAAAATGTATTTCTTCGATCTGCAACTTTGTATTGTTATCTGATCTTTGAACAATAGTAATATAAAATCCAAGTCTAAGGTATCGGTTCTAGCGTCATTCATTTATAATTAAGGTAATACTTATATAAGTTCTTTAACAATAGAAAGAATGTCGAATGAATTAACCTTTTATAAGATTTTTATAATAAATATTTTATTGTATATATTCGCTATTTAATTTATAGAAAGGAATTTATTCCCGTGCAACTTTGTTGTTTCATTACTGTAACATATTGCATTACTGACTAAAATTTTTTAGAGGATTCTGTAAAAATACTTATCGCATTCTGTTCCATTTAATCACAGTCGAAATAAAGGATTTAACCCATTTATTTTTCCCTGTCTTAATTTTTCTCGTTGCTATGAATTAATTCAGTCTTCACTCGAAATACGAATTAACTAGCTCCATAAACACAATAAAATGCCACAATAAAAGAAAGCGAAAGGTATATAAAACGCAGAGTGCAATGACGCATTTTTCACCACCTCAACAGTTCACTAAAGCGACCAGCCTTTGCCAAGAACAATAAAAATTTTCGCCTGAATTTTTATTGTCGGAGTTTACGGTTGCAAGTTGAACGATAAAATCATTGAAATTGTACAAAAGTCGACGAGGACATAAAGACCTACGAAAATATTATTGCCTCAGTTGTTTTTCTTTATTTATCTTATCTCATATCGCCAAGACCTGTATTCTTTTCTTCCCTAGTTTATTGTTGTTGTTAACCTATTTGCGCCTAAAATTATGTGCAAAATAATTGCCATTCTTTTTAAAAAGCAAACGATATATTTGTTGAAGAAATAAAGCATAAAATTCCAATTTAAATATAGAATTTTGTTATTCTTATTATTATACTTTGCTCAAGAATGAATATCTTTATATTTTTGTGTTCTAAAATTTTACTTTTAACCGAAATTCTTTATTTTCAAAATTATAGGCAATCAAATTAAAAAATATGAAAACCATTAAAGTTAAGACCAATAATATGTCGATGGATTATAATACAATCCTTTTCCGAATTTTGCTGTGCGCTAGTCATAAGATTTTCAGACTTTTTGAACTATCAATCTAGCAAACAAAATTTAGTAGATAGCTTTTTAGCAACTCCCTTGAACGTAATAGAAAAGCCTAAATAGCGACACCACGTTTACAATCTTTTTGATACGAAAACCGTTAACCTCCATTAGTATTATGGTAACTGCTAATTATATTTTTTTGCAATGTAAAGTGTGATTTTGAGGATTTAGAATATTTGTAAATTAAAATCCTCATTCATCTGTTATATAATTTTCTATTGGTTAAGAGAATTTTATTATATATTGTATAAGAGTGATAATAAGCAATCGAGGCATTCGAATAATTACACCTGAAAAAAACATGTACTTCAATTATTCAAAATTTGAAGGTTATATTAACTGTATAAATACCAAGTAAAATGTTTTGACTAAATTTTCATAGACGTTTTAACATATTAGTATAAAGTGCTTAAATAACGGTAATATTTAATTAAGTCAACGTATGTACATATGTATGTATTTATTATTTGTATAAAATTATTTAAAAGTGTTAAAATTGGTATAAATACAGGCTGGTCAAAAATTCACGAATAAGCGTCAGGTAAAATGATTCTATGATTAATTCTGAGTCGACAATCCTAATACAGAAATGTATTGTCATTAGTTAAGCCATACAAATTTTAAAAGCGTAGATTTGGCAATATGGTACAATTAATCACTGAAGGTTGATATATAACCCCTTGCCACATTAATTTTCGAATTCTGTATACGTATTTCGACAACTAAGTTGTCATCATCAGCAGATAATTAAAAAGAGTCGCACCCGGTAAACTATGGCGAAAAATACCCGTAGGAAAACAAACTCCGTACGAAAACAAACTCCGTACGCGATCCGTTCCGCTGAGAACCAAAATGTACACTGTATGGTACAAAACCATCAATAAATCAGTAGGAATAATACGACAAAATACGAGTTTTGTTTAAGTGTAATCAAAATAGCAATAATAATGGTAATTAATGTAAATGCTGTAGCTAGTAGCTTGAAGTCAAAACTGTAGCTTTATGGTCATGGAGTCGTATTGGGTGACCATGCAGAGTTAATGTTAATGAAAATGTTACTTCAACCAATCTCTTGTAATTATTGCATTACGAGATGGTACACCATCGTGTATGTAATACATGTCTGACATTTAATGGAACATTATTATTCCTCCCCATCCATTACTTCCTCCAGCATGTTTACGCATTTATTTGCATTTTGTTTATTCTGAAGAAATATTGGTTCTACAATTTAAAAGCTTAAGATGCCTAGCCAAACAGTCGCAGAAAACTTTCTATTGTGTCCAAATTTTCGAACAGCTCTGAGATTTTCATCCGCCCAAAAATGGAAATCGTGACTGTTGAAGACATCATCTCTTGTAAACATTCGTCATCCCATAAAATAAATGATAACATGTTTGAATCTACTTGAATTTGTTCAAAATTGTGTCGCAAATCATTATTGTTTTCCAATTGTTATTTTCGTACAATAGTTATAGTTTTATAACATGAAACGGTCTTAAAAGGCTTCCCAAAAGTACTGTAAGAACTGTTATTTTACTTGGAATGTTTATTTCCTGGCCTACTTGTATAATGCTGTAAGTAGGGGCTTGATGAAGAATATTAAAAATTCCCTCAACTTGGACCGTACGGCGATGTCTTGGTCATACCTTTATTTAGAAAAAGAAACTTAGAATAATTAACAATAATTATCCTAGAATCCGGTGCTCCGCCTGTGGCACTACACCGGATGTAACCTAACCTTAATTTTTAGTTACTACAAAGTTAACTATCTAAATCTAAACTAGTCTTATCTAAAGCTCTAAATGGGGCCTAGTCCGCGTTCTGCTTAAATATTATCCACAGTTCCGCTCCTACCCTGCGGATGTAGTCCGCACCTTACAAATCTCATTCACTAAAATGTCCAATATTCTGTCATTGCTTGGTCATACAGGTAGACGAAGACATCGTCGTTAACTGGGAGCGATTGTAGTATGGGCATTTCCATTGCAAAACTCAAATACCGTAAACATATCAGCGTTTACGTTGGAAGTGTACATTACAAATTGCTTGAGATACCACGAAAATAAAGTAAGTAATGGAAGCGAAAATAATGAACGTAAACTAACAAACATCAAAATTTGTATTCTGAGCCAAGGTTGCCATATTTACTTTAACGTAAAAAGCAATCAAAGAAATGTTTGATTAAGGCAAAATATTGGCATAAAACGATTAAATAATATTCCATAATTTCAAAATTTGAAAGAATTGGAAATATTTTTTGTCGCACATTTTCAACATTGATGGTCTTGTGTGACAGTACCACATTTCTGTATTAGAATTGTCGACTCAGAATTAATCATACAATCGCCCCATCTGACTGTTATCCGTGTAGTTCTGACCATCGTATACAATCAGTTGTTCAGTGAAAGTAGGTACAAAAAGCTATGTAGTGCAAAATAGATACAAGAAGAAACCGATATGCGTTAAAATGATATAGGCTTTACAATATATATATATATATATATATATATATATATATATATATATATATATGTATATATAATATGTATATATATATATAATATGTATATATATATATATATATATATATATATATATATTACTTATTGTATGTTTGACGAAATGAAAATAATTACACGTTTCAAAAGTATATAACTTTAAAAGGAAAATATTAAAGAATCATTGGTGATAATACACGCATCAAAAGTTTAAAAATATTTATTTTCAATAATAAATAATTTCGTTAAATAGAGACAAAGAATTGATAATGTTAATAATATTTTGTAACTTTTTTAACAGATAAATAAATATTATATATTTACGATAAAGTGCAGTATTATTGATAACGCTTTATTAAATCTTATACAAAAAATTCAAATTATCTAGAAAAAAAGAAAATATTTTAATGATATAATTTAGTTGCTTAATAATATAATATTGAAAGAAATATTTTTTTCTTATATTATAACTTATAGTTAAAAAAATAGTAAAAAAAGTTTTATTATAATTTTTCATGGATTAATTGCGCATTTAACTACACGTATTTGCGCATCCTGTGAGGTGTGGTTTCAAACAACCATATCCCGGGATAAGGGAAAACATTAAGTAAAGTTACTAGCTTTCATTAATGATAAATAATCTTTCTTAAGTAATATAAACAATTTTGATACAGTGAGAAATTGTATACTATTCAAATTTATTTCACATAATTCATCATTTTACATTGAAAATATGACAGAGAAGTAATACAATTAAATTTAAATATATTTTTTTTTATTTTATCTATTTTATTGTCAAGATACGAAACGATAATTTTTTCGTATTTCTACTTTAATCCAGAAATTTTCCTTTTAAAGAGAAGTTAATAAGTATTTCCCCTTGTTCTAAAAACAACAAAATTTTGATAGCGCGCACAAAATTTCATATACAGGCACTGCGTAACGTAAATATTAACCAATTAAAATGCCAGAGTTAACGTAAGCTCTAAACTTGCAATTTATGAACATACAAACGAAAGCAGGTATGTACACATATGTATGTATATGTAACATATTTAATTTAATTAAGCTTTAATATCAGCAAGAGTGGGCGACCCATTTCATTACTACGGTGTTACATTCTTTCTTGCATTACCGTTGGTTTTAATTAAAAACTAGTAAATGTCGATGAGAGTGTGATTCGTTGTAGATATTTTAATAATAAATGGTGATACTATATTCTATGGGTCATAATAATGTCTCCATAATATTACCATTATAATAAAAATCAATACATGACATTTAAAAAAGTAGATTACATTTGTAAGCACTTGAATATTGATCTTTGTCCTACATACATAGATTTCTGATTAGTTAATGATAGTCTATTTGTATTAGTATATTTTATATTTTATGAAAATAACGAATACATTTGACAAATTATTTTGAACAATATAGATTGGTTTCTTAAATTATATAATCTTCTAGTCTTAAATAAATTTAAATTCATTTGTATAATTTCTTATAGTGTTGTTCATGTGTACACAAAGAACACTACCACACACATTGTAACAGAGGTAATTTCTTTAATTTCTTTATACAAAACTCTCCAATGAAACAAACTCTACATGAATTTGTATGGGGGCTATCGCCAAATTTACCACCTGAAGTACATTTGGTTTCAAGTAAATATGTCACTAACACAAATTATAAAATTATAGTTAATAACATGATAGAAACACTAAATTTATCAAAAGCTATCTTTAATCTTTAAGCAGCACTATTGGAAATATTTACGCAATATTTAATAAACTGGAGTAAGTATCCTAACGAGTTTTAATAGGCTTTTGATTCAGCGTAAGTTATTAAAAATGTATTCTAAAGAAGCTATGGATATAAAATCATACAACAAGTAAATAACAATTTAAAAAACAATGTGGACCAGGATTGCAGTGTCAACATATCACGTTATAAATATGCTTTTTATCGTTAACTGGTGATCTTTTTCAATACTCAAAGAGTCTCAAAACGTCAACGAGTTACCATTGAAAATATAGAAGAATACCTTAATTTTACATCTTGCAAATTATTCACGCAAATAGAACGACAGTACTGATTTTCATTATCTGACAATAATTAAGCTTTCATTTTTTTCGTTACTCCTTGTAGTTTGTAAATTCACGGATACAGTCTTATTTATTTCTAAAGTTATTCAATTAAAAAGATCCATGCAGCAGCATTATTTCATCATTCATTATGATTAATTTCAAATAACATGTAAATCTAAACTTGTAATCTTTTCCACAAAAATTGAATTGTTGATTAGTTACTTAAAAGCAACGTAATAAATAAACATACGTGTATAATTCGATAGTATAGCACTAAGAAGTAGTACGATTTTGTTACTACTCATTTATTCCGAATTACTCTAAATATTAAGTAATATAGCCTGTTTCCGGAATGGTTTCCAGTAAATTTAATCTTAAGAAAATTTCAATGGATTCCCATTATCTAAATATAAAAAACCTTTAAGTGATATACTTTATGTGTTGAATTCCATACTTTTATTCTTATAGTATATGTAGTGCATACATATACATATGTACTTTTACGTACTTACATAAGCATGTATAAACAAGGTAACGGTATATGAACGCGCTCCTGAAATCGTGTAACTGTGGAAAATGCTCACGCTAAGAATTTGTTATGCTGATGGATATTTGTCAGCCCGTTCTCTATTTCCCGAGCACGCTTTTTATTCATTTTTTATTCGTCACCTTTAAATTCACCGAGAATCCACATCTTAAAAATGCGGCACGGTTTGTACTATTGGGTTGGCAACTAAGTACTTTCGGTTTTGTAGTATAAAATAAAACACTTTTTTTAAACAAAGAATAGTTTTTAATCAATTATATATTTTCCATTTTATTCAATGACCTTTTGCCATTTTTTTTTCAGCTGCATGATTCCGCGCTCATAAAATTTCTGGTCCTTATCAGCAAAAAACTGAACCAGGTGCGAGTGAAGGTCATCGTCATTTGCGAAAGTATCAGATGGTGCTAGAGCAAGGCTGTATGGGGGATGTGTCATCACTTCCCAGCCAAGCTCCAATAGTTTCCCACGAGTTGCCAAAGATGTGTGAGGCCTTGCATTATCTTGGTGGAAAACTACACCTTTCCGATTTGACAATTCTGGCCGTTTTTCTTTGATTGCTTCATCCAGTTTTATTAATTGTTGACAGTAAACATCAGAATTGATCGTTTGATTCCTTGGAAGCGCTCAAGAAACACAACACCTTTGTAATCCCACCAAACTGACAGCATGATCTTTTTTGGACGCAATTCAGCTTTCGATGTGGTTTGAGCTGGTTTATCGTGTTTGCTCCATGATCGTTTTCGAACTATGTTACTGTACAGGACCCATTTTTCATCACCAGTGATGATTCTTTTTAAGAAAGGGTCGGTTTCATTTCGTCTAAGGTGCATATCGCAAAAGTTGATTCTTTGTGTAAAATGAATTTCTTTCAATTCGTGAGGTACCCAAATATCAAGCTTCTTAACTAGCCCAAGACATTTTAAATGTTTTTCAATTGTTGAGTGTGATACATGTAGCCTCTCCGCAACCTCTCGAACAGTTATATGACGATCCTCTTCAATTATCACTTTGATTTGGTCATCATCAACTTCAGTAGGCCGACCAAAACGTTGCTCATCTTTGAGGGAAAAATCTCCAGAACGGAATTTTTTATATCAATTCTGACACGTGCGCTTTGTTAAGCAATTAGCACCATAAACTTCACATGTCTTTTTGTGAGCCGCAGCAGCTTTCTTTCCTTTACGGAAATAAAATAGCAAAATATGTCGAAAATGTTCGTTTCTGCACTACATTTAAAATTAACCCACAACTAATAGCTTTAATAAAAATCACGCACTACTTGCTTCTGAAGTTACGTCAATGTGACTAGTATCACGCGACAAACGGTAAAGTACAGCACTAATATACGTTATACAAAAAATAAAGCAACGCTCTCTATCAGTAAAAACCGAAAGTACTTAGTTGCCAACCCAATACATCGTTTTAAAAGAATACGAATTTATTTTAATTACGAAATCAAAGAGCATTTTCTTTGGATGAAAAAAGGAAACTGGATCAAAAAGTAAATCATAAATTATAAATACATACATATTATACGCAATCGCTACAGCTCAACGTTTCGAAAGGTATTTATATTGTCCATGGCAAGCAAAATAATACATGTAATTTGTAGAAAAACTAGATTTATTTTGGGTTAATAAACTATATTTGTTTTTAAAATAAGTTTTAGCCAGTTGTTTTTAAAAGATAACGTAAAATTCGTAACCGCATAGAACTCCAGTTGTAAGTATCTCCTGAAAAAGCAATAAAAAGAATGCGAAATATTGAGAGCAAAGGAGTTTTTCTTGACAGACCGTAAAAGACAGACCCGTAAATTAATCAATTATATATATATAATATAAACTGTATATGTATATACATATATATATATATATATATATATATATATATATATATATATATATCAGAAACAAAGAAATAATTTTCCAAAATATCTGGAAATTATTAAAATAGCGAAACAAATACTTCATTTAGCACGTCAAATATTTAAACAACGTAATCTGAAAGAGCTGTTGAATCTCGAATTTTACACATTGATTAATTCTTCTTCTTCTTCTTCATTCATTCCACTCGCCCCCGGATTTTTCCTCTGTTCATTCTTCCACCCATCTCTTCCAGTATTTCCTATCACTGGCTAGTATTTTCATTTGATTTCGTGTTTTTCCCTTTCGCTTTCCCATTTCTTCTATCTACTGAATCCATGTCTTTCTCGGTCTTTCTCTCCTTCTTTCGTTCCTGTTCTTGTTTCCATTACTCATTTCGCTAGTAGGTTGTTGGCCATTCTTGTTACATGTCCAAACCAGTACAATATTTTCTTGTTTTTCTTCCTTTCTATATCGTCTTGATTTAGCCATTATCTGATGTCATTTTTTATCTTATCTATCTTTGTCTTCCCTGCTATTTGTCTCAATTGTTTCATCTCTGGTGCTGTCACCGCACTCTCGTGTTTACTTGTACTCACCCAGGACTCGCATTCCTATAACAGCGTTGGTACTGTTAATTTATTGTATACCATTAGTTTTATTTGTGTTTCGATCTCTTTTTCCCAAATATTGTATAATATATTTTTGTGGCCTTCCTTACCCTGTTCTGATTTATGTTCTCATCTAGTTTATTATTTAGTTTTTTCTCTATTAACCACCATTTTCATTCTTTCTTTCTCTTCTCTCCGTGTGTTGACTGATGACTCATTTTTCTTCTTGTGTCCGTGACTGGCACTATATCATCTGCGTATAGCATTACATCGAGTTGGATTGGTAGCATCTGGCTGTATCCTATAGTTGTTTGGAATCTTGCTGTTCTTTTCCTTGTTCATTATCATTAAAAATAGTATCAGGACAAGGCTGTGTCTCTGTTTTATTCCTTTTTTCATCTCATATTTTGCAGGTCCTTTTCCATTCAGTATTACTAGCCATAAACTGTGTTGTACTTTTGCCCATTCTAATTATTTTTTTGGGGCCCCATCTCTTCCATTACTCCCCAGAGTACCGATCTTTCCACTCTGTCAAATGCTGCGTTCAAGTCCATAAACGTAATAAATAATTATTTGTTTGCCACGTTCTCCTTTTCTGTCAGATTTCTTAGTATAAAGATATTATCCGCTTTTCTTCTCCTTCCCTCGCTGCGTATTCTTCGCCTAGTCAATACTTCGCGAGTTTTCTGACTCTTCCTTCTACTATTTCGGTGCATACTTTAAATGCTAAGAACACCAAACAAATAGCTCTCTAATTTTCGTATTCAAATTAGTCTCCTTTTTTGAATATAGGAACTATTAAGTTCTGTTCCCATACTTTAGAGATTTTTTCGTATTCTCTGCTGTTCTACATACCTCCAAAAACCACGTTCTATGTTCCTCACCTACCCATTTAATCATTTCCGAATCTATTTCGTCTGATCCACATGCTTTTCGTAATTTTATCATTTGAAGATCTTCGTCCAGTTCTTCCCTGGTTATTTTTTCTACTTGGTCCTCTATCAGTTTCTCCGTTTGTGATATAGCGACAACCTCTTCCTGTTCAAATTTCTCCATATTGGTAGTATTTCTGTTATTGTGGTCTTTATTTGCTGTGTTCTATCTTTCGCAACCCTTAATTCTTTATTCTTGATCCCTCTCATTCTTCTTATCCTGCTCTAGAAGACTATTATTATTTTCGTATTCTTGATTTAATTCTTCTCTAAATCTTTTTTATTATTATTATTTCTTTTTGCTTCTTTCGCTTTCACCTTCACTTTGTCTCTCTGTTTGATGTATCCCGTCCTATCCTCTTCTATTTTTGTTGTGTTGTATTTTTTTCATTCCTCATTTTTTAATTTTATTATTATTTTCTATTCCAGATTCCACTAAGCTGTTGTTTTCTGTTTTTCTTCTGTTTCCGTGTTTCTACAAATCTGTTCTGCTTCTTTGTGTAATACATGTTTAAATAGTGGGGTGTTCCTCTCTCGCTCGTCTAAAATCCCGGGCGATTTCTCTCTTGATATCTCTGTCGATTGTATAGATTTCTCAATCTTTGAATTTTAATCTTCTTATGGCCTCTTTCCTCTATCTTTTCGCTGAGTTCTAATTTCGAGTCCGCCTTGACCAATCTATGTCCCGTTTCTACATATATATATATATACAATATATATATATATATATTATAAAATCTGTTACAAACATAAATTCACCCTGTATATGTTCTTGGAATAAGTGTGTTTAATTGTTCCTTTGTTCATTTAACGCCCTCTCGTATCTGTTCACCGTAGTTCATAATCAATACGACCGATTTTAAATTGTCGATTACAGATTCCATTCGAACACTTGGTTTAATAGAATTTAACTAATCAAATCATGTAATTATTATCTTCGTATCAATCGAAAATATTCCCGGTGGTTTTGTAATTATTTGGCCACGATATTTGCATACACTTTTTTATTCATGGATAATTATAGAAAAGAAAATGGCGAACCCGTTTCGCTCTCTTCTGTATCCGATTTCAAAGAGTAAAGAAGGCTTATTTTGTGGGAAGAATTAATTACTTTTCAATCAACCGTTGCTGGATTTGAATAAGCAGGTTACGAAATGTTATCGATCTTGCGTTAAAATAGTTAAATCCGGTTGGTAAAAAATCAAATTGCATGTGGTGTATGAAGATTCAAAGTTGAATTTGTATTAGTTGCATTTTATTAAAGAGAAGCTCTTGAATATTGTTATTGTTACCCTCAACGTCAACTGGAGCTTTGTATGCTTGACCTTGTATTACATAGTGGCCCAATTTAAAAAAAAAATTTCTACTTTAACTTCAGAGTTTTTCCTTTGGACACCTGCTAATTGTTATAAATTAAACGTACAGACGTAGTAAAGTTGTAATTAGAATCCCACGCCCATCAAAATGGAAAAACGCTCAACACGCTCAAGAGGTAGAGAGGACATTCGACTGGTCCATCAAGGTTTATTACTACACTAATACCTGGAATAAAGGCGTTAATTAATTCTAAAGACTGTGGTAACACAAGTGCATTTATTTGTTACCATAGTAGTTAATTCGATGCTATTTAAGATCGTACTGGCCCGAAGTAGAAATATCTGAGCCCAGTAAAAATTTATTAAAGTCAGACAACTTAACAAAAGGAAATAGTTAGGTCAGTAAACCATGAAATTAAAATCCGTACTTAACTTTTGTGTCGATAAACAACCTAGTAAATTTAGAAAGTACCTTTATGAAGTTCCCCAACCCACGTATCTACAGCGTACGTTTATTATAATGAATTTAGATTAAAGTTCTACACTTTTACCTCGGGTATGGCGCAAAGCTAATTTCATCTTTTTAATCTTCATCAATAATCTGTTAACTTTCATATCTTGTGCAGCATTGGTCTATGCAGATGATTTTAAGATTTATCTATTATCTTAAACGAATTAGACGTCGCTTGCCTTTAGAATATATTGAACATTATTGAAAAGTACTTGGTCGTAGATCGTAAATGAACTAGGATATACTGGCTAGACATAATATTCTAAGTTATGTTTTCTTTTTTTACTGAACCTACAGTTTTCTTGATATTGTGCCATCCTTCAAACGGAAAGTACAATTTGGCTTCTTAGACATTACTTTTTTTTTAAACATATGTAAACCCTGGAAATACTATTAAAAAATTGCCAGTATAAGAGGCATTTCAAGTTACTTTAGGTATTGGTTAGTATTGGTTAGCAATATAGTTAATAATATAGACCCTAAAATGCTATCTTGAGAGAAACCAGTTTGTTGTGTTCTCCAACGACTTCATCTCTTTAAAATTTCAAATGCAATAAAACGAATTATAGTAACATCTAATATTTCTGTATACATCTAATTTCTAAGTTCTCGTTTCCCGGTTAATATTTAAGTGATCATTTTACTTTTTGACTGACAGTTAGTTAGTCCTTAGCTAACTCATGGTTTTCTCTTGTTGCTTTTAATTCATTTAACCCAATGTAACTAAGTAGTTCAGTGTTTAAAGTAATTAGTATTTCACTGAAAACTTAATTTTTATTATGTTGAAAAATTTATTGCAAGTATTTTTTTGTGTGCTATTTAGTTGCTATTTAGAAAATATCCAATTACGGGCACATGTATTGTATAATTTCGTATGTGAACCAGATATACGTAGAGAAGGGGAAAATAAATTATTAACTTATACTTAACTCAGTTATAATAACATACTTTAGATAGTTAGATAACACTACCAAACTCTATATTTTGCCAATCAAAATATTGATCACTCAATAAATCTGTATAGAGCTTAGCTTTTTTTTTGCACAAGGGACCCTTATCATTAGGGGAATTAATTAACAGAGAGAACGAACGTATTTTGTGGATCGTCTGTTTCAATATTGGCAGAAGGGCTTTCAGAGTTACAATACTATGGCGTCTTATAACATCGTATTAACAAGGAATACCTCCCACTCTCCGCATTTATTTTGAGCTAATAGCACCCTGGAAGCTAAGCGCAGGGATCACTGGATAGTTGGGATACGGGCGTTTATCTTTTTGTCCTATTAAGTGCAGGACTGGACGTGACAAATCTATTACGCTTCTTACGTTTCTTCTTTCCGCTAAATATGTATATCTTTCTTGTAATGTTTGTTCCCAGAATGTGTTCCCAATTAACGAGTCGTTTGATTGGCAGAATAGTAGTATTTTTAGATCATTTTTATTGGTAGTCGACTTTCCATATTCTCCCCTGCAACCCATGCACCTGTTTACATCATCCCCAATCATTACATTATAATTATATACTCGGTTGATTCCCTTATGTCGTCCAGGGTTTCTTGTAGCCCTTGCTAGAACTCAATCATTTTTGCTTCATCACTGCCTTCTATTGGAACATATATCTGAATTATACTTATTTCTTTCTCTCTAAGTCTACTGTTTTACACACTACTCTGGACGATACCAGCGTAAATTTTCTCATTCTTTTATCCAATACACTTGTCACCAATATGCCTATCCTTCTAGAATAGTATAAAGTTTTATTTTGTAATACCTTAGCTTTCTGAAGCCCTGGTTCTTTGTCTCACTTAATCCGAGTGTTTGAAGCCTGTAGTTATCCATTTCTTGGGTTATTTCATATTCTTTTTCGTTTAGTGACGTTATGTTCCACGTGACAATTTTTATTTCCGCACTTTTGTTATATTTATTATACATTCCCTTCCCGGTTTCAATGCCCATGTTGTTTCTGTGTTTTCCGTCCTGCTTCACTCATTTTTCACTATTCCGCTATAAACGCTCCTCTTGAACCAGTTATATGCCTTATCATTTTCGCTTTCTACTTTTTGTTACTTTTAATTCTCGCCCCCCTGTCCTTTCTCTCTTCTCCTCCCGTAGTTCTAATTGGTCCACTGTATATGTCTCTCCATCCATTTACAGTTTATTATAGATCATTTTGTCACGTATCCCCTCTGTCTTGCTTCCTTCATCTATTTGGTTAACTTCCTACGTTACTCTATTATTACCTTTGGGTAACCCTCGTTTATGACTACGTCAGTTTCTTTAAGCTTTTTTATTTTTCTCAGGACCTCCACCCTCTTAATCCATATTTGAAATTCTAGCTATGTTGGTCTTTTTCTATTTCTGTTTTCTCGGCCTAATCTTCTCACTTCTGTTATATCTTGTTCGGGGTTTATTTTTGTTTGTAAGTTTCTCATTGTTTTTCCCACCATTTCCCTTGTCTGTCTGTCTCCTTCTTTTTCTACCTCTTTCAGTCCATGAATAACTATTTTGTTTTTCCTTAGCTTATTCTCCATTCTAACGTTTCTCTCCTCCACACTCTGAAGTTTCAATAGAATTTCCTTCAATTTTTCTTCCATGTTTACGGCCGAAAAAAATCTAAAATACTGCTCGGTCCTTGTTTAGATGGTTGTCTATCAGGCTGCAGAAAGAGCACGCCCACGCCTCAACGGCTAGGAGGTCGCATCCTCTTCTCAACCCGTATTATGTTATTTGTATTCACATTGTTTTATTTCCTACCTGACTGCAGCTTTTCAAATTCTTATATTTAATTCTACTTCCTCGTTTTCCGTATCCGTCACCTTGGCGAGTAGTTTAATAAAATTTTCACCGTTATTTTATTATACTCTTAGCCTCAACTTGTTACTTATGATTTATAATGAAGTATATTATTATTTATATATTTTCCAAAGAGAGTTATTATCTTACAACTATTACATAAAAACTACAAGCAGAAATCGCTTGTGATAACTGGCTTTCGATATCAGCTCTCCGTAATTGTTATCAGTTTCAAGTTCGACGTTATAACTTTATTTGTGCATACACAATCCTCAATGAATATTTCCAGGGAACAAAAACTCAGACAGGCAAGTAATGTACATACTAAAAAGGTTGGTAATATAAACTACTCGAGCAATGAAACACACTAATATATCCACAAATACACAGTAAACCACGACACAAATTATACAAATGAAAAGGTAATTATTTAACCTATAGGAGATCCAGTAATTAAAAAACACAATTGTATGTCTAAACAAAGGTGATTTTGATGGAACTTGTGTTTGATTAACTTAATCACTAAAGATTGATATATAACCCCTTTCCACATTTATTTTCGTAATTCTGTATACGTATTTCGACAACTAAGTTGTCGTCAGCAGATAATTAAGCAGTGTCGCACCTGGAGAACTACGGCAAGAAATACACGTACGAAAAAACTAATTCCGCACACGATCCGTACCGCTGAAAGCCAAGACTCACACTGATCAGTGTGCGTCTTGTGAACGTTTGAAAATTAATGTGAAAAGGGGTTATATATCAACCTTTAGTGATTAATGTCTAAACAAATAAAAACTAAGAATAGCAGAAAGCGCGCATGAGAACTCTACATTAATTATCTAGAAATATAAATAGAAAAGAAAATTCAGAAAGTTAATAATCGCCTAATATTAAGTCCAGTTTGATATCTATAGATATCAATCAATAGGTTCATTTAATATAATTACAAAAATTTCGTGTTGCTATGGATATATCAAATTCCCATAGGAAAGCTAAACAGTTGAAATCCTTCAAAACATATCGAATCCATATTTAGGAATTTCAATAATATTTACACATTTAAATCCAATGCCAATGTAAATTCCATAACAGAGTAAACGTATTATCGAGGTATTTATTTGGTAACCGCTGAATACCATTTACACTATGGAATGACCCGAAAACCGTTTTAGCAAGAATAACTCGAAATCTATTGAAGAAGATCTTATTCTTCATCTCGCTTAAATTTAGAAAATACTAGTTAGGGTAGTCACCATATGTCCTCAGTAATGATTTAGTGTAACGTTTCTTACGAATGTGGTTCTTCCATTCATTTTGAGATATTGAGTTGGAAACGTCGGTGAAGTAAGAAACTCGACAAAAAACTGTAGTGAAGCCCTTTACAAATTCGTCTTATTGGAGGAAACAAGATATACCTACGTTAATCATCGAAGCATTCGTTAATTAAATGAATAATCATATGTCAAATTATGAATATAAAATAATGTATATACATAGGCTATTCACGACAAGAACCGGTACATGACAGTAACAGAACTTTCGAAATGATAAATTCCTTTCGTAAAATACCTAACCACTTACAACAATTATTGGTTTTTTACTATTACGATTGCAGGCCTGAAATAAGATCATTAATGTGATGATATTTTCTATTCTGTCGATATACCGTCATATTTATTATTTGCCTTATATTATTATTACAATTTTTAACTGATAGCTAATCTCTACACTAGAGTGTATAATTTAATAAACTTAACTAATCAAATAACTTAATAAATGAACAAACAAACGATTCAGCTGTTGTAAATTTGTTTGTGTTATAAAATATTTAACAGCCTCGAAGAACGTGCTTACACACCATTTTAATTTGTCATTTAGGCTATAAGTTTATTACATATTATAAAATAAAATAGATAAGATATAGACGTATACGTCTATATCATTTATTATAATTATATATATATATATATATATATATATATATATATATATATTATAATTATATAATTATTATAATAGTTAAATAAATAAAATACGTGATAACTTTAACAATCTGTGTAGTAATAATATTATTCATCAATTGAATTTTTATCATCGAACTAATTCAATATATAAAAAATAAATTTCTTTTAATTTAGGAAAGATGGAAAGAAATCAGTGTAGTGACAGAAACGTTTTTTTTTAATTTGAATTTAAAAGTCATTTATTTCAACAATTTTTTGTAGATTTCGTTTTCGTTTTTCTGTATTTATTTTAATACTGGTTTAACATATATTTCATATATTAATTCCTTGAATTAGCGAAATTTTAATATTTGTTACAATTTAAAAAACATTCGGTTTTATATCAACAATTGAATCAAAGATTTAACATGTAACTATTTAGTCGTACAATATTTTTTCAATAGCCAGGTATACGAAAACGACCAAATATCTTTTGAAAGTAAAGGAATTGTAACCTTTATTTTAAATTTCACAATAGACGTAAGTCACAAATAAATTGTTACCTCGGGCGACTTTCAAAGAATGCCATCCTATTATTATTATCCTTTGAAGTAATACCGCTTTCCCATCATTCGTTTGCCATCTTTTTGATGTACATAATATACTATTTCCAGTGCTTGTTATTTTATAATACATAGATCTTCTGTCTATTACATTGTAATATGAAAGAAAGAAAGAAATATTCTATTTTGTTAGCGTTGACTTTTTGGGAGAAGTAGATAATATATCGTTTCTAGTATTTCTTATTTACATTCATATTCCTATGCCACAAAAAATACATTAAACTTCCTTGTACGATTTGTGGTTGCGTGCTTTGCCCAGATTGACACTGGAAGATCTTACATCATTTTGTTCTGTTCGAATATATATGTAGATGTAGTGTCATTACTATGCGATAGGATGAATATTATTTGTAATGCAGCGTGCATCTAGTCCATCAAATAGATTATGTTTGTTTTTCTTAGTATTCGATGGAAGTTATAGAAAATGCATGGAAAAATTTCCACTTGCTCGTTAAAGACTTCCTCCTGTATCTTAATAGACCCTCCATATATAGTTTACTGCATAATATTTGCATGAATGTGTAAAATAACCTTCTCAAATCTTGTAGTAAAAGCAGTCAAACATGTATGGCAAGTAAATTAAATATTTCTCATAATTAAACATTTCTCGATAAATAATCAAATATATTAAGCAATTTTTATGCTCAACGACTAATTAATACTCAATTAGACTTTTATTCGAAACCAGGTATTTCTATATATTTTTAAATTTATCCCAAATTTATATCAAAACTAAACGCCTTTATGCTGGTTTAATTTGATTTTTGTGTGTTCCATATAATTTTCTATTGTTTTAATAGTGTCCACGTTTGCGCTGAAGTAATTGCAACTAACACTGTAATTGATATACAGCTGGATAATTATTATTGTATATATTATATATATATTGTATATGTATGTATGCCGTTAACGTTATTCACAGGCATGGATAGGAAAAAGTCGCTAACAAAAAATGAGCTACAATGTTGGTAGAAAATCAGTTTCATATCTCTGATGAAAGTAGTGATTTTTATAAAGAATCTGAATCCGCAAGTGATTAAAACAAATGACGGAAAGGCAACTGAAGAAGAAAATTAAAAAATGCAGATTCCTTTAGTCTGTATGTTATAGCTGAAAGTAAATAAAAATTGTGTACCCTAAAAATGAAGTTTTAGTAACTATTTTCATCTTTTTTATTTTTATATATCTGTCCATGTACCAACGAAAGAACTCAGATAAATAAACAATCGAGGAGAAATTGATAAAGATGAAATCCAAGCTGTGCTTGGATGCATGTTCTATAATCATGTTCTGCAAACCAGTGACTATTGGCCTACTCATCTTTCTTTGAACAATATAGTCGTACAAGCAGCAACATCAAGAGATAAATTTAAAATTATATCTTTGAAATGTATTTTTACATCACCAACGAAACCAGAAAAGTATTTCAAAACTTGTTATATTGACAACGTATTCCAAAGAATGAATTCCCAGAAATGCCGTCAGGACCATAGACGAATCTTTAACCAAATTCAAACGGCACAAGAAAACCTAGTGAAAAAGGAATTAAAGTGTGGCTTAGATCAGATTGCTTTATAGGATATATGTACATACGATTTTAATACCTACACAAGTCTTAAAACTGACTGTTTAAATGGGACTCTTGGCGAGCACGTAATAAACAAACTAATCTCTACAACGAGAATATATATAAAAAATATATAACCTTCAGTTCTGATCGCTCTTTCATTTCGATCACTCTGCTACAGAATCTAGATTATGCCGCAGTGGAAACTTGAAATTAAAGTAGAAAAAATATACTTAAAGTCAAGGGTAAGCTAAAAAGTAGTGAATATGTGTTACAACGAAGTAAAGATGGAAAGTGGACTGCTTTTTGCGAAGTGGTAAAATACAAAATATATCCTTCTATACCTTCTAATAGATATTGTAGATGCAAAATAGATCCTCCTATACTGCCCAATTAATGGAAAGGAATGTATAAGCAATATTATATGTCCAAAAATGGTTGTACTGTACAGAAAGATTATGGGAGAGGTTGATCTAGCTGATCCGGTGATGAGATTATGCGAACTAGGTCGTAACTCTTATGAATGGTGGACGGCAGTTTTCTACCTCCTGATCACGATAGTGATTGTTAATGGACTATCTATAAAGGGAAGACCAAGAAAATAATTGAAGAATTTTAAATACAAATCAAGTAAATATCTAACATTTGTTGAAGAAAATAGGAAGTTCTATAATACTAAAAACAAAAAAAGAAAGAAATTTACGTCAAATGAATACAAACTCTCTTTAATTAAAATGATATTTAATGTTTTTTTAATTCTTGCTTATTTTGATTGATACTCGTGCTAAAGATATTATATAGTTTAATTCTCAATAACCTTTCGTAGATAATAAAATTATAATTGAGAACGTATATTTGTTTCTGGCAATATTTGCTTGCATTTGGGTATATATTCAAATCTCGCTATATTACATTTAATATAACAAAGTATTTCCCAAATGGAAGTGGGATTACTGGATATGTACATATACTATAAACTTTAGTGATATTTCCTAGTTAATAAAGTTGTAATGAAGAAGGTACAGCATGGCATTATATCCAAGCATTTTCTTGTGCATGAGATACATGAGAAAATCGAAATTTTTTTAAATAAAAACAGAAGCTTACTATTTTGGCAAAATTCATTTATTTTATTCGGTGTTTTCACGGTCTTTCTGCGCTTAGATGCTTCCATTCAGAAACCTTGAACAAATCTTTCTCGATCCCAAATGCCGTGTCAAATTGCAATGAATTGAATCTTTGGAAATATTTAATTCCATTCCCATGTATCGCAGTGAGGATTTCGGCTCATTTCTGATACATTCACACACAAGTTCCATGTTGCTTTTCGTAACCACAGATTTTTTGCACCAGGATGTTCGTTGTCATTTATATCCGTACAACCGTCTTTAAATCATCTATACCACTCATACATACTCGTACGTAATAAACAGGCATCACCATACACTTGTTTCATCAAATTAAACGTTTAAATAAACGATTTACCGACTTTAAAACAGAACCTGATATTTGCTCTTTGCTCAAAATTCGTTTTTCGACCAATACCAAATACATAGTTACTCTATGCGCAATTTCTCTGTATTTAATGATGCAAATGTCATGATATTTTGACATAACATTGGTGAAAGACCTACCTTAGCTGGCGCTACTAAGAATTACTATTTAGAAAAGATCGGTTTCCTCTGCGACAGACTGTGCATTTTCATTATGTTTAATGTAACGGTGTATTTTTAAAACAAAAGATTTTGGTGGTCCACCAACTAGGTGACAAGTATATCCCGGTTTTAAGTTCTGAACTACCTCAAACATCGATAGGATTTATTTCAACCTAAACTTCGTTTAACCTATTGTAAAATAAGTACTTGAAAATAATTCTGTAGTAATAATGGGCGAGCTATATAAATCACAATCTTAAGTCATTCTCTATAAGACTGTAAGTAACAGTTATTTTTCTGTATGCTACTAAAAATTTAAACTAGTCTGTTAAATTAGTATGTACATATGTATATCAAGGTTTCAGTAATGCGCTTAATCGTATCTAGTTGCTTTGAATCTCTTTAATCGCTTAAATTTACCTTAATTATTTAACAGTCCATTTACCAGATGACTAAGATGCTCTTGACGCTTAGTAGTTAACTTTCGGAACAGACTTCACAATAAGGACATTATTTGCACTGGATTCATAGCACTTTACTTAAAAATTTCTGCACTTGAATTATTGACCGTACCCCTTGATTTAGTACCATAAATTTCATTCGATTTTAAAATAGATTTATTCAAAGTAATTTACTGTCTAGCATTATTCGCTATTTCCAAATTTTTTTCTTAGTTTCTAATGTTATTCTCTTGTCTTAATAGTAGCCAAGTTATTTAACATAGCCGTCTTGAAGTCACTGCACATTTACTATTTATCAGGTTTACGCAAATAGAATTTGATGAATGTACAGCATCAGTTAAAGGAGCAAAGTCGCTCAGAAATTCAAGGAATATTTGATAGCATTTCTATATTTTTGAAAATTGTCTAAATACATATATATACACTACCGCTCATGGAAGAATCGACAGCAACTGTCAAGCAACAAGAAGAAAAAAAATAAAAAATGTCAACGAAATTGAACAAAAATTAATATTTATTGATTTTTTTATATAATAAAAATTAAAATTCATGGAACTTATTCCTAATATACTTATATATTATATTAATTATATTTTCTTTTCATCGAAGAAACCACCGTTCGCGGCGATTACAGCTTCTGTTATTCGGGGCATTCTTTCTATTAATTTTCTTATTACATCTGGTGTAATGTTATTCCATTCTTTTTGTAAAATATTTCAAAGTTTTTCCTTCGATGCTGGACATTTCTTTCTAACTCTTCTATCGAGTTCATATTTTCATTTTTCTCCGCCAAAAGCTAATTTCTAAAAAATGACGTGTGTTCGGGGTCATCATCTCGCATAAATTCAAAATTATTATCGATTAATCCCAGCCAGGCCTGACGGTAAGACGTGATTTTCCAAAATTTCTCGGTAATTCTTCTTTCTCATAATACCATTTATTTTTATCAAATCTCCAATTCCGGCTAATGAAAAACAGCCCCAGACTACAACAGAACCACCCCCGTGTTTCACCGTTCTAGCTATGCAATCTGGCAACATTTTGTCTCGCATCGATCGTGTGACGAAAATTCTTCTCTTTTGCCCGAACACTTCATATTTCGATTCGTCACTCCACAGTACGTTCTTCCACTCATCCAATTACGGTGTAACCTTGCCCATTAAAGTCGTTTTTGCTTATTTCCGCGTCATAAAAATGGTTTCCTTAATTCAACCCGACCGCGTAAATTTGCTTCCACTAATCGTCGTTTCACTGTATTCACAGAAATTTTTTAGCGTGGCCCCGATTAAATTCGGCTGTTATTTCTGGTGCTGTTAATTTTATATTTCTTTTGCTAATTAATTTAGTTCTTTAGTCGTCAGCTTTGGAAGACCTCTCGATGGTTCCGGCCGATTACGGTCTTCCAGACTGTCAGTTTCTTGAAACCGAGGAATTGTGAAATTCATTGTCGACTTTTTCGCCAATACCGCGAACTGAATACTCCTCACGATGCTGATCGTGTTCTATTATCAAGCAGCTTTCCCCATAGTATTTTGTGAACAGAAATTACACTATTCGCTTACAAAATAGACAACTTCACACAAGCACGTTCAGTGATCTACTGATAGGCACAAGGAGGTAGTAATAGGGTAACCGACTTTAGGTAAATTTCTAGACTTTAGTCCTTTCTTAATGACTGTAACACTAATCCTGACTATATATAGTTGAAATTATCGTAGAATGCTACAATGCTATTGAGATGCAATATCAGGTAATTATAGTTATTGTTATACAAAATTGTTTCTATTATTTGGAGAATATATACAAATACAACACCTATTTAAATTATAAGCCTTCTTAAGGATAAAATATAATAATACTATCGTTATGTATTAGCATTAATATAATTTTTATGACCATTATATAAAATTTAATCAAGTGTCCATACTTCCATAAGAGGGAGTGTATATATATTTATGTATATGTATTTCGACAATTTTCAAATAGCATATATATATATATATATATATGTTCAAATAATATTAGAATCTCGGGTTCTCCGCGATGTTGGGCAAAAGTTTCGTTGACATCTCAATCACCTTCTTCCGGAGTTATTTCGTAGTGAAGCATCAACAAGTTTGTTATTGTTTGTAGCCTTTTATCTTCTAATTCTCATAATTTCCTCAATTAGTAACAGAATTGAACTATTTCCGTTAATAGTCATATTTGTACGTATTTACATATACAGTTAATATTGTAAGTGTGTTTCTAGTTTCTTTGTAATTCTCTCAATTAATGTTTGAATGTACTGTAGACCTGGTCGTTCACAAAACACTTGTTTAATTACTTGCACTTTATTCATGTTATTAAACTTTAATCATTGTCTTGCTCATCTATTATAATACTCACCCCTCTGGCCCTAATATTTAAATACATATATAGTTTCGACAAAGGAGGTTTTTTGTTTAACAATTAAGGAAAAAGAAATTGTTGGAAAAAAATAATGTCTAGATTAATTCGCGAAAATGTACTTGACAAGGTATCACTCGTCGTTTAGCAATTTTTGACTATCGGTTGAATACAGTTGTCATCATTTATTACAACTTTCCTTCTATCAAGATAAATTTCTAATATAAGGGAAAGTGTTTTGACAACACTGGGGCAATTTAAAGAGAATTATTAGAAAAGATTAATTAATTTATACACGAGGTTTTCCAAAGATAGGTATGTTCATGAAATGAAGCTGGAATTGATTTATGTATATACCGCCATCGACATCATTCAGTTTCTGTGTAACTTCTTTTATTCACCCACTTAAACTAAATTAAATGTGTAAATCAATGCATACTTCATATTGCATTTTACCTATTCACTTGTTTAAGTAAGAAGTGACATTCATGTATTTGTCAAGTATTTGGAAACACCAGTGATGTATGATTTCACTCAAATACGTTCTTTTCACGCACCAGATGGAAATCAAAAAATATTTGTGCATGAGTGATTAGCAGCTTATTCCAAATAAATACAACACCTTAACTCTCTGGACATATACGTAATACATTAAAAGATTTCTAGATGGCCTATTTTTCCTCGTAATCCTAAATTGGTCGATAATAATGTTTACCTCCCATGATCCTTAGATGATCGCGATGACCAAATTATGGACACCTAGAAAATAAACTTCATTAAATATGAGCTTATATTTTTCTATTTATTGATAGCTTTAGAAATATTTCGATGGTACGAAGTATTTTACTTACCTGAACTTTTTTTTAATGTTACGATATATAGTAATGGAACGAATAGGCTATAGAACACTGTATAGTGTTAAATACAATTATGTCTAATCGACAATGAACAAGCTAATACGAAAAATTATTATTAATTTGTTTTACAAAACAATTAAATTAAATATTCAAATTGCGTTCTGGAAGACTGGAAGCGAAAATAGAAAATATACGCATTCATACATATATTCCCTAACAGAATATTAATATTTTTGGAATCTAGGATAAATTGTTTCAGGACAAGTGCTTCGCTTTCCATAATGGATTCCATACACTGATGATTAATCTTTGGTACTACGTATATCTTCTCCACAATAAGAACGAGAGATTCAAACTAAACGATATTTCTGAGAATCAGCAACCATTAATAAATAGCAAACGATATACATATGTACAGCATTCAAAGGCGAAATCATTCTTTCTTAATTACAGTTTTTTTTACTTGAGGTTACCTAAAATAATTAACTGATTAGTTATGAATTCTCATCAAGACATAATTACGAATACAGCAGAATTGTATTATTGAAATAAATTATTTTTCTTTCTCCCCTGTAATTATAAAAAAGGACTCAATAGCATCAATGACAGATGGTATAATTTTCCATTTAATTCATTTTTATTGCGAGAAAATTGAAGTAGGTTTAAATAGTCGACAAATACAATCCTTTAGCGAACTGCTAATATGAGAAAGATGGTTATAATTACGATACTATTCTTGTAGTTCGATGAATAAATACGTTCTAAAAATTTGATACGGAATTTATTGTAGGTTAAATTACAATTATAATCGTCTGATATTAGTAGGCTATTACTAAATAAACTTTAATGAAAATTTAATTAAGGAAAGCTAGTACGTTACTGATTTAATTAATGTCCGCGTGAAATTACTAATGGTTGTATAATTATACGAGGGCGAATTAGTAAATAGTGAATCTGACGAATGAGGGCAGCACTAATAAAGAAACTTATTTGTTTTCCAACTTGGCAATCTGTCAAAACATAACTGCTAAAACTGGCCTTTATTCCGATCGCAAGGCGCATGTTATTTGAATAAAAAGTGAATGTTTTTAGCTTGTCTTAAAACATGGAAAAAGTGAAGTATGGATCAGTGATTTAAGTTTTGTAAAAAATAAATCAAACAATGTAAACAAAGCCAAATTGAAATCTAGTTACGATGACAAATCATCATCGATTGCAGCTATAAAACGATGGCCGACTAAGTTTGAACGTGGGCAAACCAGTACAATTTATTAACACATAATGGACGCCCAAAAAAGTCTGTATTTCAGAGATTATTAAAAAAGTACACGATATAGTGCGAAACGATCGTTGAATAGAGTTACGTAAAGTAGTAAAGACCTTACAGATTGCATTTTCTTCAAGATAATGTACTCACTTTGTCATTTTAATGACAAGATTTCATAACTACATTTCTCACTGCCTCAGCGCCCAGCTCATTCGCCAGATTTGACGCCCTCAGTTTTTTTCCAACACAGAAAGTTAGCGCGATGATAAGGAATTTGCATTGAATGAGGAGGCAATCTCTGAAACTAAGGCATATTTCAAACGGTTTGATAAAATTATTTTTCTAAATGAATGAAAAGACTTGAATATCGGTAGAATAAATGTAATGAATTCGTTCTAAAATGAAACAATTTTTTCTAAGAAATTTGTGTTGTCTAGGCTCAGTAATTACCGATCAGTTCTCGTAGTTTCCATTGGATTTCGGGTTCATAGTTAACATACGACATAGTGTTTACGGAATATGCCTAGAATATGTACATAGTAAAAAATAATTTTTTAAGGTAAGAATTAATATGGTTTGACAATTTTGCAGAAGTTATTCATGATTGATTCATCTTGGTTTCCGGGACAGAACCGCATCCTCGGTAACTTGTGCTGCCAATGTTTCGTATTCAATTTCATAAGACATCTCTCAGAGCTCAACTGTTGCTACTGCTGTCATTGTTGCATGCAAATTGTGAGTTTCACGAGACATCAGCAACATAAGTACCGAGAACACGGTTCGAAGTTGAAAGCCAAAATTAAGTAAACAACAATTAATATTTCTGAGGATAATTCTTCATTACAAATATTTTATATGAAAAGTATTTTAGAATGTATTCTTTTTTCTTTCAAATATAATACATTAGTAGTAAATAAATGGGTAGATGTATAGAGTATTCTTAAATAAATGACATTCATGCAAAACCATACAATACAATAACAATGTACATATACCATACATACATATATATTGTTATGATTCAAATTTATGAGAAGAATTAATTACTTTGTTCACTTATCAAGCATATTAAATGGAACAAACCTCGTATACATTTGGTGCATATCGTATTGAATATAATTATCTATATTTTATTCTATATGAATTGCATTAAACCTGATTTATTACAATGTACTTACTTAATAAACTTAAAATTTTAAATGATAGCGTAGGTATAGTTTATACGTGCCAATATATTTGATAAAAGCATTAGAACCATTTTTTCGGTCAAGTTTATTTTATCAATGTTAAGTAATGTTGTAGAGATTTTTTTAGGATATCCTTATGTATTATAGTACGTAGTTATAAGAACCTAGAACATACTTATTCAGAACCAATTTATACACACTATGTATATATATATATGTATATATAAATATATGCTAATATGAGTAGATAGTAGGATATCTTAAACGTCTTAAAGACTCAGCATTGTATAAGTTTCAAAAGAAAGTGTTAGAATAATTGAAAGAAGATATTGTTGTGAGGATATATTAGTTTTAAAGAAATACTTATATCAGTGTTTAAAGAGGCATAACAAGTCAAATATACATGAATTCAACATATACCTAAAACATATAATTAAAAAAAGATATTATAACATTCATCATATGAATAGATGTTCCATAATGTAATTCTAGATAGTTAGTGTAAAGTGTATTTATATTTACGAATTAATTTTTAATTCAATTTTCACATGTACTTATTAAAAAAATATGTATTCATGTAAGGAGGATTTAAAATACAAAAGATGTGTACCTAGGCAATATAAATACTTAGATTATGAAAATCCTACTTACTTTCTTAATTAAAAAAATAAAATTTATTTAATTTTTCCTATAAATATATTATTAGTGTTTTGTTCGTTTCCATGTAAAATATCCACATCCGATCGTATTCTGTCCAATATTTATATATAAATACAATTATTTCTGGAAATATATTCATTGGCACTTTAGTAAATGCCCAACAAATATGTAGAAATATTCGAATAGTAATACCTGTGAACGTAGATGTTAATGTAACATATCATTTTAAGAATCAGGTTATGTCAATTTAAAACATACTTTAATGAATAATTTAAATTTATAATAAACATAGTGATTATAAGTACTAAAAAATCGTGAACTAATATTGGTAAAAACAGTTATAGATAAAAAACTATAATATTAGTAAAATATTAAAAACAAGTATAAAGTATAAGTATATGTTGTATAAAGCACATATAAATTTATATCAAATGAATATCTGAAGTTTGATACAAAATTTACTAAGAATTACTTTGTGAAGCGTTTCCTAGGAATATGAAAAGTAAGCCGTAGAAATATACTTGTATATGAAGACGAGGACATGACGAATGTTATGGGTTCTTAAATAATATAAGTTGTATTCTTAGTTTAAGATTATCCCAAGTTTATTTTTGTGATTATTATTGTTCAATCTTATTTGATATATAATTTAATTTAATCAAAAGCCCCATAGTCGAATACATTTTATTCGAGATTGCAATCATAATACAGATTTCTTGAATATCGATAATTTAATAATCATTAAAGTCAGTATATCAAAATAACAATTTTAAAAAATATATATAAAAATAATACACAATCATTCATATACATAAAAATAAGTAAACTGTTATGCCCCAAACTCTATGGTTGATAGTAAAAATATAACACTACTCTTACTTTAAATGATCCTATGCCTGGCCTCCAGAGTACTAGAGCTAGCTCAAAACGTCTCGGAAAGTTAGGGGGATTTCTTGTATAATTAGTATAATTAGACAAAAAAGCCCCACAGTATTGTTTCCCTGAAAGATACTTGTCAATACTGAGGCAAAGAGGATCCGCAAAAGAATACCTTCCTTTTCTTTACTATCTTGAAACCCATAGATACCTAATTGTTTGATAAAAGAGCTATGAACTTGGGAAAATAAATTTACTCCCAGTGAGAAAGCGAAAAAAAACTAATAATTCCAGTAGCCGAATCTGGTTTATTTATTCACAGACAAAATAAATTTAAAAATTTTGTTTATATACTTGATTTTCCAATTCATATTGACTATTGGTGCAACAAATACGGTAAATTTAACCCTATTTTCATCCACTGAAATGTCAAAAAATACTTCTCAAATCTAAATTGACCAAGAGTATCTTTTTAATAAAACAATGAGATTAGTAATCCGATGTGGTTAGTCTTACAATTACATCTTGCAACCGGATTTTTATTTGTTTATCAACTTCCTTTTTTTAATATTTGACATTTTTCTGGTTCATTCGTAAACACAGTATTTTATTTTCGAGGATAATTTTACTAGTTATTTTCGTCTCTTTTATCTTCTTCGGGTTATGTAATATTCCTTCTCTCAAATATTTGGGTTTTCCTACGTCTAAATAATTTATATCTAATTACACTAAATATTTCAAGCCGTAATAAATTAAATTATATATAACATAGTAACCATTTCTCGCACTATACTTCTGACCAGAAAGCCGCCTTATTTGAAGGGGTGCACATAATTGATATTATATCTGGAAATCGTATAAATAATACCAAGAAAATTTCTCTGTAATTTATCTGGATTTAATAATTATAGCGTGTCTAGAAATTATACAAAATAATTCAATATTTTCAACAGTAAGCCAACCAAATAATGTTCACATAACTTACAGCAAAAACAAGACCTCGGCAACTAATGAATAGTTTACAAAAATCGATTTACTATTGTCTCACAATCTATAAAATTATTTAATATTGTTCTTCTAATATGATTAGAACAATTTAATATTATACCGAACAATTGAAAACAGTCTTTTTATTTCGATGATTATATTGCGAAAATCCCTTTTTGAAACTAATCTTTCAAAACAGTCATGATAATATCTTCCAAGTATAAAGATTGTGAAAGAAATGAAGAAAAAATATTGCTAATACATATATATATATATAATCCAAATCAATAAAATTCGTCGGGTATTCGGTCAACTGTTAAGAAAATTAAAAAATTAAAAAACAATCATTTGTTTTATCCTCTATATTTCGCTATAAATTTATAGCTTCCTCAGGAGTTCTAAAAAACTATAACATGTACAATATTTTAATCATGCTCACAATTATTATCTTTTTATTACAAAAACTAGATTAATTTAAAAAATTCTTTAAAAAATTAAAATGTGGTTTGTCATACTAAATACTAATAAATAAAGTTATATACTATTGTACTAGCGTCAGTGGTAAGTAAAGGTCACACAAATAATTTACGTTTGAAACTAAATCATTTTACGTGTGAAATCCTAAAAAAGGGGGAACCTTTTTTCTCCGAAAAATGCTAGATTTTAAAAGAACTAATATACGAGGTGCATAACAAAAACAAAAAATATATGAATGTGGTGAAGAATTGATCCGTGTGAACTGATTTTCATTCTATTAAATTACAATAAATAGTACTTAGTTGGTTGATATCAGATTTATAATTAATGGTGTTAGGATGTTTACAGATGTGAACCATTTCCAAGAATATTCTTTTCTTGTAATTACTCTCTATCTCTAAAATGACCGGATTATTAAAATCGAAATTGTGATCTTTATTTTTTACATGTGTGGCCAAGGCACACGAGTTCTTACCTAGTTTGCAATCACTTATGTGCTGAGTCACCCTTTGTTTTATAGATTGTGATGTGTGTTACCTTTCAAACCCGGTCTCATGTTAAAGTACGTTGATGATATTATTTGTTCTGTACCGCACAATATTCTAGAGGAAACTCTATATATATAGAGATCACATTCCTTCGCAATTGTTGACAATCTAATTACACAATCATTTATAACAATTCATAGTCACCTTGTCCTGAAATAAATGATTAGTCAAATACACCGGTGTTTGGTAAAACTTTTTGTATAGACGAATTCTACATTTTCTGAAACTAATATATATATATATATATATATATATATATATATATCTGTGTGTATATATATATACTTAATGAGTTGAGAGGTAGAGCATGAACAATACTTGCTACTAAAATATTCTCTTTTATATCAGAACGTGTTTCCAATAGACATTAAAAATTTGCATATTGACCATCACAATAATTCATCAATCTAATTCACTAAATACTACATATAATAATAAATTTTCTATCGTATAAGTTCAGCAATCACGGCTACGTATTCTTTAACAATCAAAGTTCAGTGTTAAAGCTATCACATCAATCAACGGAAAAGTCAGGGCGACATCCATAGTTCCAATATTTACCAATATAAGGTTCAGCATCAATCGAGTGCTTTATCTTGAAACAATTATCTATAGAAAACGGAAAGACTGTGCTTGCGCCCTACTGAAAATCATCAGGGAGAGAGTTTGTTTTGAATGCTTGCTTAATAGTAAATGGAAAATATAAAGCAACTGATATTTATAAAGAAAAACGGATTTCTTTTGGTAAATATTTTATGTTTGTTCATAATTAAATATTTAAAAATATCAATTAATGAAAAGTTGTTATACTAAAGAATAAATAAAACACTTTGTCTAAATTTCGCACTATATTATATATTAACTGCAATTAGTTTCGTCCGTTAGACCATTATGAAGCTTGACTTAATAATGTCCTAACAGATAATCTCTCAACAATAAACAAGTTGTTATTCATTAAATAAGTTTATTATGGTGACGTAGCACTTGTATAGATCAAAGTTGATGAAAACTACTTACTCTAAGTCCTTCTTGATGTATTGGGTTGGCAACTAAGTACTTTCGGTTATTACTGATAGAGAGCGTTGCTTTATTTTTTGTATAACGTATGTTAGCGCTGAACTTTACCGTTTGTCGCGTTAGCCACATTGACGTAACTTCAGAAGCAAGTAGTGCGTGATTTTTATTAAAGCTATTAGTTGTGGGTTAATTTTAAATGGAGTGCAAAAACGAACATTTTCGACATATTTTACTATTTTATTTCCGTAAAGGAAAGAAAGCTGCTGCGGCTTACAAAAAGATGTGTGAAGTTTATTGTGCTAATTGCTTAACAGAGCGCACGTGTCAGAATTGTTATAAAAAATTCCGTTCTGGAGATTTTTCCCTCAAAGACGAGCAACGTTCTGGTCGGCCTACTGAAGTTGATGATGACCAAATCAAAGTGATAATTGAAGAGGATCGTCATATAACTGTTCGAGAAGTTGCGGAGAGGCTACATGTATCGCACACAACAATTGAAAAACATTTAAAATGTCTTGGGCTAGTCAAGAAGCTTGATATTTGGGTACCTCGCGAATTGAAAGAAATTCATTTAACATAAAGAATCAACTTTTGCGATGTGCACCTTAGACGAAATGAAACAGACCCTTGCTTAAAAAGAATCATCACTGATGATGAAAAAGCAGCTCAAACCACATCGAAAGCTGAATTGCATCCAAAAAAGATAATGCTGTCAGTTTGGTGGGATTACAAAAGTGTTGTGTTTTTTGAGCTGCTTCCAAGGAACCAAGCGATCAATTCTGATGTTTACTGTCAACAATTAATAAAACTGGATGAAGCAATCAAAGAAAAACGACCAGAATTGTCAAATCGGAAAGGTGTAGTTTTCCACCAAGATAATGCAAGGCCTCACACATCTTTGGCAACTCGTGGGAAACTATTGGAGCTTGGCTGGGAAGTGATGCCACATCCCCCATACAGCCCTGATCTAGCACCATCTGATTACCATTTATTTCGAAGTTTGCAGAATTCTTTGAATGGTAAAACTTTCACAAATAACGATGACCTTCACTCGTACCTGGTTCAGTTTTTTGCTGATAAGGACCAGAAATTTTATGAGCGCGGAATCATGCAGCTGAAAGAAAGATGGCAAAAGGTCATTGAATAAAATGGAAAATATATAATTGATTAAAAACTATTCTTTATTTAAAAAAAAGTGTTTTATTTTATACTACAAAACCGAAAGTACTTAGTTGCCAACCCAATATAAAGTGCACATTAGTATTATGTACAATGTTTTATTTACTACATAATATAATTTAAGACAAACTCTTAGAAATTATCAAGACATATTATTGTAAGAAATGTGACTTTCGTCTTTGTTGATGGTCTTGGTCGCACATTATCTTCCATGCTTATACCCCGACGTTTAAATTGCAGAATTTTGGACTTAAACTATTTATTTACACTCCTGCAACTATAAAATCAAATGCTAGACTAAATTTCATTGTTCTAGTAGTTAAGCTTCACTTCCAACAAAATCATCCTCGTAAATCTTAAAAAATCTAAGAAGTCAGATGAAATAAAATGATTAACATATTGATATTTATCTTAGAAGAATGAAGGATTTTTTCAATTAGCAATAGCATATTAAATACAACCAATTTTCAAGACAAATCTAACCGAACAAGTACAATAAATTAACTGCCGTGGTATTAAAGGCTTTGGGATAGTAACCGAAATACATGAATAGGTGATTACTTTATTACCATTGTGTCTATTATTAAATGTTAAATAGCCTATTTATAATCTTTGCCTTCAGGCTCTTTTCATTTCATTTGATTTGTGATATGTGACCAACAAGGAAATGCTGTTAATAAAATTCGTAATTACACGCTTTCTAATTTAACACGAAAAGCTTATCCTTTGTTATAATTTCAAAAACAAATTTCTTTTATTTTCAACCAAAACAATTGCTTTTAATTTCACCCAATGAACAATAGCCCCAGAATTAAATTTACGACTACAATACGCACAGCAGCTGACGTATAAATTTTAAAATTATTATCAGTTGGGTCGCCCTCTAAAGTAAGCAAAACACACCCAGATTTGAGGACCGTCGCATGTGTAGGTTGAAATTATTTATGCGGTGAAAGGTTGTTGATTTTATTCAAATATAATACATTTACGAATAAATTATATATTAGGCTTCAAAGGTCAAAAATAGTCTTACGTATTCAGAAAATTTAATTTTGAAAATTATTTTAGAATATCAATTCTGTTAGAAATGGAGGTTCTAAGATTCTACTAACCTACTATTTCTGTATTTGTTAAATAGGGGCATAAGGGCAAAATTCTTTTCTCCACACATTATATTTACCTTTCTCTTCTATAGAAATGCATATTATTTAATTACAAAAGGAAAGAAAATAGATTATTTGTATCTATGATAAAGAAAAGTGCTTTAAGTAAACTCCCTTCAGAAAAGTATGAGTGTAATCACACTTACAATGCATAATAAGAAAGCGTTGCATCTCAACAAATAAACTGAAATTTGTATATATTTTTAATACTTGGAGTTCAAGGTATACTAACTAACTCTATATAATCATGCTTAATAACAAGGAAAACAATTACTCAAATCAGATTCCAAGTCCGGCTAAATTATTCAATACCAAAATTGAGATAAAATTACATAACTGTGTCGTATATAAATTTAAGTGTAATGTTATTAAGGATTTAAAGCAAACTAAAGTCCTGTATGATAAAACACAAAATCCAAGGCCGGTGATAAACCACTGAACGAAGATCGAACGAAGGAATCTTATTTTTAATGAATTTTAATGAAGCTATTGCAAAAAAAATAAGAAAATTCAAAACACAACACCTACATTCTACTACTGGATGTCTAACAATTAAAACGAAAAGAAATCGCAACAAACTTCTTCAAATGTTGAAAGTCGAAAGATATTTATTTTTATTTACATACGAGGGAGCGCTTTTATATTCGCGGAATGAGCGGGTTGTAGAGGGGTGAGTAGGCGCATTGGGGGCGTGGCCTGTGCAGCGACTCATGATTAGTATAAATACGAAGTTTCATTGTTATTAGACAGTTAGTCTTTGAGCTATCGTCAACTAAGTAACATAATCAGGAGTGAAAAGTGAAATATGGAAAAAATCGAATATCGTGCCGTTATAAAGTTCCTTACCAGGCAAGGAAAATCAGTCGCGACCATAATGAATGAGATGTCATTGGTTTACGGCGACTCTTGTCCAGGGAGCGTTTTTATATTCGCGGAATGGGGGACAAGGGGTGGAAATAAAAAAACCAAATTATTTTTCTTTTTCAATATATTCACCTGCAAGACGGATACATTTTTCACATCTTTCAATTAATTTATTTATACCCTCACAAAAAAATGATTTCTCTTTATCTGCAAAATACGCCGAAACTGCCTCCTTGAGTTCATCATCGGCAGTAAATTTTTTACCCCGCAGCTCTTTTTTCATTTTCGGAAACAGGTAATAATCACTCGGGGCCAGGTCTGGGCTGTAGGGTGGGTGATTCACAATTTCGAAGCCCACCTTATGCAGGGCAGCTAACGCAACGCGGCTCTTGTGGACGAGCGCGTTGTCGTGCAAAAGCAGAACACCTTTTGTCAATTTTCCCCGTCTTTTCTCTTTAATGGCTTCTTTTAGTCGCTCTAATATTGAAGCGTAATATTCTCCGGTTATAGAAACACCTTTATCTTTATAATCAATCAACAATATTCCTTCCGAGTCCCAAAATACCGTTGCCATGGGTTTCCCAGCTGATTGTGACACTTTAAATTTCTTGGGAGGTGCTGTGCCCTTTTTATGCCACTGCATGGAGTCTTGTTTGGACTCAGGTTCATAATAATGAACCCAAGTTTCGTCTCCAGTAACAATTCCACTCAATACATCATCCTTGTCTTCATTACAGAGGTCCAAAAATGCACGCGAACACTCTACGCGCTGTTGTTTTTGCGGCGGCGTGAGCATTCTCGGCACCCATCTTGCGCTGACCTTAGACATGCCGAGATGATCGTGTAGGATTTTAAGAATTGTTGTATCGGATACTCCAACCATTTCTGCGAGTTGTTTCTTCTTTAATCGAGCATCTTCGAGTACAATTTGTTCAACTTTTTGGATAAGTGCTGGCGTGGTCACCTCAATGCTCCTGCCCGGCCTCGGGTCGTCTTCAAGGGATTCCCTTCCTTGTTTAAATAAACTATGCCACTTGTACACCATGGTTTTTCCTGGACAAGAGTCGCCGTAAACCAATGACATCTCATTCATTATGGTCGCGACTGATTTTCCTTGCCTAATAAGGAACTTTATAACGGCACGATATTCGATTTTTTCCACATTTCACTTTTCACACCTGATTATGTTACTTGGTTGACGATAGCTCAAAGACTAACTGTCTGAGTCGCTGCACAGGCCACGCCCCCAATGCGCCTACTCACCCCTCTACAACCCGCTCATTCCGCGAATATAAAAACGCTCCCTCGTATTATATTTAAACATAAGTTTGTATGTACATTGGGCCTTACCGTATCTTCAGGAGAAATAAAGTTAAAATGTGTGAAGAGGCCATAGACTATACCAAGAGTTCTAATTTAAATTTTATTTATTAGTTAAACATGTTTCCGAAGAATCGACAGTACAATCAATTAATATACTAAAACAAATTTTGTTCAGCATAAATATAATGTAAAATCCAGTCAATAAAAAATCAGCGCTTGCTCTTACTTTACACCCCAAAATCAAGTATATTTAACACAGTTTACATAGCATAACTTGAGTGCCAAGATTAATTTTACTTGTTTCTAAATTACATATATGTAAAAAGAAAAGTCTTTTATACATATCTGTGAATGGAATAGTCGAAATATATTACATATATTTTTATCTGAGTGTAACAAATGTATGATCACACATTAAAAGTGATATGGCTATGCTTTAATGACTCAATAACCCAAAACAAAACAAAAATTAAACGATATAAAATCAATTAATCCAAAACATGGTCCCCCCTATGTTTAAAACAATCTCAAATATAATCGTTTTTAAATTTAACTATTTTCTAACCCCGGAGGCTCATTATATTTGTTGTTTTTATTAAAAGAATAATATCATTTTGTAAGACGCCAGTGAAATCTACCCCCTCATTCAATCTAGTTATCGTTTCATGAACATCAGTTAGTCTCACTCGAACGTCTTTATGTATGTTTATATATATAAAGAGAGAGGTAGAGAGATTGATTTCCATAAATCATATCATACAGCTCGGATATGGGTTTTCCATTTGAATTAATACTGTTGTTAGAAGATGGTGCTCCACAAGCTACCTGAAGTCTACCTCAGTCTGTTATGTGTATTTGACTGACGGAATGGCCCACTGGTAAGAACTATAGGCTTTAAAACTAGTTATATATATGTACATACCGTGCTTTCATATTAAAATGCTACAAACACCGTAATATATTATATTCGGGTCTAGGTACCGAATGCCAATCAGAATGTAAAGTGGTGGGGCGCGAGTCAGTCGAATCACAACAACGATTGACTACAGATTACAGATTAAGTAGTTGTTCGAATCTCAAATTAGTGGTGGGGCTGCAGCTAGTACGATCAGTAGTCAGTTATAGTCGAGATTCAAATGACTCGCGCCCCACCACTTTACATTCTGATCGGTATTCGGCAGCTAGACCCGAATATAATGTAGTACAGTTTTCGTAGCGAGATAAAATGAATGCACGGTATATACATATAAACCGACAGTTCAAATCACGATCGGTACGGTACAAGTTCCGTATCATTAAGTACCTGGATGGTAGTTACTTTTCAACGTACCTTTCAGTGTTTAGGAAGGATAAAATCAACATTGTTTCTCCTCTTACGATAAGAGTAATAAAGCTATGGAACATTTTACACCAATTACACATTCCCACTGCTGTGGTTATGATAAGTTGAACAGATCGGCACTTCATTACGCGTGCACCGAAAGCATAGAAGAGGTTTCGTCGCTAATATGTATGCATGTAATACATCTTCGTACGAAGGTGTTCTCATATTACGGCCATTATCTGGCAGAATAAATAACTTTATTTGTGAATTTGCGATTTTAATGTACGACGATGTGTTCGTGAAATGCTTAATTTGCGATAAACCGTTCATGTGCTGGACAAAATACGACTGCAAAAACTGGTGATAGTGGGCAGTGAAAAAAAAAACTGGCTTACGATTTATGTTCAACACTGATAATGTGCAATCTATAGTTTCATTTATTAGATAACGAATCATTTTACTCATTCTGAAATAAAAACGCGCGTAATTAAATTTTGTGCCATCTGCTCGCAAACGTATTGAAAAGAGAATTAAGTCGCAATTGGAAAATAAGAAACTCTGATTATGTGGGGACGAACCGACAGATTGTGAAAGAAATTCTATTGTAAATGTTATATTTTATACAGAAGAATAGTACAAAAATATACTGTCGAAGTCATTTCAAATGTGGAAAAATACATATTTTCGAGAGACCAACTCTTTATGTTTATTGCAGATGGTACCGCAACTATGCGCTCCGTAAGTCTGTCTCTTAAAGGCGACTGGTAACTTCTTACATTACATTACGTGTAAAATTCATGTTTTATATCTTGTAGCAGAAACGAATCGGCCTTGCTATCTAGAGGTTGATGGCTTGATAGTGCAAACAAAAGCAGTGTTCTTCAAAACGTCTAAAAATTCCACAGGCCCGATATCCCCGAACTTCCACACCCGATTTTTAAACGCTGGGGAATGTGGCTAAAGGCAACATTTTATTATTCTCAGCACTTTATAAAAATTAAGTCTGCAGTTTTACAGTTTGACCTTAGAAAAGCAACTGCCATCAAGGAAAGTTAAAATGAATGCTGAAGATGCTGAACTTTAAGCAGATTTACAAATAATTTATAAAAATTACAATGGAAAAGTTGAGGTAATTGATAAATTAGAAAACACTGAACACTGTACAAGCATAACTGCATGCTATCAACAGCGCAAAAATATTAGCGCTATAATCAAAGTAGACAGTGTGATACGGAATTATTAAGAATTTTTAGTAAGAATTATGTTACCGCATTGAAACAAATTTGTATAGGTAGTTAGTGTACAGATCCGTTAAGTATTAATAAACATTTAGTTGCCGAATAGTCGTTCTCTTCATATAAGAACATTTTTCCCCACGGCGACCTCGATTTGCTGAAGCAACTCTGGAAACATTTTATGTTTCAAATATTAAGCCAATCTTAACCTGCGTGTGATTTCACTAAAAATATTGCTTAAAAGGGTGTTTATGTTTCATAAATTACACAAGGTGTTCCAACAAGACATTTCATTTTTAATAGGCTGCCATTTTAACAGTAGACATGACACAACCTGTAACTACTTCAAAGGTGACAAGCAAAACTACGCCATTAATAAAAATGGAACGATATACGCTTCAACAATGCATTGAAATTATTAAAATTCACTACAAAAATGGTGAAAATTTAGCGCTCACAGTTTGCATAACTAAAGGTTTGGGTCGTCGTGAAGCACCTTCTCGATCAGCAATTGTGAAGCTGGTGGAAAAAAATTGAGCTGTTGGGACAAGTTAGTGATGTGAAGAATCGAACTCGTGCACGTCGCTCAAGAACAACTGAGAATATTGCTATTGTAGCCCATAGTATTGAAGAAAACCCAGGTTTGTCCGTTTCTCGTCGATTTTGGGATTGGGCATTTCACAAACGACATTACACTGTACTTTAGGTCTTAAGACGTTTAAAGTTCAGTTAAAGTCAACAACGTCGTGTCTTTGCTGACTGGATACTAGAAATGCATCTAACGGACCCGAAGTTTCATCGAAAAAATCATCTTGAGTGATGAGGCCCATTTTTACCTCAGATGCTAGGTTAACAAGCAGAATTATTGCATTTGGGGATCGGAGAACTCAAGAAATGTTGAAAAGCCTCTCCAACCTCGGTGTGCGACTGTTTGGTCTCTTGGGGTTATTGGACCTTACCTTTACGAAAATGAAGCTGGAGCGACTGTTATGGTGAATGGATTGCACTATCGAACGATGATTAATGATTTTATATGACCGGAATTGGAAGATATTGATGTGGACGACGTTTATTTTCAACGAGACGGCGCTATGTGCCGCACAATTGGGTACCGAGATCTTGTGATTTAATACATTTAGACTATTTTATTTAGGGCTACGTGGAATATAAGCCATATATCAATGGCCCACAATCGATTCAAGACCTCAGAGATGGAATTAGTGAAGTTATCGAGGACATACAGCCCTGCAAGCGTAGCCATGACGGCCATTTGGCTGATATTGTTTTCCATTATTAATGGCATACAATTGAATAAACATACTCGTTTTCATCAAAATGAAACCTCTCATTGGAAGACCCGTTTTATAACTACTTATTGTATTTTATTTACCTACGTACCTAATATTTTCGACAAAAATTGGAAAAGAAATTCATATTTAATATCAGTGGTGTTATGAGAAATGTTCAGGACAGCGTATTCGACAAATAGAAACATATTCGTAATTGAGGATTTGTTTTTAAATATTTAATAAACCTTGTCTATACAAAATAGCGCTAAAGTAACTTTCAGTTCCAGACCAATAATATTAATCGGCTGCCAGCAACATAAAATTTTTTTTTTTATTTTTTTATTTTATTTGTATTTGTATTTTACCAACAGAATTTCTTACATTAATAGGACAAAACCAATCATACATACACACAAATGTGTTCAAGAAGAACAAAAAGTCAATATAAAATTTCCTAAATCATAACTAAACATAATAATTCGTTAAATTCAAGTACCTGACCAAGGAAAAAATATATACATAAAAGTACAGAAACAAGCAGAGAAAAAATGAAAACTTAATTAGTAATTCCCCCTGCTTGTCCTAAATTGCTAGTCTGAGTAATGCTCTCATGGAGTCATTATGAATGTCTCCTGCACAAAATATTTTATTCAAATTACTGCACATTACATATAGAGTAGACTTTAATATTACATTAGTTCTAGAATATATAGTTGTATAAAATAGCGGGCAATGCAATGATGACTAACTTTTTTATTAGACGTCGTGGCATTGCCGGCTACTTTGTACAACTATTGATATTGATAAATATAGACCAAGTTAAGATTTGTTTTATTTAAAGAATACGATACAACTATCTAATAATTTAAAAATTTTAATAAAGAATTTAAATTAACCAGTTTTCTCAGGCTATTGAAACGCTAGGGAACCGTAAATAATAGAAAGCAATATACAAAATAATTTTAATATAATCTTTCTCATTAATTAAATTTTTTTGGAGTTGCTATAAAATTCTTTTAAAATATAATACAAAATTAATAGAGCTAAGCAATACAGTTATTAAATCTATAAAATTTTGAAACACTGGTCAAATATATGTATGTACTTATGTATGTATGTATGTATGATGTACATACATACGAGTAGTTATAATGAATATTCATATCAAACGTTTGTTAACAATTTACATTTTTTGATTTAGGTGAAATATGTAAATCAATTATGTAATACGTAATACTGGTTATAATTCAAATGATTTAAATATCGACATTCGCTACATATAAACAAAGCCGTGACATCGTACTATAAATAAAATTACCATATTGTCATAACCTATCTATGAAAATTATTGTATGTAAAGCTTTTATTTAAATTTGGAAAACATGTTCATGAAAAGAAAATAAAAACAGCTTTTATTAGCCCTTGCACGTTATTCAACATATTAGAAAATGTTCAATTATATAATTCGAAAGTATAGATGTAACTAGTTACTAAGACAAATATAATAGAAATAAAAAACAATTACATTGGTACATGATTGTAACGAGAACCTATGAAAATAGATGAGTAAAAAAGTTATGGGACAGGAAAGCCGGAAGTAGAAAGTAAATTAGATTCAGAAGAACATAGATATTGCGAATAGCAGATTTAGGAAACAAAAGAGAAAAAGAGACAGTTAGCGTCAAGCCGAAAGCATGAAAACGAAGAAAATAATTCCTACGCTCTAAACAAGGCATAAAGAACGAAATTGAAAAGAAAAATTGAAAAACCGACCAAATATAATTAAAGAATATTTATTTTATATATTAATCTAAATTTCATTAATTCATGTTTGTATCACAATATTCAAAAAAGATCTAACTAATCGTTAATTTAAACTAAACAGCAGAAATGTGAGAATTAGAAAAAAAATAGAAAGAATAGTAACCGAGAACTCAATCGATAATCACTTTTTGCTGAACTAAACCCAAATTAAGGTAAGATAACGTCCTGAAAGTTGCGTGACAGTAGGGAAAGACAATAGTTGGATACTGGACGTACTAGCCGTTTGAATTTAAGCTATTTTGAACTATTTTAAACTATAATCGGGAGAACTGTTATTTTCCTTGCTAAAAAAGAGCTGCGAAATAAAACAAAAAGTAAGGTAAAGAACATATGAGAGGTTCCAAAGAAGCAAGACAAGAACCTTTCATGGGAAAAATGAGTCAAGAAGGTGGATGAATCAGAGTCACCTACAGATAGGCATATATAAAGCTGTGAGGGTTGATATCGTAGAAGAAGTTAAAGTTCGACAGAGAGACCTAAGGACTAAATAATCTGAAATTTTTAAGGCTGAATTGCGAAAGCAGTTGAAGCTGCTCTATCCGCACTCTTATAAAAAATCTATTGACCATGCACACAGCAACGCGTGTATATAAATGGCACTTTATAATTAATAAAAACAACTTCTAGTGAACAAATCAATAACTACGATAATCGTTTCACAACCACACAACCCGACAAACTCTGGAATTGAGCGAGACGATCGTTGTTGTCATTGTCATAGTTTGGCAGCAATTGTTTTCAATGATTAATCTATTTTTTTAAATTTAATATTAATACAGCAGATACAACTAGGTCTTAAAGTAATTTTAACTGTACAAATGCAATAAATTATTTAAATTAAATGCTTATGATCCATAAAAGCATTCCTTCTATTTTAATTCTTCTTTTATTACTTCATTGGTAGGTTAGATATTCTACCACTTTTACTGAAGTGAATTTATCTCTGTCGAATTTTTATTTCCGAGTGTTGGTGTTTGTACTTGCTTTCTGCACCATATGTCATTCAGTTAATTTACAGTTTTCAATTCTTGACTCATTTAAAATTTTATAAACTTATCGTAATTCTAATTTGATAGCGTCTCTACAGCTTTCAAATATTTAGTTTCTACATCTAAGTATTTCTGAAATCTGGAAAATGTTGAACGCCTTTCTTCCTATCATACAGCTAGCCCCATTATTGTCACAATTATAAAGTTTTAGCAATAAAATTTAATTTATTAAAATATCTAAAGAAGTCACTACCAAAGAATCAGACGAGTTAATAAAATCTTATATGTTCAATATTTTGAGATTAATATCATAATAAGTATATACTGAAGATGAATATCATAAGAAGAATATGCTAAATAACATTAGGTAATTCCTCCCTATTTTTTTACCCTGTTTACCAAGATGATCAAGGACGTACATGAGAGTTCTTTGGAAGTAATGTAGTATAATATATACTTATTTTCAACTAATCAACAATTCTAGTATTGAATAGATGACAATAATTAATTCACGTAACATGCCTGTATTAGTGATCCCAAAGTGTTCAAGGAGTATTAGAAAAAATTAATTAAAAGTAAAATAACATTGATTACCGTATCCTCGCCTTTATGTGTCACTACTGTCATACTTTTTGAAATCTTTAGTTGATACCTTAGATAATTTTGTCAGTATTTCATACAAGCAGATACACTTGCAAAATCAATGTTTAAAGTTTTCTATAACTCCGACCAGCAATTTAACGTAAGAGGTAAGAACTGTTTATTTTTTCTAAAGCCAACTTCATGTATATATACTTTCACACATATCAGTTCGTTTATGTTTGAAACCCATACCACATAATCTGCCATTTGATATAGTTAGTATCACCACTATCTTGATTGTCTAATCATGGCGAGAACAGTTTTTGACACTTCATGTTCAATTAAAGAATTCTTACGTAACACAAAATAAAGCGTTTTGATAATTTGCACTGCTCTTTTTTTTTGCAATATAAACATTCTTAGTTAATCAGCATTGTATCTTCAATGATGAAATTAATTGGCGACTTAGTAAATAAATAATTTCTGTACACTTGGCTCTTATTTTATTTCAGATTCGTAATTAAATATTAAAATTACGGTAATTATAATTATTACTGAAATTAAATACACAGTTTTTCTCTTCATTTAGCTAGAAAATAAGATACTATTTAATATGCAAATAGTATCGATTTAGGTATCAATTTTATCAACACTGTATATGATTTAATCAATGCATTAATCTAAATGAGCTTAAAATTGAGCTGACTGTGTTCGAAATATGGATCTAAACTAGTCCGAAATATTTTGATGTTAATTCGATTTGAATTATCTGAAGCAAGTCCGAAATGATTCGAGATCGAATCGGATCTCGAACGCTGATCCAAATGCATATCTTTACGGCATTTCAAGTAACATTTACTGATTTGTGTCGCAGCAAATCAATCGCTTCGTTTACACAAATTACAGAAAACAGAAGCAGCGATTGTGAACCTCGGTTCCTATACTTCCAAGTTTATTATTGTTATTAAATTAAATTTAAATGAAAAATAAAATTATTGAAAAATATTTTTCTTATATCTTATATTTAATACCAATGACATTAGTTATTTATTTATTATTTTTGAAAACTATTTTCGGATATACATATTTTTATAATATGAGGGTAGTCGTTTATATTTAGGGAATAGCAAACAAAAAAAAAATGTTGTTATCGAAAATAGTTTTATTGCTATTTAAAATATTCTCCTTGAAAATCAATGCACTTTTGCATTCGTTTAAACCAATCCGAAAAGCATTGCTACCACTGTGAAGGCGGTATCTCCAAAATATGAGTTTTGAATGCCTCAACAACCTCTTCCGGCGTAGAAAACCATTGACCACGAAGTTTATTCTTCACGTGTGGGAACAGAAAGAAATCACAGGGTACTAGAGCAGGGGTATACGGCGGATGGCTCATCAATTCAATGTTTGGTCAAATATTCAATTATTTGAACCGACCCGTGAAAATTCGCATTGTCATGGTGGAGAATTATCTGTCGTTTTCGATTTGTTTTCCTTATTTCTTTAAACACTTTTGGCAAACAAACAGTTATGTACCATTAGGAATTGTCCGTTCTACAACTCTCTAAAAGCACGGTTGCAACGTGACCGGATTTTCCGAAAAAACAAGCGACCATTAGTTTTGATGTGCTTCAAGCGCGAACAACTTCTGTTGGTTTTGGCTCATGTAATACCCACATAGTCGACTGCTGTCTACTATCGGGCTTATACCTATAGATCCAAGATTCATCACCTGTGACGACTTTAAAAATGTTCTTCGAAGCATCGCCATTGTATTTTTTGTGTATTTCTTAACACCAATCGACACGAGTCCTTTTTCGAGCGGTTGTCAAATTATGTGGTACCCAAAGTGAACATAGCTTCTTAACGGCTAAATATTCATGAAGGATCATATGCACGCTAGGGTTACTAATATCTAGAGATGCCTCAATCTCATGGTATGTCACATGACGGTCTTGCGTTATCAATTCAGACACCGCATTAATGTTTTCCGACACAACAATATTTGTGGAACGACCTTCACGAAATTCATCGTCCAAAGAACGCCGTACAAGTTTGAATTAACTATATCAACGATATATTGTAGTTTTCGTTAGTGCTTCATCACCATATCCATATCCACGCCGAAAGTTATGAAACATAATTGCACGAAAATGTTTGAAAGTTAATTCCATTTTTTCGCTGACATAAAATTTTCAAATTACTGTCAACAATAGAAATAGTGACCGAAAAATAAAATTATCACGGTAAATATATTGTCAAAAATGACACGATGAAATCATCGGATCGGAGGCAACACTAACAGTGTTGCCAGTTCCCGAAATATAAGCGGCTACCCTCCTCTTAGCTAGACTATCATCAAAGTGGATTCTACCATTAAATCATGTGCTCTACTAGAGCATTGCATTTGGTTGTTGACATTGATTATTTATTCGTAAAATAATGATTTACTGATTAAATAAACGCTATGTGTAAGATAAACAACTCATATATGAAGCAGTAAAAAGATTTGTTGTGAAAGAATTGCAAAAGTAATAAAATAAACGGTTAAATAAATTTTCCATTTCATGTAAGTTACAATGGAAGTATATCTAATTTTATCCAATGGAATTATATAAACCTTACTTTATATTAGTAATGTGTCACTTTTTTTTATGATGATGTCCAGACAAATACTTGTTACAAGATAAATATTATAAAAGATTTTCTTAATTCATTCTTAATGAATAAGACAACAATACCATAGATTGCATTTCTTATACTTGATTAAACTATTCTAAAGCCTTGCACTGTACTCAATTCACATACACAAATTAAAATGGAAGGTTATATCACTCATTACATTCATTTATTATTACCACTTATATTATTCTTCGAATTAATTTTCAAAGGTACGTAGTCGTTCATTGCATGTGGAAAGATAAGTTATTATGATATTTTCCAATATATTTATTACTATATATCATCTTCATGCGTGTACATGTTCACATTCTTAATTGTCGTGTTAGGTTCTTCTTATTTTTTTTTGTTTCGTAGCCTGTACATGTTTATGAAGGAATCGTGACACTCATGTTTTAGAGTAAGGGATTTTGTAAGAATTATTCGTCTGATTTTACGTTTCGAAATATTACTTTTTAGTTAGTAAATGAATTTTCAACTTTTTGTCGACGAACAGCTTCAGGAGTGTACGAAGCACCTTATTTTCCTTTTTCTTTACTTAGCTGTTACACATATTTAAGGCTTTTTCTCTGTTGAGTATCTACTTTTCTACCATGAAGGGTTAAGATATTTAAATATCTTCTTTTATGAGAGCTTTCTGAAAAAATAGGCGCTATAAGTACCCACCTTAATTAGTCGATTTAAAACACCTAAAGAAGAAAAAGGGGAGATTCTAGAAACTCCGGGAGGTTCTTAGACAGACAAGGATTTTGATTTATTTACTACAAAAACCATAGCGGAAACTACCGAAATTTTTCCGTAATCAAACTTCGTGTACTAACTTGTTACGAAATAGTTATCTTGTCGTTTACTTGATTCTATAATAATATCAATACTTTTTACAATAGTATAGTAATATTTCATTTTCTTATGGGCTAATTTTATGGTAAATGACTTTAGAAATTTAAGTTCGCTGTTTGTCTAATGATAATTATATAGAAACATAATTTCCAAGTCCTCAATTTTTATAAACCTTCTAATTAGCTGCATCAACAGTAAAATTTTGTCTCATTAACTAAAACAAAACTTTTAGAAATATTGATTTTTTAATTCTCACTTATTACTTGTTTTAAGCTAAAAATTGTACACGTGATGGTACAAGCTTAATCGAACATACCTTTATGTGATTGGAATTTATTTAGTTGTTCGTATGACTGATAACTGTTGTTTTATAATATTGATGTCCCCCCCCCCCCCCCATGAGACCCATGCATCACTTAAATCTCCACATTTTTTTGAAATAGCCTTGTCATCTTGGATTACTAACATCAGTGTGATGTCATGTAACGACGAATATAATGAAATATATGTACAGTTGTGCAGCTCTACAAATGTTCTTTAAGAGTAACCCTATATATGTACTCGATACTCGATGTACTTGATATTTCAGTGTATTTGCGAATAGGTATCTGAACAAATTTTTGTATTTTAACTTGTCTGGACTAGTTTTAATGTGATTTTGTCAGGAAAGCATAAAATGTCGTTTAATATACGAAAAATATTAAAACATTCAATTTTACAGGAGTTTTGTTGTAATAATTCTTACAGAAAAATATAGATGTAATTTCCATAGACGTCTAAAAACGTTTGGCTCTTAATGGACTAGATCGGATTAACATGTACAACATTTATTGGCGAACGATATCCTATTCCTTCGTGACGGCAAATCGTAATATCTAAAACATTCTTAATGATATATTGGGTCTGGGAAAAAGTTCGTGGCGTTTTTTCAGTAAAATTCAACTGGTCCCCGCATGGCGCGTGGACGAATTCATTTAAACCGAATATGCTCCATTATTATCGACAATGTTTCGCCATTTTTTTGGTAGATCCATGATCCCATCGGTGAAAAACTTCTGTGGTTTCTGGTCGAAAAACTGAATCAAGTAGTTTTCACAGGCTTCTTTTGAAACCAACTTAATTCCATTGAGAGAGTTCTGCAGAGATCGAAACAGATGATAGTCAGAGGGTGCTATATCCGGACTGTAAGGTGGGTGCATCAAAACTTCCCAACCAAACTCTCTCAATTTTTGACGGGTCATCAAAGAAGTGTGTGGTCGGACGTTGTCATGATGGAAGACAACACCTTTCCTATTAATCAATTCGGGCCGTTTTCTTTCAATCGCCTGGCGTAATCTCTCTAGTTGTGCACAGTAGAGTTGAGAATCAATCGTCTGACCAGTTGGAAGTAGCTCGTAGTGGACGATTCCCCTTCAGTCCCACCATACACACAGCATCACTTTTTTTGGCGTCAATGTTGGCTTAGCGAACGCTTGTGACGGCTCACCATCCTTTATCCACGATCTTTTACACTTCCGATTATCGTACGTAATCCATTTTTCATCTCCGGTTATTAAACGTTTCAGAAACGGCTCGATTTCATTCCGTTTCAGCAGCGCATCGCAGATGTTAATTCGGTCAATCATGTTTTTCACGCTCAACTCATGAGGAACCCATACGTCAAGCTTTTTTTTGTAACCAGCTTTGTGTAAATGGTTCAAAACAGTTTTGTGGTCAATGCCTAGCTCCATGCCAATATCGACACTGCTGATATGCTTATCTTGTTGGACTTTTTCAAGAATTTCATCAGATTTTTCAGTGATTGGACGACCGGAGCGTGACTCATCTTTCACATTGAAATTTCCAGAACGAAAGCGAGCGAACCATTTCCGCGCAACAGATTTCGATAAAGTACCTTCACCGTACACAGCACAAATTTTATCACAAGCCTGCGCAGCGTTCTTCCCCTTATCATAATAATATTGCAGAATATAGCGAAATTTCTCATTATTCTTCTCCATTTTCAAGTGCGAATAACTTTCCAACCACTGCACCGATTACAATGTTTCTACGCTCAAACTAACGTTCGGAAGGTCATCTAAAAAACGAGCCGTCGGTGGTGTCGCTGTGACTTGTTGTTCTTTAGTTATCGGCAACCAATGCCATCTATCGGGAAAAACGCCACGAACTTTTTCCCAGACCCAATATTTCCACATCTCGAGCGTGTTCTATTGGATTAACAACAACAAATAATATTATCCATAAAAATGAAATTTTCTTCCATTACTGCTACATACGGAAGAGCAATAAGTCGAAGAATTTTTTCCAAATATCTTTTGACAATAGGAGCTCCATTTTACATTAAACGAAAGTCGGTGTGCTATACAGCACTTATCCCAGTTTATACCATTACCCTCATATTGGGACCTTTTCTAGACAAGTGCAGGTTCAAAGTTCAAATCAGCTCAGAATAAAACTATTATCTGTCTACAACGTAAATCTGAATTTTTCGCTGAATAATACTTACCCCTTCATCACAATTCCAATTTATATGCTCATTTACCCACATTCTGGGGCAAATAAGTAAGAAGAATACAGGCCAACAGTCTCCGAGTATGAACCAGACGTATACAAACGATTTCATAACTGTTGGTGTTGATTGAAGCCTTCTAATAGAAGCAAAAAAATCGCTTTGAATCTGGATTGCATTAGAAGTGCGATTTCTACTTGCCAGCCATTTGCGACAAGTATTGACCTCGGCCTTAATACTGTTAATATTGATCGATCCTGCCATTGTCTTTCTCGAACACCGCCGATTTCCAAAAGTTTACGAATAGCTCTTCGGCTCACTCACTCTTCTATTGTGTTATTTAACTTCCCAAAGTGAGCTGTAGCTCTCAATGTCTCTGTCTCTGATAGATCGTAATATGTTTCCCTTTCGAATGATACTCAAAATTTCAATTTTCGCTACTAATCACAGAGACTTTTGGATATTGGCCAGGGAACATGTTGAAATGCGCTTTTATATACTTCAGCAACGATCATTTTAACGCATATTAAGACACGTTTGTATTATTTTTCCTCTTTAAAGAGAGATTAAAAGCAGTTTATAGAAATATTTATTGGTGTTTTATTAACTGATACTTATTTTTATTATCAACTACATAGAATTTGATTGTTCAATTGTTTTGAAAAGTGTAGCTAGGGTAGCATATCTTGAGAATTGTCAATTTCAATTAATTGATTCACTTCCGGCATTTAAGTAGTGCCTTGTTATTACAAGTAAAACAATATATACACAATGATGATGATTGTCTATGAGTTAGTTTTACTTGTAAATGTAAACTTAGAATTAATTTATATTATCGTGTTATTATATTATCACATACAATTTATTTCGACCTGATAAATAAAAAAGCTTCTGAATGTTTATACTGATAAATCCAATTCCGTACAAACCCCGTACACTTGCTATGTAAATACCGCGCGACCGCAGCTGTATTCACTTTCAAGCCTGCTGGATGAAAACACAAATAGATCCTTACGTATCTTTTTAAATACTCTTTACTCATATTCGCACTAGATGTTATCTCTGCCACAAACAAGAGAATACTAAACTAGAATCTTCTTTGTAAATTAAAATTAAGATCGTTGTACCTGGGCAAGACATTCGTCTTATAATCCCATTTTGCTAAAAAAATAGCTCTTTGCTAATTTCTATGTAAATTTTACTATTTATTATTTTCTCCTGTACATAATTTCATCTTCATCTCTTTCATGGTACAAAGTTTCAATATTAGAATATAATAGTGAAAATAACTCCCTATCTGCATGTACGTATGTGTATATAGTAATGAGAACACTGAATTATTTAATGAAATTAGAGATCATTGAACGATCATAAAATTTAAAATTCTTACAAAAGTAAATATTTTTGGTTAACTATATACTTATTGTTAGCGATTAACAAATTGCATAGTAAACCTTCACAAAAAATTAAATTAGTCTAGAATAATACTTTTATTTGTATCCCATTTCATATGTGACACCGCACATTATATGTCCCAGATAATGAAGCGTTCTCTCCTTGACAATATTTATAATCTCCTTCTCTTTGTCCATTCTTCTTAGTACTGCAACATTTGTGACTCTGTTCACGCACACTACCTATAAGATCCTTCCATAAATTCACATTTCAAGACGGGCGAGTTTGCATAGCTTTTTCATTAGGTGCTCAGGTTCTGTACGATGTAAGAGTGCAACGAATATGTAATACTTGATCAGTTGCTTCTTTAGTGACACAAATATTTATTACAGATCTTCCTTATTTTGATAAAATTAATACGGGTAAAATCTACATTAAGAAGCAACACGCGAAGTAATATATGCGCACTACAACTAGACAGAATTATGTATCATGTAAATACCGTAACATATATAAAACTTTACAAAAGGTCACTACCAATTTTCATCGATTTTAAATGATAAGCGTCCTACCGTATACTATTTCTGTGAGAAGTAATTGTGTGTGTAATACTATTCAAATCAGTAAGTCATGAATAGTAATGTTCAGTACCCTAATTTCATATCATGTTATTTATCAAATTTTTTCAAAGATTTAAATACTGTTGCTTGATATTTTAGACAAAGAAAATAAAATTAATTCAAAAGTATTCTTAGAATGTATACTCATTAGACATCAATTATTCATTTTATTATTTTTATGCACGTATAAGTATAAGCAAACTACTGTTTCTAATTGCGTACATATATTTGTTATCATATTAATTAGATAAATTAATATATCCAGGAAAAATATATTAATAAAAGTAAACTTAGAAGTTTTCTTGAAAAAGAGGCTAGAAGAAAACAAAAATGGAAAATAATAAAATATCAATAAAAATGGTTAAGCTGTGTGTAGATATTATATTTCAAAGGAAAAACTAACTAGAAATTTATACGGACCTAAAGTTTAAATAAAAAATATGGGTTATATAGAAATCAAGAATCAAGTAAATACCACAAAATGATACAAATTGGCGTTAAACTTATAAAATTTAAAAAATCTTTTATCGACATTCATATTATACCGTAAGAAACCTCAGGCACTTACAGCAAATATGTGCTTCCCAGAAACCCTAACTATATCCAAACTTCGGTGCAAGGTAACGTGCCGGGAATTGCGGAACCGCATCAAAGTATCCCCAGTTCTTCTGGAGTCACTAAGCACAGCATCATTGTGTTTAACCAACCTAGTCAAATGGGAGTCTAATCTAGTCATTTCTTATAAAAACAAATAAAGTAGGGGGAAAACCATGCGAAAAATTCCAAAACTGCAAAGCAAGAACTATTCATGGAAAAAATAAGTCAAGTAGAGGCAGGGAATGTGATGTCCAATGAAAAAGTTAGATCACCTAGATAACTTGAAATTTCTTAGATTAAAGTGCAAAAGTTCGTATAACAATTACGTAGAAGCTAAAAGAGTCGCAATTATGGTCAACTTGAACAAGTATATATAAAGAAGATTCCAAAGAGACATCACGACCACAATAGATCTGGAAAGATCACAGTGAAATAGCCACCATGATCACCTTAAATAATCTTCCTAGGTTAGAAAAATAAGATACGTTCAAATGTACAGTTTTCATAGTAGAAAACAATAAAATACATTGAAAATCTTTATTAGGACATAATACAATCTATATCTTGTCTATTGGCAAATTTAAAAAAGTAGTTGGAATTTATTTCCAGGGATATATTGTATATTAGAATGTAAAAGGGTCATAAAGGTAAGAATAGGTATTTAAATTTTATTCATATATCATATGAAAATTCTCTCTTCTATTACGACTTTGCAATTATTGCCACTTATGATTGAAACGTTAATAATGTAAATATTCTAGATGTTCTCCCAAACAATATGAATAGAGTATTATGTAAACAACTAACATAAGCATCTCAAATAACTCAAAAACGCCGGTCATATATTCGTTGTTCTTCTTATATAAGTATTTATGAGCATATACATTAGTTAAACAAAACATATTACTAATATACAGCGAATGAATCCAAACCTTCCCGTAATTATATAATATACGTGTACTCTATAAAATGTTTTTAATTAATTCGAAATGAGAAATTCAAACAATTAAGTAGTAGAAATAAAAAACACAAGCGATTAAAGGATATTTCATAAAAATAATAATAAATTTAAAAGAAGTTGATTTAACCTAACTTTTTGTTTTCAGTATACTTTTGAACAAGTATAAATCTGAGCACTCTATTATTCTTTAAATAGTTTGGACGAGTTTTAGTATCATCTTCTTGGAAGAATATAAAATATTAAATCACATATATTGTTAATTGCAATTTTTTTGTAAGAATTATTGGAATAGAACTGTAAAATTTAATAAGAAGTATTACATTTTACATTAAACAATTAACAATATATGTGATTTCCACTAACATTAAAACGTGATATTTCTTAGTGGCATGTATCGAATTAGCATGTCGACTATTTTCTCAGATAATCATATTCTATTCCTATCTTTCCTATCCTATCTTTCGTGCAGAAATACCTCTTTCCACAATGGGAAATTGATTAGACACTTCATTCTTTCTAAGCCTCAATCCAAGTTATTCAGGATGTTCGCTCAATGGGGACGACCATTATCGTCCATAAAAACGAATTCTCTTCCAAGTGCCGTAGCATATCAATTGGCATTTTCTATTAAATAAACGTAGGTTATTTTGCCACCATCCAAATATCGAGCAAATTGTAGTTTATTTTGTGTGCCGGGTTAACATCAAATTAGTATATCCTCTAAAACATAAATCGTTCTCATTCGTTAAGTAATATACTCATTTTCCCACTTTCTACGGGCTCTTTTGTGCTCTGTAGTAAGAAATGTGTAAACCAATGGTCTTCGGGTATATAAACCAGACGTATGAAAACGAATTTTTGATGTTTGCGTTGCTAGTAGTCTTCCAGTATCAGCAGCAAACTCACTTCGACTTTAGGTGACATTAAGAACACGAGCACTTCCACTTTCCAAATAGCTATTCCAAAGTCTATAAACTCCTCTTCTTCTCATTCGAATAACACTTTGAATAACACGTTGAATTTTTTCATTTTTCAATTAACCTATTACTCTCAAACCCGCCACTGACAGATATGTTTCCATTTCGAATGACACTCAAAATTTCTAATCTTCACAGAGGTGAACTTTCAATACTTATTTAGAGACGTATTGAAACACACTTTTACTCACTTTAGCGACGATCTCTTTAACATATGCGTAAAAAAAGTTGAAACAAGTTTATAGATGAATTTATAAGTGCTATATTAACTAGCACTACTTTTATTATCAGTCATATAGAATATCAGTGAATTGCTTTGAACTGTGTCTATATATATGCTGCCGTCGGAAAATTTAAAAACAACGGGGTAAACATCATATAATAAACATTTACTTAAAAATTTATTAAAATTTAATTTCAAGTTCTATGCATTTAGATACAATTTCAAATATAGTATATACCTGGAATTGATGTCGATAAATTCTAACGAGATCATCTTACTAACTGCTAATACCAAGAAAAATGCACATAAAATGTTACGTTTGATATTATGTTAGAACGCATTCTATACATTTTAGTATATAGGACACAAAAACTTCTGGTCAGTTAGTAGTTTTTTGAATTTTGAGGTGAATTTCGTTAACGAAAGAAAACGTGCTACAATATGTACTTTAACTTACGTTAGATATTTAATAGCCGTAACTGCTTGTTGAAAATACATACATATCTATTTATTTGAAAGTATAATTTTAATAGTTTCCCAGTTTTTAACAATATTGTTTATTAATTATGAGAAATTCTAGATGGCAAAAGATATCTATTGGGTACATCTATATATATGAAAGAACAGTTTTTGTAATGCAAAATTTCATATGAGAATTTATAGGATGTATTAAACATCGTTAATTTATGAAACATACTAAACTCTAACGTAAATCTAATCAAACACTTAGACTTGTAAACTGTAAAATTTTTTGTGACAATTTTTTTATAAAAAATGAAAATGTATGTATAGGAATACTTCTATACAATGAATTACCAAGAGGTAATACAGACATGTTTCGGATTTAGACTAAATATTTACGAATAGAATTTTTAAATAATGTCTGTGACTGTAGTATTATAGTTTTATAACATGGAAGTCTTTGTATGTCAGAAGTGTATATATTTTAAGTAATATTTATAATGTAATCTGGAGAACAGAGATAAGGCACGATGTTCAAAGTTTTGTTAATTTAATATATTATAAAACCCTCTTTCGTTACATTTTAGGAATTACTTTTGCTTATTATTAAAAGGATAGTAATGATGTAGACTTTCTAGGTGTTCTTTATAGGTCTTTGGAATTAATTATACATTAATGTAATGTAAATACTTAAAACAAATGGCCTTAATAAAGGCTGAAATACTACTACATTTATATATAAACATATATATCGTTTATAAGTAAGTACATATGAATGAGCATACAAATTAGTTCAACATTGCAGAATACATTATCAGGAAACAAAACCATACCTCTAATAATATAATATATCTTCATGTATTAATTATTTTTATTATATACTTATTCAAATTTGTGTCTGGAGATTTTTAAAGATTTTATACAAAAATACTACAAAATATTTATATTAATAAAAAAATTTAAAAATATTTATCCAAAGTACTTACAATTTTACAAAGACATTTGTTAATTGTTCCATAAAGTTCATACACATATTAAATAAAACACTTTCTGAACCAGCTATTAACAACAAATATAAATTAAAATATTTAGACATAAATTTTAACCAAGCAAATATTCACCAGTTTTTCACAATATTTAGCATAGTAATATTTAATACGATAGCAGTAATAATTCTTTTTTAATATTTTAGTCTATTGCTCATCACATAATGTTTCAAATTTAATTTTAATTATTTAAAAAGCAGATTTTCATTTTAAATAATTTAAATAAAATCTCTTAGATACATCTACTTTTCTGATAGTACTTTTAAAAGCAAACATACTTCGCGTAATATAATTCGTATAGGCCCTCAGTATACGGCGCGTTTTTTCGAAACTCTGCGCTCTGCAAATGAACCAAAACTGATCCTCCGTAGGCTGTACACTTTCCGAGGCGCTCCTGCGGAGCGACGCTGAAATCTGGGATGTTGCGGTGCGCAGGTATATTCGTAGTGTGCCGTGGAATACCCCCACTTTCAAGTAGTTTCATTCATATTTTCCCAATTCGCAACGCCTACTCGTGATACCTTGTTGTCCCACCACTTTGCACCTTCTGGTCGTCTCTAGGTGTTCGCTAATTTGATCTTTTCTGGGGCGTTCTTTCTTTCCTTTTAGATTTTTTAAAAGTGAAGCAGGGGAAGGTTGGCAATTACAAGACATGAGAATCAACGGAACATATTTACTGTATCTGTAAAAAAATACATGAAAACATAGTATCAGTGATGATTCTACTTTAATTGTATATGCTATGATAATTTTGGGTAAAATGTCTTTATTATTGGGTTTTTGAGTATAATTAGGTGATCTCCGTAGCACCTGTATATTGGTTAGATTCCCTACTACTATCCAATTTTTATATTACAATATAAGATGTTTCAAAAGTTAGCGTTTGTATTATCCAAGTTTCGATAAAAGATTTGAGGCGCTATTAAATACTAAATTTTAAGAATAAGGACAAATATTTATAAACTTTCATATTTTTTAAATTAAATATAGTATGCCAAAAATTTCATTTGAAAAATAATAACGGGAACAAGAATACAATAATAATTTTTATTTACAGGGATATTTAATAAAAATCGGAATTAAAAGGCCAAATATTATTTGTCCTTTCTCAGTTTCTTTAGATCAACAATGCCAAGAATAAATACAATATGTATAGAAAAATAAAGAATACAAAACAATATAAAACTTTTTCAATATTCAACAGAACTTGTCCGAAAATATGTAAATACTTTAGAAAATAATTATTTCCTGGAATAATCGTTGAATCTTTAAAATATATTTAATAAAAGTATCTTAAATTCTCTTTAAAATTATTATAATTTAAGTTTTTATTGCCAGAGGAAAGAAACTACTGTGCTTGTTAGAAAATTCTATTGTATTTTTTAAATAAAACAAACACAAACTTTGAATATATTGTCTGTTTTCCATCAAAATATTAGCTTAGAACCACTTCATCTAGACGTGAAAAATTTTTCATAATCAAAAAATTTTACATAGATTGAAAGAGAAAAATTCTACCGTGCCATGTTTGGACAATATGATTGTGCTAACAATCTCAGTCTAGTTCTGACGATTTTCTGTGGGTATTCCTTGAGTGGTATCATGTTAAGAAACAATTGCTTGCCTATTGAGCAAAACTTTGTTTTTGTTTTATATTAGCAAAATTTGTTAGTTGTTAACAATACTTATCAAAATAGAATAGACTTCCCTGATTGCAAAAATTCATGAAAAACAAATTCTTGTTCATTCCGTCAAACGCTTAACTTTCTTTGCAATTTTTGGAACTAATTGTGCGGGTCCTTCATAAAACTAATCGCCTTCATTCCGTACTGGTAGTAATTAACAATTTAAGTCTAGCTTGTCAAGTAATTTATGCGATTCCCATCTGGCGTATTTCAAAATAAATCCCCAACTGTTAATATGTTTTAGAATTGTCGACTGCGATTCAGTGAAAAGTTTTCCAAACGCTAATGACGTCTTCCGAGTGTTTTGTTGCCGTTTTCCTCATAAATCGTAATTATCAATCTTCGAAAGTCGACAGGAACGAGACTCACCATTCAAACTAAACTCTCCTCTTTCAACAAACCATTGATCTTCTAAACAACATACGTTCACCTAATAAACACTTCATACATTTTCTTCGAAAGGGATGCATTATTTCTCGTGCTGACCAATTGAAAATATTAATGTTGACCTCTTGCAAGAATCGTAATGTAACAGCTGCAACAAGAGCATCACAACATTGTATTGCTCGAGTTTATTTATTTATAATTTACCTCTTGGCAATATGGTACAGCTAATAACTACAAAACTTCGCCAGCAGAACTTCGTTTAGCATTTAAAGGGTTCTGCTTCTTTGCTAATTCACATTTTACGAAAAAATTCAAAAAAAAGCTTTGCGCCTATTTGACGTCCAATTCGTCTACAACTATTATGGGTCCGCAAGCAAAAATGAGATGCATCTGAAAAAATGTTTTTCATCCAAATCCACCCATGCAAAAAGAATAGACGGTTATATAATGTTGGACACTATGCCGACTAATGAGAGGCGGTATCAGACGTGGAAGTCTTGGAAATTAACCCAAACATACGAATATGGCTATATATAGAACGTATTGTTATCGTATTGCCTATATCTGTCAAAACGACATTTTCCACAGACCTTGAAGTACTATATCGATCCTCAAGAGCAAACAATATTAGTTCCCCAGCTTCCCCTTCTGTGGTTTTTCTAAATAGTCCAGTCCTTCTTATATGTTAACTACCTTCTTAAGATCAGTCTCTCCAAGAACGAACAACTGTGGCAATATTTTTTTGCATCCAGATAGTGATTTCACGAAATGCAATATCCTTCCTATATAGTTTAACGATATAATCCCTTTCGAATTCGTTTAGCTGACGAAAATTTGGTTGGTGATTCGAGCTCTTGGTATTTTAATACACTAACTCAACTATAGACTGTTGCAATCGAATAACCGCTCTAAACTGATCCAAGTCTAGTACTTGGTTGTATATTTTCTTGATGGATATTTGATATTAGTTTGATTGTCAATTCTCTATTTACCACATGCAAATATTGATTTCCTATTACTTTAATTAATAAATTTATGTCTATTATTTTCATTCTTGCACTAATTTCTCCTTTATTTCTTTTATGTTTTTACTATCTTGAATTTTCCTAATTTCCTCGTCAAAATATAGATCTTCGTTTTCTTCTAACCTATTATCTCCAGTTATTGTCTCATTATTTGTCTCATATTTTCCATATCTCGTTAAAGCATATACTCTTATGCAAAGTAAAATTCTTGTATCACTAGATTCCATCGATCATCATTATTCATAAATCTTATCTTCATTATATTTATCAATGCCATATAGCGCTTTAACTGTAAATTTATTATCACTTAAAAAAATTTCAATTTTTCTATTTTAAAAACTATTGCCATCTCTTTTCTGTAATAGTATATCTCCTTCCATAAAAGTTCAATATTCATGAAATAAAATATCTAGGGTACTTCTATATTATTTTGTATTTGTATTAATTCTCCTGATACGCTATCATCAGAAACATCTGTCCTTACAATAAATTGTAAATCAAGTTATGGATGTCTTAGTTGTAAATGTTAAAACTTTTAAAACTTTTCTTCTTTTATCTTTTTCCCTTTTTAGATAAATTAATAATGCTTGTGCTGATATATCTGGTATCATTTTTTTATAATACATAATGACTCCAATAAAATTTCTTAATGATTAATTAATATTGTGTGGCCTGTTATATTTTTGTATTACTTGTACTCTTTTTTTATCTATCCTAAAATCTTGCTTACCCACTACGTATCTAAAAATTTGCCTGATTCTTTTAAAAAATCGTATTTTTCTATATTTAACTTCAATCCTGCTTTATTTGATTCCATCAATATTTTCTTTATGTGGTAATAACGTTGTTCTACACTTTCATTAAATATTAACATATCAGTTATGTAATTGAACACAACTTTTCATGCTTCAATAGTACCTGATTCATAGCTGTTACTAACCCTGCACATGGTAAACCAAAAGAAACTATATTAAATTAGTATATTTGCTTATTTCTTTCAACTCTTTTGTTCCAACTGTTTCATCCTTTATTTTCTTCTCATCTCTGTTCCAATATTTACTGTTGTTATTATTGTTACACCCATTATTCCTGTACTTTTCTCTGCTATCTCTGTTATTATGAAATTTATTACTGTTATTACTTTCATAACTATTTCTGTGGTCATTATTATTATAATTCATATTATCTTGACACATATTAATTTTTTTATTCTTCAATTCGGTTTCATCTATCCTCTTTAAATAATCTAATAATACTTCAATTTTATTTATGTCCTTAATTCTTATTTACATGTTAACATCGTTCTCGAAATGATGGCTTATTGATTTTAAAATCTAGAGGTCCCTATTCATACTTCTGCTATTATCACACTCCTATTAACAACTTATTCCTTACCTTATTTTGTTCTAATTCCCCTCAAAATATATTCAAAACTAATCTCTTAAATTTCCCATAATTCTGCAAATATATCTGTAATTATATCAAATTAAATATCATTTCTATTTCTCAATGTTGATTTGATTACATGTTTTATTAATGTAAATGCTTTATCTATATCTGAATATATAATATTATTAATTACTAAGTCCATATGCAATCGTATATGTATACATATACGTAAGTATATATACACGATTACGTGCATTTCACGATAAATTAATGAAAACTGAAAATTTCATGCTTATTACACCGCTTTAATTAAAGCAGGAATTAATGAAGAAATCGTGTCGTCGGAGAGGAATCGAATCCCTATCATCTGCTTGTCGGGCACCTACTCTAACATCAAGCTACCAAGTACGTAAGATTTGATTACTCAATCGCGCCATAAAATTTGTTTGCGCTACATCTCCAAAATAACCCGTGCTGATTAAAGTTAATTACACAATGGTAAGTACCAAAAATGGATTCGGAAATGATTTGTTCTAACATTTTCAAAGAAAGATTTTTTCAATCATAAAGGTACTTTATTAAGTTCGGCAATAAAGCTGCGTATATACAACTCACGATGGAGATATTGTTGATTATATACATAAATAAAAATTATCAAAGGTTCCAAAAAATAGCTCTACGACAGACAATCTTCATTATAACGTAAATTGTAAGAAACTAATGGAGTATTAAACATCCGTCTACAACGCTCTCATGAAAGTAAAAGCAAATGACTCTGCTCTAATTGCAGAATATAGAGAGAACTTGTAGAGAATACTCATGCTTGCAAAATCGGTGCACCATAATGCCATATAACTGTATCAATATTCCAAAGCTATTATAATATCAAGCGAACTCTTACGTTCGATTACTTGGGCACAAGAATATGGGAAGGATATAACCAAGTATTAAATCAACAAGATAGTAACTGTCGCATAATTGAAACAAGAGTATACATCTGAACGTAGAAACCAAGACTAGAGTATATAAGTAGAGGGACTCAGCCGATTCTCGAACCTCCTCATTGACCTTGACCACAATGCATGTTGGAACGGTCAAGGTCAATGAGGAGGTTCTAGAATCGGCTGAGGCCGAAGAGGTTTTAGTGTTAAGATCATTTCAAGGTTAAGGTCATTTCAATGTCGACGGTAATGAGGAGGTTTTAGAATCGGCTAAGCCCGAGGTTCAAGGTTAAAGTCATTTCAATGTCGACGGTAATGAGGAGGTTTTAGAATCGGCTAAGCCCGAGGGTGTAATTACGTGCGTGAAGAAAGATATATAAAGGTAGAGTTATGGAATTATTCTCAGTATTGTGAGTTATCATGAAGCGTTCATTTAATATGAAGGAACAAACTGATTGTTCTCAGAAAATTGAAGACGGTGAATTGAGGAATGTTAGTATTGAAGAAGGTAATTTTACCAATGAAGTTGAAAATTATAAAGTAGATCCTTGTATAGAAGCTTTTTTTACTCAAATGGGTCAGACGAATGATTTCTGGGATAAAGTAGATATGTGTGTGCAGAAAAATGTACGAGAACCATCTTGGAATATACCTTTAGTAGGAGAAAGGACATACTTTTTGAACAAAAGTCATTCGAAGTGGATATGTGTTGGTTTGTCACCAGACTTTGATTTTGTACCTGTGGTGAAAATTGTAGGCATAAAAAAGCAGTGTGTGCTTTTTAATGTTGAAGAGTGGGATCGATTTTTATTAGAGACTGCGAAATTGAAAAAATATTTTGAATATTGCAATGGAGTATTTCCAGTTATTAGTAGTTTTAATTTGCAAATGTCTAGTGAATGTTTTGATGGATCGACTAGAATATTGAAAATAGACAAAGATGGAGCGTTTCTATATTTAGCGTATGAAGGTTTGTTGGAACTATGTCGTTTAAAAGATGTGGTGGAATCTCGATTAGCACTTTTAACGAACTTAAAATATGGTGAATTTTATAAGGAATTGGTAGATCGTTTGGGTAGAAGTGGAGAAGACGTAAATATGGAAATAGAAAAAATGTTTAATGGAGTGACGTCTGAGTGTGTTTGCATAACAAAAGAGTTAGTCGTATATGGGTTACAAAAATTTTTTAATGATGTTAATTTATTGAAAAACAATATAAAATTGTAAAATATATGTATGTCCATATTAAAAATAAATAATTATTGTATTTATGTTTAATTCTATATCATTAATTGTTATAAAATTAAAATGAGTATATATATTCTTCATTAGTTTTAAAAATTAAAGTTGGAGTGTGTACGAGGCTTCTACGTATGAGGCGTATATATTTATTGCTTTTGGTTGTTATGTGTTATTATATCATTTGTTATTAATGAAGACGATTCATTTTTAATATGATGGGGTTGAGGGGGAAACGTAGTAGTTTAATTCGGAAAGGGAGAAAGAAATGTAGTGGATTGCTGAATACTGTCATAAATAAGCTTCCAGTGGAATTACATATACCAGGATATAGATTTTGTGGTCCTGGAACGAAATTAAAACAACGTCTTGAAAGAGGTGATAAGGGTGTGAATTTTTTGGATGAGGCTTGTAGAGAACACGATATATCTTATTCTCATTCAAACGATTTCTTGAAGCGTCACGTTGCGGACGAGAAATTATACCAAAAGGCTATTGGGTGAATTAAGAGTAAAGACGCAGGTTTAGGAGAAAGATTAGCTGCTTCATTAGTTGCTGTTGCTATGAAAGGAAAAACAAAATTGGGTATGGGTATGAGGAGCAAGTATAGAAAAAGTCTAAGGGATGGTAGTGTTAGAAGAAGTAGAAGGGGTAATCGATTTGGTGGTGCTATGTCGTTTATGCGTGCAATGAAGCAAGCACGTAATGCAATAAGACATATTGGTAAGAGGAAAGGTGTTTTGGCTAATGTGAAAGCTGCATATCATAGTTTAGTGAAGTCTGGAAGGAAAATATTACCTCCTCGTTCTAGAGTAATCGCAGTTCCCAAGAAAGGTGGATTTTTGCTTTTAATTCCATTGTTTGCTGCTTTGGGTGCTTTAGGTTTATTAGGTGGTGGCGCTGTAGCCATAGCGAAGGCAGTTAATACTGCAAAAACAGAAAGAGATCAATTAAATGAAGCGAAACGTCATAATCTTGCTATTGAGTCTAAAACTGCAGGTAGTGGATTATATTTGAAACCTTATAAAGCAGGTTGTGGTATATCTATTGGAAATGGATTATATATAAAACCTTATAAAGCGGGTTGTGGTGTGTATTTGCCAAACGGAATTGGGTCAAAAAACGATTAAATGAATTACCTCGAAGACCTTTAACTGAAAATGATTTATGGAAATATGTTAGAAGGTGGAAAATAGGACAATTTCGAGGTATATTTAGTAGAGATGCTTTACCAAGAATTATACATAAAAAGGAGAAGGGAATAACAAATTTGGATGATAATGTCGGAAAAGGGACTCATTGGGTAGCGTATAAGAAAAGTAATGATGTAATAAGATATTTTGATAGTTATGGAGATTTAAAACCTCCGATTGAAGTTGAAAGGTATTTATTATCGAATGGTAATAATGTTATAGGGTATAATTATAGAAGATATCAAGATATTAATAGTGTAAACTGCGGTCATTTGTGTTTATTGTTTTTGAAAGGGTTAATTAAGTGAAATTGTAAATGTGAAAGAATTTTTTTATATAGTAAAGGTATAAATATATAAAGATGAATCATGATAATGGAGATATGAATGATTTAACTTTTTTCTTGTCTGGAAAGGGATCACAGCTAGCATGTACATTGAATCCTCCTATATATTTAAGTGGCGAATATGAAATGTGTATGCTAAGTTTGCAGACTTATAACTCAATTCCAAATGTAGGATCACATAATAATGTATTTCGTTATAAATCTATGGTGAGTAATCCCTATCAATGGTTGGACATAATAATTCCTGAGGGTACTTACGATGTACATGATTTAGAAAAATATATTGGTCAAGAATTGCGAAGTAAAGAAGGTGAACGAAATTATTTTGTATTAAATGGTAATAGTAATACGATGAAAGTTTATATGAGATCTACGGTGGCAGTTGATTTTTCATTTGAAAATTCAATAGGTTCGTTGCTTGGTTTTCATCGTAGAGTTGTTGATAGAAATACTCCGGTTGATAGTGATGAAATTGTTGATATAAATAAAATCAGTGCTATTGATATTATGTGTAATGTAGTGGATGGTTCTTATATAAATGGAGAATTGTCTCACGTTTTATATCATTTTTATCCAAATGTTCCACCAGGATTTAAAATAATAGAAGTTCCGGATGAGAAGATTTATATGCCTGTAAATACTAATGTGTTAACTAATATTATTATTCGAGCTGTCGATCAGGCAGGACGTCTAGTTGATTTAAGAGGTGAAGAATTGACATTATATTTGCGTATTAGAAGAAGGATATGAGTTGAAAACCCTGTTATTAATATGAGGAAAAAGAGTAATATTGTTAATAAATTGTGGAAAAAGACGAGGAAATTTGTGCGAAGATCAGGAAATAAGTGGTTGAATGTGATTAGCAGAAAGGTTGTACATAATCGTTTAAGTTATAAAAATAAAAAACTTTTGGAGAGTTTGGGTTTGAAAGTTCTGGTATAAGACAATCAGAGTAAGAGGAATTTTTTTGATATTAATTTTATGATTAATTAGAAGTAAAGAGAGTATTTGGTTTCGATTGCCAAAGCAATATCAACAAGATATGGATCTATACAATTGTAGACCTTGTGTCGAACACTGTTATAATATTGTGGGTGACGTTGTTGATGGGGTTGTACGACGCAGGGATTGTTATTTATGTAGAAAAAAAAATTTGTAGATTTATTTATTGTTAATATATTATTTAATTATATTTGTATTATAAATATTTGTTAAAAGAATATATGTATGTATATGTTTTTTGTTTTTGTAATTGAAAGTTTTTGAATTTAATATGATGCTGTTTTTTTAATTTCAATAAATACTTTTAGTAATTGAAATTGGTTTTTTTATTTATTAATATATGTTTATAAAGACAGTATTAAATTAGTAAGAAATTGAATAATATTTGTTGAAACTGTGTTAAAAGGTGAAGAAATTTTTTGTATATCTAGGCGATTTACGTGAAAATGTATAAAGAAGGGTAAAAAAATTAGTTATATTTGCTGAAATATGCAAAAAAAAGTATGCAGAGATAGAAAACATGCTGGCTCGGAAAAAAAAAGAGAAAGCAGAGACAGTTGAATACCATACAGATGAGGAAGAACTGGCCAGGGAGACGGAGTGGATAAGGGTTAAGAACAAAGACTACAAAAGAAAACGAATGGATACATCTATAACTCCACCTAAGGAAACCTCGAATGATAATCAAATGGTAAGTAAAAAACCAAAATTACCTCCACCTATTGTTATAGACGGAATTCAAGATTTTAATGAATTACATGAGCAACTCAGTAACATTATAACTGGGTTCCAAATAAAAATTATGAACAATGAAGTAATCAAATTTAATGTAGCTGATGGAGATAGTTACAGACTAGTGGTAAAGATATTGGAGGAAAAGAATCTGCAGTTTCACTCCTATGAAAACAAGCAAGATAGGCCTATAAAAGTCATGGCTAACAAACTGCACCATTCATGTAGACCAGAAAATATAATCAGGGAATTAAAAAAAAGAGGTTTTAAAATCTTAGAAGCCACACCCAAACTACAATTTAAGACCAAGAAACCATTAGATATGTTTATGTTAAGTTTTAGGAAAGATGAAGACATAAATAAAATCTATAGTATAACTGATTATTAAGAAAATCGAAGTTAGTCCCACAGTGCAAAAGGTGTCAAGCATACGGTCACACACAAAAGTACTGTGAGAGACAACCTAGATGTGTAAGATGTCCTGGCAAGCACATTACTAAAGAATGTGATAAACCTAGGGATGCCACACCAAAATGCGTACATTGTGGTAAGGAGCATCCTGCAAACTGCATTGTGGCTAAAGAAATGCAAAAACTTAAAGATAAGCAAATGAAAAAAGTAAGCTTACCAACTCAACCCCAAAGGATTAGACAGCAA